>OX457042.1:55968018-56280518 GCA_949752735.1 Lumbricus terrestris
CGGGAGCTGTCCTATCACAGGTGGACAATGAAGGGATAGAACGTCCCGTTTCATTTATAAGTCAGAAGCTGACAGATACCCAGAGGAGATGGGCGACGATTGAGAAGGAAGCCTATGCAATCATATGGGCTTTAAATAAGTTGAAAGAAATTCTTATTGGTTTTAAGATTAATGTGTTTACAGACCATAATCCTTTAGTTTACTTGACTGAATCAATGTCGAAATCTGCTAAGTTAGTCAGATGGTCATTATCATTACAAAATTTTGACATTCTGTTGAACTATAAGAAAGGTAAATTGAATGTAGTAGCTGATTGTTTATCTAGATTGTAGCGTAAGATATTTTATGATGTATTATATTATGGACTATTTGCATTGTTTAGTTAAGGTACGTTCGCTAATTTTTATAGATAATTAGCTCTCTTTTAAAGAAAGGAAAGAGGTAATGTGAGCTAATTTTGTATAGCGTGTGGTCAGTTAATAGTTGAGCGTACGGATAGACCAGCTCAAGGTCAGCTAATTGTTGAGCGTACGGACAGACAGGCTTGCAGGTGGCAGACTGGCGGGAAAGTTGGCGCGGCTCGGCCGACCGTCGCTGGAGAGCGCGAGAGAGAGAGACAGACAGACAGACAGACAGACGGAGAGAGGCAGAGAGAAGGACAGAGCGGCAGAGGGAAGAGTGTACGCCCAGACAGTGAGATAAGTTGTAGAAGGAGTGCTAGTCAGTGTAGAAGACGTTTTAGAGAGCAGTGGGTCGTGCGTTGAAGACGTTTTAGAGAACAGTGGCGTGTGCGTTGAAAACTTTAGAGAGCAGTTGATAATAAGGTTGCGTTGCTGTCGTACAATTGAATCGTTTGTCGTCGTTGATGCATTGTTGTGTTGTTTGCGAATGTTATGAACGAAGAAGAAAATACAAGAAACAGATCTTTGTTGTAAGTGAACAAGTTTAAGAACTTTAGACACTTATACACTAGCCATAGCTACCGCAATAAAGTGAATAGGTTAGGCCTAGGCTGCGCTACAAGACTAAAAAGAGACTGGAGAAATCGTCAGTGATTGTGGAAGCTGACACATACATACATACATACATACATGCATACATACGTACATACATACATACGTACGCGTAATACTACATACATACATACATACAAAGTCATACATGCATACATACATTCAAGTATAAATGCATGCATACATGCATATATACACCGTGTCTAAAAAAAAACTGTGCAAAATTGGTTTTGTCAGAACTTCATCAAATTTCCACCAATCTTAATAACTTTTGGTAGGTAGATGGCAAAGTGGCTGACATTTCATGTTATATATAAATTTTCCACCTCACCTGACTCATATTACCGCACTACCTTGTCAAACACAGATGTGTCAATTTTTGATATAACGCTCAAATTTTATGGCTTGCAACAAACTATCTGACGACTGAATTAGCATTCAGTAAGGTAAAATATGGGTTACTTAGCAGAGTGTTTTAATAACTATGACAGACCTGCTTAAAAGTGCTAGGATTGGTGCTCGAAAAGTGCCCCGAATACACGGACACAAGCTCTTAGACGGCGACGCAACTGGCCTATAGCAGCATCAACGATCGACTGGTCGAAGCGCGCCCACTCGTCAAGCAGGAACGTTTTGAGTTCGTAGTCGTTGGCTATTCTGGACCGGTAAACCTCCTGCTGCACACTCCATATGCTATAGTCGACTGGGTTAAGATCCAGTGAATTCGGTGGCCACAGTGTTGGGGGGATGAAGTCGGGCGTCTCTCGCTCCAGGAAAGAGACGCTGTCGCGCGCTTGATGCGCCGGGGCGCCATCCTGTTTGAAAGACAATAAACTCGCCCTGGGATATCCCGCGTATGTCTGACGATATCTTCTGGGCAAGTAGGTTGTCGCGATAGTAGGCCTATGCCCTATTCACTTTGACATCCGTCTTGATGCAATGGATTTCAGTGCAGCCAAGCTTCGAGACGCCGTTGTATGCAAAATCGGTACATCTGTGTTTAACAAGGTAGTGCAGTGATATGAGTCAGGTGAGGTGGAAAATTTATAAATAGCATAAAATTTCAGCCATTTTTTCGTCTAACTACCAAAAGTTATTAAGATTGGTGGAAATTTGACGATGTTCTGACAAAATCAATTCTGCACAGTTTTTTTTGAGACACGGTGTACATACGTGCATACACACGTACATACATACATACATATATGCATACATACATAAATATATGCATACAATATACACACTTGTTTGCTAGGGCTTATCCCGTGTAGCTGTTTTTGTAAGGCGCCCTTGTAACGGCTGTGTTACTGCGCAATATAAATCGTCGTAATTATTATTATTATACAAACATACATACATACATACATACATACATACATACATACATACATACATACATGCATGCAGCTTCACAATCTGACATAAAAGTATGTTTAGGCAAACACGGCTGGAAACCCACAATGGAGGACATAGTGGATATGACCTGGGAAAACCATGTACCCTTATGTGGCTAGCGTCAGTTTAAACTGACGGCATGAAAATTCTTATATTTTTCAGTTTTGAAATTCTTTTTAAAAATAGTCATCATAACTACCTTTAGAATGCCTGTGGGGAAGTTTTGCATTACAATATTATTAAAATATGAGTTGACATTAATTTTTTTTCTTTTTTGAACAATGCATATTTAAATACTTCGATTTATCAAGAAATTTTTTCCTATGTACTCCAGCTCAAAACAACTGAAATAAATCCACATAAATAGTCTTAGAATAGCAAATAAAAATGGTTTAGAACAGAAAATGCAATTTAACAGGTAAAACTGACGCTAGCCACATATGGGTTAACTCAGCAGGCGACAATGGTGAATCGGTTCCACGACAACTGGTCTACCGACAACTCGTCTCCGGACAATTGGTCTAACAACAACTGGTCTACTGACGAATAGTATTGATGAAATAGAAACTGAATTTATGAAAATGTTTTTTTTAGCTTAAATGGAAGCTGGATTGATGATTTTATATATGTATTTCGACATTCATCCAGCTTCTACTTCAGATCTAAAAATACCTTCATCCAGCTTCTATTTCTCACCCGTTATTCACGTCAATACAGCTTCTATTTCAGATATAAAAAATACCCTCATCCAGCTTCCATTACTTAAGCGTTTTTTTATCAGTCCAGCTTCTATTTCAGATCAAGAAATACTTTCATTCAGCTTTTATTTCTCATACGTTATTTTCGTCAATCCAGCTTCTATTTCACCTGTAAAAGAGCCAACATCCAGATTCCATTTCTCTTGCGTTTTTTTCATCAATCCAACATCCATTTCACCCGTAAAAACTTTCATCCAGCTTCCATTTCTCAAGCGCTAGATCAGTTGTCTGTAGACCAGTTGTCGTAGACGAATTGTCCGGAGACCACTTGTCGTTAGACGAGTTGTCGGTAGACGAGTTGTCGTGACACCTGGTGAATCAGAGGGTACTTGTCGGTTAGTTCACTAGCGGACACCGACACCCATTATACGCAATCTTACATGCAAAAATTAATTCACCTGTTGGTTACATCGCAAATTTAATAGATTCGCTGTGCGCATTTAACAACGACTTTGAAAGGAACTGTTCAAATTAGGAACATTGACCTTGATCCAGCTTCCACTTCATATAAAATGCCTTAATCCAGTTCCCCTTTAAGATATAGAAATACATTCGTCCAGCTTCTACTTAAGGCATACAAATATCTTAATCCAGCTTCCATTTCTCAAGCGGTTTATCATTAATCCAGCTTCTTTAACATATAAAAATACCTTAACCCAGCTTACATTTATCAAGCGATTTTTTCATCAATCCAGCTCCAATATACGCAAAAACATTTCCACCAACCAGGCTTCAATTTAAACGAGAATGTTTTCACCAATCCAGCTCCAACTTAAGCAAGGACACTTTCACCAATCCAGTTCCAATTTAAGCAAGGACATTTTCATCAATATGGCTTCAATTGTATCTTAAATGGAAACCGTATTAATGATAAAGCACTTGAGAAATGGAAGCTGGATTAAGTTTTTTTTAAAATAAATTCATGGCGTTTAAGGCGTCCGAAATGATATGAACACGCGTTCACCATCGCATTATAGGCCTACGTCACTAAAAAACATTGATTAAAAATACGGCAGATTCCACAGGTGAACTTACCGACAAGGTACATTTGTACACAGACGAAAATTCTGCAGGTGAATTAACCGACAAGTACCAATCAGAGGAATGGAAATAACAAGTTTGCTGATTAGGCCTAATTCAAAACGCCAGCAAAAGAATTAGAAGCCCCATATTGTTACGGACTTTGTACTCATGTTTTGGTCAAGAAAATCTGGACACAGGATAAGGTGAATTTGTGATCACAAAGTATTTATCACTTGATCTCATCATGGTCAATGGTCATGATGTCCAGCTAAAAAAATCCATATTGGATTTACATTAAAAATTTAGCATTTAGAATTTGCATGTAGAGTAAGCTTACTAACGCAAAAAGACCAAATTTTGCATTTTGAAGCAAAGTCGACACAAAACGATGAGTGCAGAAAGACATATAGGCCCTACATTAGGGTGCCAACGAAATGCATGGCCAAAAAATAATTTTGACTAATCCAGTTGCCCACCCCCTCAAAATGTTTTCTATGACACAAAACTCACGTGTTACATATTTTATTCAGATTGATGAATATTTAGAGGTAGCTCAGAATATGAGTAGTTATAGTAGCGTATCAATCATTTCTTCGAAATCGCATATGGAAATAGCTTATATCTACAGAGAACAGGCTGTGCTGTGACTCATTGTTCATACTGACTAAGAATAAAAATGTTTCTTGTAATTTTTAAGCTTTCCCAATTCTTGGCTGTTGTTATAATAACATGGATAAACCAAAAAGGCTAAATAAAGACTCAGTACTGTCTATTTCATTTCATACAACTATAGCACTACATGCCTTCATGCTGGTGCCTGTGTTTTGTCTGTACAAAAGCGTATGAGCTTGGATATAGACCAAAATCATGGAATTAGTCGATGCCAAAGCGTTCAACACCAGATGGGAACTCCAGTGGTATAACATCAAGATATAATTTAACAGATTTAGATACTCACGTATACATATTTGAAGCAGATCCGGTATGAAAACGGTATAAAGGTGATAACAACTGCACTGGTTTGAATCTGATGCAAAGTGAGTTTATTGAGCTCATCCAGCTCAATGATATTCAGCCAAGAATGTTAGGACCACCATGAGCTCTTTCACCTGGCATTGATATTTTTGAAGGAGTGGAAAGTTGGAAATATGTGCGTATCCATGCCTCTGGAGCCCATGCATCCCATAGAGCTAGTTAGCCTATACATGTAGATGGATGGCAAGGTCACATACAGTTTTAAAAGCTACTTATTTTACTCTCAATAAACGTCATCAAACGTGAGTTGTCAGCTCTTGTGAGTTCAAAGCAGTTGTGAAGTTGCACATTAAGTGTCTGTACGCACATGCATGATCCTCGCAACGACTTGAATCTTCCGCATGAGTTTGATGCATACAGACAAACAACCAAACTGTTGCCGATTCAGCAATAAAGTCCCTCTGTAGTCATTTGTAGCATCTAGGTGAAATCTTAAATGGTCTTACTTTCTTTGATACAATGATTCCTCTGGAAGGAAGCAATGGTCACAGCCCTAAGTAAAGAAACTCATGGACGAACTCCTTGACATGGCACTGTTACTATACCAATGCAGCGATGGTTGTCACAACATACTTAGCAGCTTCTTGTGGCAATTGGAATATCACTTGACTTCCTGTCCTTAAGACCTTCACCCTAGCACTTGAGAGAGCATTTCTCAGTATGCTAGTGCTCCAATATGAGCAGAGAGTCTGATGGTGGTCAACAATGCCGCTGATTCATTCAATGGTGTCCTTGGTCAGTATGAAAAACAGAATCATTTTCTGCAATAAGTTGCTGAGAGGCACTGCACGACATTTCTAGTTACTAAGGAGTCTACTGCTGCTCACCAGTAGTGCTGTGCTCAATGGCTCATCACTAACTTAGCAATAGTGAATACCCATCATAGTAATGTATCTTAGCCATTGAAACAGCATGAAAATTAACATTGTTCGATGCTAAAAACTTTAAGCACGTGGAGCTACCAGTAAATATTTTTGGAATGCTTCCTAATTTTGTGAACCTTATTATTTCAACAATGGAAGCATATTTGGAGGGTGGGAAGGTAAAAATTAAAAATTTATTGTTTGAGTGGCACCCTAATATACATATTCCATATTCTTTTGGAATCTTATACTAGAACATCTAGCTATAACAGAAATTAGTAACAATTTATAATTCCAATATTTTTATTGACCCTTCATGGACTGCGATACCGTGGAATGCCCCAGTTTGCGCATTTAAATTTTGAGCCATTTCTCAAAATGGCACGTTGTGTGTCCGGACATCGGGAGACCTGTTCTCCTATGCTAATGAGAGTAAAACCGCAGCGATAACGTGGGCACATGAGTGACCAATAATTATAAATGATTCAGCCAAATTATAGTTGAGTAGAATTAGGCTCTACCCATGAAGTAAAAACTATACCTATAAGCTCACTTTTTTCTTTTAGTTGTCATAAAAGTCAAAGTTAAAGTTTGTGGTAGAACGCCAAAGGCAATCATGGACCCACAGATCCGTCATCAAGATATCGAAGTCCATCGATGCAGTACCACACGAAGATCACATGAAACTGACGAACTTATCGGTCGGATGAGA
Organism: Lumbricus terrestris; assembly: GCA_949752735.1. Classification (NCBI taxonomy): domain Eukaryota; kingdom Metazoa; phylum Annelida; class Clitellata; order Crassiclitellata; family Lumbricidae; genus Lumbricus; species Lumbricus terrestris. The sequence continues at coordinate 55,974,818 of OX457042.1, forward strand.
GTCCGTGGCATAGAAATCCTCAACTGTGGAATTGAAAGACAGACTGTGGTCGTTTGGATCTGGTGTCGCTCACAAGAAGCACTTGAAACAATTTACAAACTGTACAGATCGAATCAGCTTAGGGATACTTTACTTCTTTTTGCAAAATTGAAATCTTTTTCATCCAATATCATTCAATCGAAATGGATCAGCGTTGATTGCCATCAATTCAGGAGATCAGGTGAAAACAACTTTAGAGTATAATTATTATAAATCGTAATCCTAACCATAACCTTAAATTCGGAACTTTTACTGCATCCACAAAAGCTGAGTTGCGGTAACTAGTCTATTCACATGCGTTCAATCAAAAAAGTCGATTGACAGGGGTCAAGGACAGTCAGGTGAGGAGACAGACATGGTGGATGATGTTTAGAGTTTAAACGGCGTGGAATCATGGGCGTAACTTCCCCCCTAAAAGTAGTGGTGACTAATCCTTAATTGGCACACAACTTCTCAGTTCAATTCTTTCCTCAGGTGTACGCCAGGTGTTCTCAAACTTCATTTTTATTGTCCCCTCCCCGTGTGTTAGAGTCGTATTAAGGAGCAAAATTTAAAATATAGGCCTAGAAAAAAGTTTTAATCATGTAGCCATTTTAACAACTGCGCAAAATTGTTGTATAACCTCTGTAAGATAGAGCTTTGGGGTGGGGTTGGGGGTTGATGGTGGGGTGTGGAAAAGTGGGAGTGGAGTTTGGGGAGGGGTGGGATGTAAAATGGGCGAGGTGGGGTAAGAGTGGGGCTGTGGGGGAGTCGGGTGGGGAGGGGTGGGTGGGGAAGGAGTTGGTTGGGGGTGGAGGGTGGGGGTGGGTAGGGGTGTGGAGGAGTGGGGTAAGGAGGGGAGGGGATAGGTGGGGTGTGGGAAAGCGGGGGTGTGGTAGGATTGGGGTTGGGGGATGGGTGGGAAGAGGTGTGGGGTACTGGATATTGGAGGTGGGGGGTTGGGGGAGAATTTTCCGATAACCCAAATTTCACGGGTGGCGTACCGGTGGAGGTCGGAGTGTGGTGGGGTGGGGTGGGATGGGGTGGGATGGGATGGGGTGTGGTGAGGTTGTATATAAATAAAAAGAAGATCCTGTCTGTCTGTCTGTTTGTCTGTCTGTCTGTCTGTTTGTCTGTCTGTCTGTTTGACGGGTGTAAAAATTTCAGATTACCCCTCCTAAACATTACCCCCCTGCAAACTGTAAATTGCATCAATCATCGCATCTACTGCACTAAAAATATAAAAAAAATTCATCCCGCTTCTTGTTTTGGTCTGAAGATTTTCATCCATCATCCCACTTCGTGGTTTGTTATCAATATTTTCATCTGTAACTAAAATATTATTCGCCGCTGAAGTTTGCATGGAGAAAATGGCTTCGAGGCTATTATTTTTCGGATGACGGATGAAAATCTTCAGACCAAAACAAGAAGCGGGAAGATTTTTCTGATTTTTTTGTGCAATAAATGCGATGATTGATGCAAATCTAGATTCCGGGGGGGTAATCTGAAACCGGTTTCAAGTTACCGGGGGGTAATGTTTAGGAGGGGGTAATTTTAAACCTTTACACCGGGATGCATTTCCACAGTTTTTGAGCTTTTCACTCCAAACCTTCACTACTGTGTAGGTCTCGGCATTGTACAACCCAACGAGGGGTTGGCGATTCTCCACCGCCATCTTAGCCAGATTCGCTCGGTGCGTCGCTCGCCTACAACAAAAGCCGCCGCAACTCTGTTGGACGCATATGTGTGCACGAGAGTTGACTATGTCAGTTGCCATATATGGGGGCTTAACCTTTCACGCAATAATATTGTTACAATCTGTTCTTAATGATGCGGCTCGCCTGATGGGCAGCATAGCAAAGTTTGGGCATATATCAAGTTTTATATGGGAGGAACTGCACTGGCTGCTTATGGAAAAACGTTGTGCAATTAAGATTCTAATGCTCGTGCGTTATTGTCTAACAGGCCAGACTCCGATTCCTCTTAGGGAGATTGTGTGTCAATCGACCCAGTCCTATCCACCCCATGGTTTGCCCTATGACTCGATCTTCCACAGTGCTATATAGAAGATTTGCCATCCATCTTTCTGGAATAAGTTACCTATTAGTCTCCTTAATGAAATTCTTTCTTTCTTTCTTTGCCCCTCTTCCGTAAGCGTTTAAAAACCGTTGTAGTAAGCTTATCTTTGATTGTGCTTTGGAGTCAGGTCGAAAGCGCTTCTGAGGAATTTCTCTTGAAGTGACGCTATATAAATTTACGATTACGATTACAATCACCTTACGAAGATTTTACACGACTACTGGGAAATAAGTGAAAAAAATCAAGGTCATTGTATCTGTATCAACTTTTTTAAATTTCAGTTAGGCATCAGAAAACCATTATCTACACTGAAAAAATCGATATGGGGAAAGAATTTGTTCGCGGAATTACTAAACTGCGAAATGAAATCTACGTCCTCTGTCTATGCGATATCTTTATCTTTGAGGATCTACCTCCATTTTGTAGTCAGAGGCAGTTCAGGCTACCATGGTCATGTGACTCTCCCACTGAAATTGTATCCAGTGAGAAGGAAAATTGTCTCTACGTCTATGACAGACGGGTCTTCAAGATAACACGAGATGCAGATGGCCAATATGACGCCGTTGAATGGTTGAGTAATCATAATTCACGGATTATTATGTCAGTGTCCGCTAATGGTCAGATATTGATGATCGGTTTCTCAGAGAACAGAGCGAATATCTATGGACAAGACGCAAAAATTGTTCGATCCTTTGAGTTACCAATAAACATCGAGGAACCTCTTCATGTAGTGGAAACATCCATTGGAAATTACACCATTCTCTACGAATGGTGGGAGAAGGACATACGAGAACAGTGGGAAATATTCGAATTGAGCAGGGATGGACAAAGGATCATTCGTCGATTTATTCCATCAAATGAAGAGCAAAACCTGTATGAACCCAGACATCTCTCAATTGATTCGTATGATCGAGTGATTGTGGCTGACACAAATAACGGGAGAGTCATTCTCTTGGATTCCGATCTGAAATGGAATCGAATCCTTTGTCCAAACCCCCCTGAAATTAGATTTAAGCGTAGGAATATGATAATATGTCCACGTAGACTGTGGTACGACGAAGAAAATAAACAACTGCTCGTGGGAGGACGATATGGTGGTTATTTTCAAGGGGCTGGAGATCACGTTATCTTTCTAACATTGGGATATTGAAGACAAATTGGACTGAAAAACCGTGCTCAGCAAAAAATAAAACGAAGAAAAGGTCTTACAAACATCAAGGATAATTATGTTGCAACGCAGAATATAAACATTTGATCGTTGAAGGATAATCTCATTCTGTTGGTTTCGTATATAGCGTTCGTGTTTATAATAATTATTGGAAACAACAATAAAACCCCATTTATTCAGAGAATTTGACAAATATGCTGTTATGTATATAGAAAACACACCCAAGATGGTGGTTGGTTGAAAATCGTTGTGCCGAAATGCTCGACAAAAACTTAAGCGAATGGATAGCTAAATTCATTTTAAGTAACCGACAGGTAAATTGGCATTAACTCTGTGGACGAAAGTTGTCATTCGAGGACTGAGCGCATGTAGCCTATACGAAATTCTGAAACGGTATACGTTCAAACATTCGAAGAGGTCTACGTTCAATAAATCGAGGATTACCAAATCGAGAATTGAGGGCATAAAAACTCTGACGCGGTCTCTGAAGTGGTCTACAGGAGAAGCGGTCTATGTTCAAACATTTGAGGGGTGAGGATATACAAAATTGGGTTATTGTTACTGACGTCTCGGTAGGAAGTAAACAGTATGGCGGTCGCAGATACACGCAGAATAGAGCGGTCTCAACTCCGGCGATCGATAACCCAATGTTTCCGCTTAATAGTCAATGGTCAAAAGACACGGCAAGTGTGCAATAAGACAGCAGGCAAAAATAAGTAAGTAAGTAAAAGTCCAGCTTTTTCAATTGCATCAGCTGTTTTATGAATCCAACTTCTGTTTCAATAATGATTATTTTTCATCAATCCAGCTCCAATTTAATCGGAAACATTTTAATCAATCCAGCTCCTATTTAATTAAGAAGATCCTTATCCATCCAGCTCTAATTTAATCAACATTTTCATCAATCCTGCTCCAATCTAAGCTATAATATTTTTATTAACCCAGCTTCTGTTTCTCGCCTGTTATTTTCGTCAGCCCAGCTTCTATTTCAAATATAAGAATACCATCATCCAGCTTCCATTACTTAAGCGTTTTTTCATCAATCCGACTTCTATTTCAGATCTAGAAATACCTTCATCACTTACTTACTTGCTTCACACAACATCACTGACTGAAGCGGGACCCCAATGTTTCGCGCGGAAACATTGGGCTATCGATCGCCGGAGTTGAGGCCGCTCTATTCTGCGTGTATCTGTGACCGCCATACTGTTTACTTCCTACCGAGACGTCAGTAACAATAACCCAAAAGTGATAACAACATATGTTTCTTCAGCACACTCGCCTATCACCTAACAGTTTCTAAATCTGTTGTTAATCATGTCAAAAAGCCGCTAAGATAGAAGAACTTTCCGAGCTCTTGCAGGATGAAAAAATCTTGAACAGCCTAGTATCTCGTGTTACAACTCCCCTGATGCCAATGCTGGAAATGATGGCGAAACAAATAACCGCGGAGGTTACCAAGGAGGTCACCAAGGAACTGATGACAACCCTTACGAAGCACATGGAACAAATAACCCTTGAAGCTCTGGCAAAAAGTGAGGAACAAATTTCAGAGTTAAAGACCCAACTCAAAATAGTGAACGATAGTGCCACAGCTCATCAGCGAAAAGTGGAAGAGATCGAGAGACATAAAAGACTCTCGAATCTAATTTTCTATGGGATTTCGAAACCCTCTCAGTATGACACATCGGCAGAATCTACCTCCCAGACGAACTCAGGTCCTGAAACAGAAAACTCACTCTCAGCTAACATCATCCAAATATATCAAGATAAACTCAAGATTGTCGTCACAGAACAGGACATCTCAAGCATCCATCGTCTACCGGGTTCCAACAAAATGAAATGAAGACCAGTCATTGTCTGCTATTGTCTGCTTCGTTCGAAGGAGAGTACGAGGTAAGATATTTCGTTCGTCAAAAACTCCACATGTCTACCAAAATGCAAAGGAACAAATCTATATAAATGAGCAACTTACAAAAACTACAACCCAGACCTATGCGAGAGCTAGGAAGCTTCTTAAGGAGAAACAAATTGCATCAGCGTGTACTGCAGGAAGAACAGTCTATTTAAAGCGACCGCAGCTCCTACCGACACCCCCCGGAAAATTCTCGGCTCAAAGGAACTCGATAAGTATGAAATAGAGTAAATCACAAACATTGCCTTGTTTTACTAAAGTCATAAGAGCACATGATGATGTACATATAAGTATCGCTTTCTGAAATTGCTGCACTTTATGTTCATGTCGATAGTTTTTCGGCGTTTTGTGACTGTTGGACTTTTTAGGTCTGTTGGACCTTTTTTCTTTCTCTTTGATTGTTAGTTTTTTTCTATATAGTTTTTTCTAGATAGCACTTCAGCGATATTTTATTTCCGTAAACTGGAAGTTGGATGAACGATGAAAACGTGATATTACTGCTAACGTACTGCAGTGTCATTAGAAGCTGGATGAGCATATTTATTACCAGAAGTAGAAGTTGGATGAGCGACGAAATCATTGTTTTATGCTAAATTGTAACTGTAAAACTAGAGGCTGGATGAACGATCAAAATATTTTAGTTGAAGTAAAAGTTGGATGAATAAAACGGAACTGTGATATAGTAGAATTAGAAGTTGGATGAGCGATGAAAAGATGACTAAACCATGTTTTAAATAATTTCACGATGCTATAAGGCTTGGGTTTCGGGTATATGCGTCCCGTTCCAGGCAGCCATTGTGGTCAGTGTCAGGTTTTTAGCTGGATTAATGAAAAATTGTTGTTTTTAAAGTAGCATTTGGTTTGATAAAGCAATCTTTGCTATTTAAATAGAAGCTTTACTCAGGGGCTTCTATCCCCCCTAAGCAACCGGGCGCAATCCATCTTCTTCCCCCTTTTTTTGAACCGGCCTTCCTCTATGTATGCAATATAATGTAATCTAGCGCATGCCCTCGTGTGGGAATGAAGGTTTGTTTGGAGGGGGACAAACGAGCATCCAGCAGACGATCGCCGAAGCATGTGTAGCGCCGAGAAGGGATCTGGTATAGGGAGGGAATGTGACCCTCCATATAATAAATTTTTGGGAATTCCGCATTGCAATTTCAGCATTTTAAGTTGTCCTCTTAGCAAAATTACTCTACTATTTCAGTGGAGGAATTGCTGCCAAAATTGGGCAGCCATATGTTTTGCGCCTCTGATCAGTGTGCGCTCGAGAGGCGTTACATAAATTTTTAGAGCACAATGCAATACCGTAAAATACAATGTAGGTCCTACAATGTAAGCCCACGTAATAATGATGTTGCTTTACTAAGTGTTCAATGACCAAATTTGACTGTCTGAAATTTGAAAGATAACATTGGAGAGAAGCCATTTAGTTGTGCAAAATCGTATTTGTATTAACGTTATATTTTCCAATTATAATATGATTGTATTATTTATTAAAATAGTAAAAACATAACTATAATCGTGTAATAGGAAATTTTTTATTATGGTATAACTGTTATAGCGCGGTTTATCTAATTAAAAAATGCAGATAGTAGCCTAACTAAAAACTCAAAGTGTATAAAGTGTATACATTTTGCTAAAAACTATTAGGCCTACTATTTTGTCCAAATTTATATGGAAGGGAAGTGTTTTCTGGGAGGGATCTTCCTCCTAGTGATGCCTAGATTGAATGATGCCCTCCATGTCCGACCTCCACCCAACCTTCGTGAATTTTGGCTGTCTTCTGATTCCCCCATATTTTTCACTGGGCGCAAGCTGCGCCCGCCATGTATAGGGATAGAAGGGTATCCGGTCAATACCGCGCACACAATACCGCGCACACAATACCGCGATTTTCAATACCGCGCACCTTCAATACCGCGCACGATCGTTACCGCGCACGATCGTTACAGCGTTTGTTTGCGAATTGTTCAATTTCCGTATATTATCGTACGAGGGTATTCGATTCATCAAGCTTCTATTTCTCGCTCGTTATTCTCGTCAATCCAGCTTCTATTTCATAGGCCTATATAAAAATACCCTCATCCAGCTTCCATTTCTCATGCTTTATTTTCGTCAATCCAGCTTCTATTTCAAATATAAAAATACCCTCATCCAGCTTCCATTTCTCTCGCTTTATTTTTGTCAATCCAGCTTCTGTTTCATATATAAAATTACCTTCATCCAGCTTTTATTTCTCATGCGTTATTTTCCTCAATCCGATTTTGACGCTTTGAGAAGTGGAAACTGGATGGTGGATTTGTACAGGGGAAATGAAGCTCGAATGACGAAAATAAAGCATGAGAAATCAGAGCTGGATGAAGGTATATATATGTCTCAAATAGAAGCTGCATTGACGAAAATAACGAGCGAGAAATAGAAGCTGGATGAAGGTTTTTATAGGTCTTTATAGGTATGAAATAAAGGCTGGATTGAACAAATTCGCAAACAAACGCGGTAACGATCGTGAGTGGTAACGATCGTGCGCGGTATTGAAGGTGCGCGGTATTGAAAATCGCGGTATTGTGTGCGCGGTATTGTGTGTGCGGTATTGACAGCAAACCGGATAGAAGCCGCTGGCTTTACTGATAAAGCGAAGTTTTGCCTAAATGGAAGCTGGATTATTGATTTTTAAGTGAAAGTAATAAGTGAGATTGACGATTCTATGTCTTTTGGAGATTCTATTGAGTCAGAAATCTGCATTGTCCTTGATCATATCAAAAGCATTTATCCTTTTGCGATTTTCACCGACCAAGCTAAATTGTGCAATCTCCAGTTAAGTGAGAGTTTAGTTATAATAGACAGTCAAATGGGTATTTGCTCATCAAGACAGTCATTCTAGCTATCTGACAGTTCATAAAAGAACCCACACCGGAGAGAAACCTTACCATTGTCAGACATGTAAAAACAGATATTCCCAATATTGTTATCTGCAAGACCACATTAGAAGCCACACTGAATATAAACTGCACCATTGTCAGTTCTGTCCGAAAACATTTTTATGGCTTTCTGCTTTCAAGGCTCATATAATTAGAAGGCACACTGGAGAGAAGCCACACCAATGTCATGTATGTCGAAAAATGTTTACCACGGCTCCTGAACTGCGTAAACATGTTATAGTTCATACTGGAGAAAAGCAATACCTGTGTTTGGTATGCCTAAAATCATTCGCACGACTTCAAAGTCTGCAGCTTCACAAGAAAACTCATACTGGTGACAGACCATTTCAGTGCCATGTATGTCAAAAAAGACTTTCTTCTTCGGCCGCTCTAAAATCGCACGTTAGACTCCATACTGGAGAGAAATCTTATCTATGTGTGATATGCCAAACATCATTTTTACAATCTACCCACTTGAAACAACACACCAGACTCCATACTGGAGATAAACCTCATATACGCCAGATTTGTAAAAAATCATTTGCTTCTTCTAGTGTTCTGAAAAAAACACACGAGAGTTCATACTGGAGAGAAACCGTATCAATGTCAGATATGTGGAAAAAGTTATCTCCATACATCTGCTGTACAAGAACACATGAAAATCCATACTGGAGAGAATTTACATCAATGCCAGTTATGTTCAAAAAAACATTTGCAAGATCTTCTCAACTGGAAATTCATGTCCGAAGCCACACTAGACAGAAACCACAACCATGCGATTTATGTACGAAAGCATTCGCAAATCATTGTAATCACAAAAGTGGCACGAATATCCATTCAGGAGACAACAAATTTAAATGCCAAATGTGCTCAAAGAGTTTCAGCTGTTCTTCACAGCGGGCACACCATTTTAGAATCCATTCCGGAGAGAAGCCCTTCGAATGCAACTATGTGGTAAAAGTTTCGCATATTCTTCCAGTTTAGCATATCACGCTAAAGCCCACACCGGAGAGAGACCTTTCGAATGCCAGGTGTGTAAAACGAGTTTTTCTGGTCATGGCAGTCTAACAGAACATGCTAGAATTCATACAGGAGAAAAGCCTTACCAATGTCAGATATGCCAGAGGCGTTTTACTGCCTCTGCCAGTTTACGTCGTCATGCAAGAATTCATAGCGGAGTGAAGCCATACCTTTGTCAGGTCTGTCTGAGAACATTTGCCCTCTATTCAGGTTTGAAACGTCATGAAAAAACTCACTCTCTAGAGATACCAATTATTTCAGGTTTGTAGGAAAAAATTTGAAACCACTGCAAAACATGTTCGAATACTTTCTAGGGAACACCCATACTTACGAACATTTTCATGCAATTCCGTTCGGCAGAAATAGGATAGAAATATAAATAGGAGATATTAGCTCCCGATATGTAAAGCAATATTTGTTTATTTCTAAAGGCTGAAATCGGGTAATAATTAATTTTTGTTAGATGATCCATCAATAATAGATATAGCGAAATCTTGCGATCTGAATACTTAAAGGAAGGTGTATGCTAGCCATAGCCGTTCTCACACTTTCTGATGGCAGGTCAATTAATGATGACCAGTACTGTACAGTTCTAAAAGCTAGCTGCAAATGTATTAAACGAGATTTGCCCGCTCTTCATACCTACAGTGTTACGTTAAACTAATAAGTAGGCTACTGAAGACAAACCGCATAGATAGAGAACCATTTGAGGTCACATTCTGAATAGAAAATTCATCCGCATTAGTTATGTCAGAAGAGTTCTCATTAAATAGTTAGGCCTACAGATTGTGTATTTCATCTTCAATTGCAAAACGTTTAGAATCGTTCAATCTACAGAGTTATGTTCAAATACATTCTGCAAACAAAGTTGTCAGTGCAATGTATACCGGACGACAGACCCAAACCATGCTTTTCTGCTGATTCACAAGAAACGAAACACTTTTATCGATCCTTAACATAGCAGTATATTGCTAGAAATCATTCACAACCTATGCATTTTCAGGATTATTACATAGACACAGAATGTACCATTCAAAGAAATTGGATTTTCTCTGCTAAGGTTGTAAAATCACCTAGAGGGGTGCTAGGCTTATGTAAACTGAATATGTCACAACGTATTTACGTTCTACAAAAAGAGAAACTCGACAATTTTAGCTGTCGAAAAACTGTTTTAAATAGATCTGAAAAATCACATGAGTTGTTGAGTTCAAAGTAGGCTAAGGACTTTAGTTTTCGAAGTTAATTTCTTTAATTAAGCAGTTGTTGACTTTTATTATTAAGCAAAATTATGGACCCGTGTTTATATGATTTGCCATTCAATGAATGTCTTTAATTCATTAACCTAAGTGAGCATCTAGAGCAGCGATGAGCTATCTTCATTTTCAGAGATGATATGATTTGCATCAACAACCACTGTTTCGTTATTTTCTTCTTCTTAGCGTATAGGCCTACAATAATAATGCAATTAGAACAATCCAACTTAACCTATTCCAGTTTTCTGTTTACTTAGAGACTATGGCAAACCTGTCCATACTGTAAAACACGATGGTGTCATCCAACGTCACCTCACTGTAACACATCGAAAGCACAGGCTGCACGGAATCGGCCTATCTTGAGCCTGCATCCCAGATCAGATGAAGAAAACAATCGACTTATTCATATAAACTATCCATATCTTTCGATTTCCAATTTCCCACACGAAATTTTGATAATACCTTCGATCGACATCCTTTTCTTATAAAATTTTAATTATTTCCAGCTGCTCGCTGTCTTATGTTTTGCACAATCTAAAGGCTGCGTGACTTCTGCAGCAGACGATTCACGTTTGTCATTAAACGTGCTCTCACCTTTTGAGGTTTTCTTGACGAGCAATAGGCTATAATTGTTTTTATACGGACCAGTAATATTTATGTCTTCGCGTCTACAGGTGAGGACGATCGACATAGTAATTTGCATACAATGACATTCCGGTAACTAAATTATTCGCAATCGGATGACAATGAACAATTCTAGCTATTTTTAGCCACGCGGATATGCTTTTGTAGCTTCACAAACTTTTTTAGAACTGCACTATTGCACTTTACGTAGAACTGGATGTGATGGTAATTATTTTAGTGAGACTCAGTACATTTAGTATAGGCTCATGCAATTGTAGTATCTCAACTCCAAACCACATAATGTATTTGACAGTCCAAGTGAAGTCGTCTGTCCATTTTTCAATCAATCAATCATAATTTATATAGCGTCCTTTCAAGGTAGGCTACCTAGTCAAAAGCGCTCCCGGCCGAGATCATGCAGAAAAGCAGTCTTCAACAGTTTATTAAACTGAGAATTGTTTGGGAGGTGCCGTTTAGTCAAGGAAATCCCGTTCCAGGTTGTTGGACCAACTTCAGAGAAGGAACATCATTGCTTTGCATTGTCGCAGGTAAGGAACGATTAAGTCACAGCAGAACTCGGAGAGCGGCGGCTTATGCAAGTAGAAATGGGGGGCACAGTTCACATAGACAAGAGAGTGCCCAGCTTGACAAGCTCCGCCGCACCAAATATGCAATCCTGAATGAGAGGCGCTGCGGGAAAGGAAGCCAATGCAAGACCTCTCGCATATAATGGGATACGCGATCGGACTTAATTGTGAAGCCGCCAATAAATCTCGCGGCAAACCGGTGGACTCGCTCCAACATCTCGATCCGAACATACGAGAGACCAGCAAAGATGGAGGCGCAGTAGTCAAGGGCTCAAGGCTTCCCCAATTAAGTCAACACAAACGCATGGACAAGGGAGACTGCAGCTTTGGAAGTCAGAGAGCAAGTAAAATGACCCTGAGCTGCCGAATTTGTCAGTAGCAACTGTTTTGTCTTCGCTGCATTCGGGTTCGCATTCCAATGACTTCACGCTTTTAGAGCCGAGAAAGTGGCCCATTTCGACGACTGTGTGCTTACTCGCATAATAATTCCTAATTTTCAAGGATATTTAAGTAGATTAAAAAACCTGATCACATGTCTCGTATGGGTCTAGGACTTTTCCCCCCGGCCCATTTCCCCCCCGCCATTTCCCCCCTGCCATTTCCCCCCGGAGCCATTTCCCCCCGCCATTTCCCCCCCGCCATTTCCCCCCCGCCATTACCCCCCGGAGACAATGATCAGCTTCCATTTAAGCAATAACATTTTCATAAATCCAGCTTCTATTTAAGTAAGAACATTTTCATCAATCCCGCTTCTATTTAAGTAAGAGTATTTTCATCAATCCCGCTTCCATTTAAGTAAGAACATTTTCATAAATCCAGCTTCTATTTAAGCAAGAACATTTTCATCAATCCAGCTTCTATTTAAGTAAGAGCATTTTCATCAATCCCGCTTCCATTTAAGTAAGAACATTTTCATAAATCCAGCTTCTATTTAAGCAAGAACATTTTCATCAATCCAGCTTCTATTTAAGTAAGAGCATTTTCATCAATCCCGCTTCCATTTAAGCAAGAACATTTTCATCAATCCAGCTTCCATTTAAGTAAGAACATTTTCATAAATCCAGCTTCTATTTAAGTAAGAGTATTTTCATCAATCCAGCTTCTATTTAAGTAAGAGCATTTTCATCAATCCCGCTTCCATTTAAGTAAGAACATTTTCATAAATCCAGCTTCTATTTAAGTAAGAGTATTTTCATCAATCCAGCGTCTATTTAAGTAAGAGCATTTTCATCAATCCCGCTTCCATTTAAGCAAGAACATTTTCATCAATCCAGCTTCCATTTAAGCAATAACATAGAAGCTGGAATGATGAAAATGTTCTTACTTAAATAGAAGCTGGAATGATGAAAATGCTCTTTCTTAAATGGAAGCTGGATTTATGAAAATGTTCTTACTTAAATGGAAGCGGGATTGACAAGTCGAATACTCCGTTTATATGATTTGTCTTCCATCTAGAGAGGTATTCGACGGGGAGTAATGGCGGGGGGAAATGGCGGGGGGGAAATGGCGGGGGGGGGGAAATTGTCTTCGGGGGGAAATGGCAGGGGGGAAATGGCGGGGGGGAAATGGGCCGGGGGGAAAAGTCCGGATACCGTCTCGTATAGGCTTCCGTATGACACTACGCCAAATTTCTTTATCTTCACTGAGATGGAGAACGGGTGATTCAGAGAGACTGCGAGAAATTAATTATCATTATAGAAAACAAAGAGAAGATTGTTTGGAAAATAATAAAACAATATCTAGTTCTCAGATAAAAGTAAAAAGAAGTTCACAAAACAATGCAAAAAAACATATAGAACAGTTACTATACATAGACCTACCTAAAAGAACACTTGTCACAGGATGTCCGAAGCTGAAATCTTCAAAAGTCTAACTGCCTAAATCCGTCCCCTATTATTTTTATCAAGTTGGCTACGAGCAAGGCGGTTGAAAATGAATATTATTCGAATATTCAATTCCTTCAGCCGAAATTTGTGCTCGCAAGAAACTCAGAAAGACATCAAAGGAGACCGATTGCAAGCAGGATAGTGAGAAGTAGAATCATCACTCAAAGATGGGAGAGAGCAAGAGATTGAAATGAACAAGGCACATAATTATTATTATTTAAACCATTTTAAAAATTGTAATGCTCACACGGAGGGATTAATAGGTTAGAGCCTGAATGATGCAGGTATTGAAAGGGAAAATACAGGTGAAGGGAGGGAAGCAGGGAGGGAGGTATAGGTAGGTAGGGAGGAAGTAACGGAATTCTTAAGGACAAAGGGACGGATGGATTGAGGCGCGAACAAGACACATAGACGGTAGACCTCTATTAGATCAGACGTCTATAGCACTCGAGTTGAAGGGCAAAAATGTCGGCACTCGATCGGGCTGAGGCTGACTTTAGATTGATGTGTATCTGAATGAAACGTATCTTCATGTGCAACTTATAAAGCAACATAATTATTGTACAATTGAGCTATTGTTCGACAGTTTGCAGGTTAAATAAGCTTAGACCAACGCCGAACATACGTTCACTGGCTTCGAGTCCGTTCAAAGTGTTGACAACAAAATCTCAATTGCGGAATAATGGTTATTTTATTTTAAAGAAATTATCTGAGGGGCTGTACATGTTCAAAACTGCTATGGGCCAGATTTACTGAACCACCGATCTGACCTCTTGTCCGACATCGGTTATCGAGTAAGATATGCGCCATAAAACTGTTCCAGATATATGTCTTCCTCTGATACTCCGCTCCCTGTCTAAAAATCCTCAGGCTTTCCTATCTCATCATAAGACAGCCTTATTTTCCCGAGTTGAGGTTCGGAGCGCCTCTGAGCAACCCCCTAGAAGAGGCGCTATATAAATGCATCCAATGAATGAATGAATGAATGATTGAATAAGCGTGACATATTTATTTATTATTCATTCATTCATTCATTCATTTCGAGGATTTATATAGCGCCCCTTCAAGAAACCTACTAGGATTTGAGATACTTAAAAATGCAGAGGAATTTTTCGGGGTTAGTCCAGCTTCTTTTCCCCAAGCGTTCTGTTCATAAGTCCAGCTTCTATTTCACATGTAAAAGAACCCTCATCCAGTCTCCATTTCTCAAACGTTTCTCATTAATCCAGCTTCTATTTCAGCTGCAAAAACCGTCGACTAAAAAATTCACAGGGAACATTTTGTTGTAAACCATTTGTCGATGAATCAATATTTCGTGGACGAGTTATCGTTGGACCAGATGTCTGGGGACCAGTTGTCGTTGGACCAGTTGTCGTGACACCATTTCACAGAAGGTCATCGCTATAATTATTGACAACCTAATATATTGACATCGAAAAGGAACGTTAGGTCTAAAGAGATTGATCAAATTCTCTATTTCTAGAGCAATTGCTAGATTATCAAGCCCTTTTTGTCCTTATGTTGACCAGCAAGCAGTAAGTGAAATCATTTTTTTTTAACTTGGAAATTTTATACAGCGCCTCTTCAGGTAGGCTACTCAGAATTAAACGCTCTCAAGGCTAAATAAGATAGTTTTGAGGTTCTTAAAGAGCAAAGTGGAGTGACCCCGGGAACTTGGCGCAGTGTAACAGGGAGGCCATTCCAGATTGCAGGACCAGCGATAGAGAATGAACGACCCTGTCGGATAGCAGTCCGCGAGCTGGGGACCAAAAGCTCAGCTTGGTTCGCCGATTGAACGGTGGATCGACGCTGAACACCTAAGGTGGAAAACAGGTTCACTATCAACAGGGTGAATTTCAAAAGGTTGCAATCAAAAGGGCGCAATCAAAAGGGCGAAAATGAATAGAGCGCATTGTTTTTAGAGCGCACGGTCGAAAGGGCGAAATCAAAAGGGCGCATGTTTAAAAGACGCAATCAAAAGGGCGCATGTCCACCGTTGAAAGAGCCTTCATCCAGCTTCCATTTCTTAAACATTATTTTCGTCAATCCAGCTTCTATTTCTTAGTCCTTATTTTCATCCATTTGGTCTTTTAAAACTTGCGCCCTCTGATTGCCTTTTCGTTGTACCGGTAGGCCTATTCGTTTGCGCCCCATTGATTGCGCCCTTTTGCTCACTCTTACAATACTTGTCTTTTCGCCCTATTGATCGTGCGATCTAAAAACATTATGCGCTCTCTTGATTTTCGCCCATTTGATTGCGCCCTTTTGATTGCGTCCTTTTGAAATTCGCCCTGTTGATATGATACCGGAACAATATAGTTCTCGATGCACCGCCTAACCAAAGCACATAGGCCTACGTAGGCCTACCCTGAATGCAATCTGCTGTGGAGAAAGGAGCCAATGTAAAACATCCCCGCATGCATATACCCGAATCCCAAGCCTTATAGCATCGTGCAATTATTTAAAACATGTTTTAGTCATTTTTTCATCGCTCATCCAACTTCTAGTTCTACTATATCACAGTTCCGTTATTCATCCAACTTCTACTTCAACTAAAAATATTTTTATCGTTCATCCATCCTCTAGTTTTACAGTTACAATTTAGCATAAAACCATGATTTTGTCGCTCATCCAAATTCTACTTCTGTTAATTAACATGCTCATCCAGCTTCTAATGATACTGCAATACGTCAGCAGTAATATCATGTTTTCATCGTTCATCCAACTTCCAGTTTAAATAAATAAAATATCTCTGAAGTGCTATAAGGCTTGGGATTCGGGTATATGCATCCCGCATGGCCAAATTTGGGATATCGCCACAAGTCGTGCCGCAGAGCAAGTGACTTGATTATTCAATAATTATTATGCACCTCAATGGTTGAGCACAAAACTCATGACGTCATGAATATGTGTCGTTGTCGAAATTGAACAGTTTTTATTTTTTACGCTCTAACGGAAATCAGATTTCAAATTAAGTCTTCGGTAATTACGTACACTGTATGCCCGTACTCCAAACAATATGGCTGCCAACGAATGCCATAAATTAGAGCGCGGCAACCTATCAACGACATCGCAACATGCATCCCATAATCCCAACATGCAAAGCGCTCAGTAAATAAGTAAGTAAGTAAGTAATCTACGCAAATAGAAACAGTAAAAGTTGAAGCGACGTGAATAAGAAAGGTTTAATGTGATGCAACAATAAATGAAATTGTAGCCACGCATTGTGACGTTTTAGGCCTATTATATGCTGTAACGGTTTAAATTAAATAGTAGAAGAAGTTCTTGTCGAAATTAATCAGTAATAGTTCTTGTCGAAATTAAACAGTAGAATTTCTTGTCGAAATTAAATAGTAGGCCTTGGCATAAGTTCTTGTCAAGCTGATAATATTCGACCACGACAACTGGTCTACAGACAACTGGTCTAACGACAACTGGTCTCCTATTTCAGGTATATAATACCTTCATCCAGCTTCCATTTCTTAAGCGTTTTATCATTCATCCAGCTCCTATTTCAGGTA
The DNA here is from genome assembly GCA_949752735.1 of Lumbricus terrestris. NCBI lineage: Eukaryota > Metazoa > Annelida > Clitellata > Crassiclitellata > Lumbricidae > Lumbricus > Lumbricus terrestris. The sequence goes on from OX457042.1 coordinate 55,991,810, forward strand.
TATAATACCTTCATCCAGCTTCCATTTCTTAAGCGTTTTATCATTCATCCAGCTCCTATTTCAGGTATATAATACCTAGATCCAGCTTCCATTTCATAAGCGTTTGATCATTCATCCAGCTCCTATTTCAGGTATATAATACCTTGATCCAGCTTCCATTTGTTAAGCGTTTTATCATTCATCCAGCTCCTATTTCAGGTATATAATACCTAGATCCAGCTTCCATTTCATAAGCGTTTGATCATTCATCCAGCTCCTATTTCAGGTATATAATACCTTGATCCAGCTTCCATTTGTTAAGCGTTCTTCTCATAAATTCCGCTTCTATTTCTGATATATAATACCCTCATCCAACTTCCATTTCTTAAGCGTTTTATCATTCATCCAGCTCCTATTTCAGATATATAATACCTAGATCCAGCTTCCATTTCATAAGCGTTTTATCATTCATCCAGCTCCTATTTCAGATATATAATACCTAGATCCAGCTCCATTTCATAAGCGTTTTATCATTCATCCAGCTCCTATTTCAGATATATAATACCTAGATCCAGCTTCCATTTCATAAGCGTTTGATCATTCATCCAGCTACTATTTCAGATATATAATACCTTGATCCAGCTTCCATTTCTTAAGCGTTTGATCATTCATCCAGCTCCTATTTCAGATATATAATACATTGATCCAGCTTCCATTTCTTAAACGCAGGCTGTTATAGTGAGAGAATCCTTTTCTGCATATTTCAATCGCGTCTCGCTGACACGGAATAAACTCAGCACTCGATACATCCGACTCATTTACCTCATTCTCAACAACAACGGTCGCCTCGTCATATAACCATAGAAAATCACTGCCTTCAAAATTCACCTCAGCCGAAAATTCACTCAACAAAACATTCCCTTCAGTCGTATCATAGACACTCGGCGCACTTTGACCCACATCAGCCGTCGGCAAACTCAACGCATCACTGCACAATAACCTCCCATCCTCCATTCGTTCCTCTGCATAAGCCTTAGTCTGTGCACGCTTTAACACAGCTAAGTCAACAATGTCACCGTTCATCGCCACATCATTACCGATCAGAATTGCAACAGATTTCACAGGCAACGCATCCACCAAACAACATAACACTGTGCCAGACACGAAGTCACATTCCAATTTCACTTCAACTACCTGTCTTTTCATGATTGAACCACTTATACCACGAAGTAAACGAAAATCATCAAGCAACACATAATCATTTTCATCCAACCATTCACGACTCACCAGACTTTGCAGAGAACCAGTATCTCTTAAACAAATTACGGACATTTTCTCCTTCGTATTAGTCAAGACCGACCCATTCACACAAAACGGAGCGTACAATTTATCCACTGTACAAATAGGTGTGACAAACCCCTTATCAGAAAAAGGTGCCGATACCGTTTGGACAAGACCCACAGGTACATGATTAGAAACAGATGGCAAATCTCTTTGAACAACACCCACAGTGACAGGCTCTCTCCAACTTTCACTATCGGACCGCTCCTTGTTCTTCAATTTCGCGCAAGAATGAATTTCGTGACCAACCGATCGACAGTAGCGGCACGTGACCTGATCCCCAAATCCATTCACGTCGTCGTACACTCGCTCATGCTTACGAAAACCGTAATTACCTCTGTTAGGCGAACGCTTGCCCCAATTTGACCACTCCTTGCGCCCACCATCTCCAGGCGGAGAACGTCTATCCCAGTCAAAAGACTCCCTCTGCGCACCATCCCTGAAAGAATTACGATGGAACCCCCCCAGTGGTCTCAGTAGGCACCTGGTTATACAAAACAGCATATTCATCAGCCATACGCGCAGCAGCAGCTACAGTCGCGGGATGTTTGTCAACTAACCAACGATGAACTTCAAGAGGCAATGGTTTAACAAATTGCTCCATCATCAACACTTCACGCATGCGCACCAAATTATCCCATCCAGCCGCACCTTCTAGCCAACGTTGAAAAGGAATTTGCAAGCGATAAGCATAATTAGAAAACGTTTCCAATCTCTCTCTGCCCATGTCCCTAAAACGCTTCCTATAGAACTCAGGTACACGTTCGTATGCAACCAACAAGGCATCCTTCACCACGTCATACTGCACACATTCATCCAACGACAAACCAGAAAACACTTTCGCAGCTTTACCAGACAATTGTGGTTGTAACAATGACGTCCATTTCTCTTGTGGAATTTTGTGTAGGGCCATGGCCTGTTCAAATGCCGCAAAATAATGTTCAATGTCCGCCGGTTCAAATTTCGGTACAAATTTTATAGCCGACCGAAAACTAAGTGATTCAACGCCCTCAACGGGTCTCTCCGCAAAACTACCCATTTCCACTTCGCGCATTTCTATCTCTAATCGTTTCGCCTCTAACTCAGCCTGTAACCGTTTCTCCTCAGCCAGAAATCTCCTCTCATCTTCCTGACGCCTTTCTTCAGCCGCCATTTTCCTATCCTCAAAGTCAGCCTGTAACCCCACTTTCTTCTCCTCCAATTGCATTTTCCTCTCCTCAGCTTCCATTTTCATTTTCCTCTCCTCAACCTCAGCTTCCATTTTCTTATCATCGGCTGCCATTTTCATTTTCCTCTCCTCAGCTTCAGCCTGTATTCTCAGTTTCTCGGCCTCTAGTTTCAATTTCTCTTTCTCTCGTTCCCACTCAAATTTACGGTCCTCTTTTAATTGTAAGCGTTCCACCTCGGACGCACTCTTTTGAGCTGCAGCCTTCAACTTCCACTCCTCACTATCTTGTTTCGGCGACAACGACTTTATCGCTAATTTCTGCAATTGCGGTTTCGACAGACCTTTTACATCCTCGCCTAAAGTACTACAATACTGTCTCAAATCCTCCGACGACATTTCAATAAAATCTTCCACCTCCATAGGTTTTCCTACACCTACTGACTCCATTTCTCACCACACTCCGTACACCCTTCAAAATCCAAATTTCCGAATATTATTTCCACTGAAAGAACCGATACGCAATTTCACGCCTTCAGTCCAAAAATATTTCTCCAATTTATTAATTTCCGGGCCCCCACAAATTGCGAACTACAAATAAAGAACCGGACGGGTCCTCATTTGTTACGTTCGTCTAAGGATGATTCAAGAGTCTTGAGGTCCCGAGTGTAAATCACGATAAATTTATTTGTAACAAGCAATATTTACAGCAAATTAGAACAAGATACCTTCATAATTCAGCAGAAACCCGGAACAGCCGGCGAAGCACACAGCGCACCAGAACGCAGTAGAGAAGTCAACACGTCTTAAGCAAGGCGTCATTCCGTCGCACTTCAGATATCGTCACAATAGAAACACCCCGTCGGGCGTTGAAGACATTGAACAAGGGACTCGACGGTCCAAAAACGCCAGCGAGGCGAAACACATCAAGGCAGCGACAACGCTGAAGAAACGACCACTCGGTCCTCGCTACAACCACCAATGTCTAACCGCTAAAGGCTGTCAGTCAATTTATAGGCAAACGCATAGATTGGCGCCTAGACCATCCCTTTAACCCAATAGTTCATACCACACGTGCGATCAACAGCTCTAGTCAGCTCTAGCGTAAGCAGCACACGCGGTGTAAGACACAAATGTCTAACAATGTTAAAACTCATTCTGTAAAAAATCTTTCTTATGCCTGAAGGCAGACCCAAACTATGCTCTTCTGCAGATTCACAAAAGACGAAGTACATAATTATAAGGATGCTTAAAATAACAGTATTGCTAGAAATCAGTCTCAACCAATAAATTCAACTTCAGGATTATAACAGCCACTCTGAGGTCCCATGGACAGTGATACCGCTCCAAAATTTAAGAAAAGCCAAGATGGGGCCTTAAAAAAAGCCAAGAAAAGACAAGTTAATAATTATGGACTATAAGTCACCTATTTTATTTCAACAGAAGCCATTTTATCCGATAAATTGTGATGTTTATGAAATTATGTATAATTGATCTTGAAATTAATGTATATTAAATTGTTAATAATTGGTTTCATTCGCTGATTTTCTGACATAGGCTACGAACAACATTTTGGAACATAGTGCGCTAGTTTTAAGAAATAAACGTCATCTTCACTTTAGTTGTTGTTGTCTTGAGTTTAAAAGTTTTTGTGTGCTTTTGTGTGATCTTGTGAGCCATTAAAGTTGACTTGTTTGCATTTCTAAGATTAATGTCTATTAATTTGTTATCAATATTATAAGTATCTGTTTTCAACTTATCATTTATCTTTATCATTTATTTTTTAAATATTTTATATTTATATTTATGGTGGGGGTCAACAACTGAAGGAGATCGGTTGCGTTTGGATCGTTTCTTGCGCAGAATCCAGCGGATGGGATTTCTACCCGAGGCCTCGCCCTCTGTTGCTGAGATGGTTGAGGAAGCTGACGAGCGCTTGCTCCGCGCTGTCATATGGAACAGTTGCCATGTCCTTCGCGACCTTTTTCCTCCAATCACTAGTAGGCTACTGTTCACAACCTTCGACCCCGACGTCATAATTTCCCGCTCCCGCTTAAGAACAACATTAACTTTATTTCCAGAGTCCTCTACAAGAGTGCTAACAATAATAATTAAATCGTTAAATCTCGATAACAATGATCTATTTAGAAAGACGTTTTAATTTCATGAGTTTTTTTTATCTCTTAACTTCACATGTACCAGGCTGCGGTGTGTCATCCTGCTCTTTTTCATGAATTAAACGAATATATACACAGGGTGGGCCAAAAAAAAGACCCCCCTAAGATTTTTGCCAATATCTAGACCAAAAGTAGGAATTTCGAAATGAAATTTTACAGTCTTAAAGACAATTCATATTTACACATGATGGCCAGATTTCATCACCGCTGTAAAGGTTTCAGATTACCCCTTCTAAACATTACCCCCCTGAAAACTGTAAATTGCATCAATCATCGCATTTATTGCACTAAAAATATCAAAAAATTCAGCCCGCTTCTTGTTTTGGTCTGAAGATTTTCATCAGTCATCCCACTTCGCGGTTTGTTATCAATATGTTCATCTGTAACTAGAATACTATTCGCCGTTGAAGTTTACATGGAGAAAATGGCTTCGAGGCTATTATTTTTTTTCGGATCAAAATATTGATAGCAAACCACGAAGTGGGATGAGTGATGAAAATCTTCAGACCAAAACAAGAATCGGGATGATTTTTCGGATTTTTTTTAGTGCAATAAAATAATGCGATGATTGATGCAAATCTAGTTTCCGGGGGTAATCTGAAACCGGTTTCAAGTTACCGGGGGGTAATGTTTAGGAGGGGGTAATTTGAAACCTTTACACTGGGACCGAGTTCTTAATGCAACAATTAAAGCTTCATCTCGCAGGAGCGCGGATAAGATAGCTCTATAATCTGTATAGGCATATAACGAAAACATGGCCTATAAGAAGGACGCCATGTGGGCTAGTCGAGACGAGACTAGTTCACTTCTCGCTATCGGCCGCCAACTTGGTAGTTCAGTCCAATTCGAAGAATCATTCAACAGCAATATCTAGAGTAAACCTGGAGTTGTAGGCTGCATGTTGACGGGCATAATAATCACTTGTAGGTAGCCTACTTGAGTGTAGGACATTAGCCCCCCGGACAAAAGCCCCGGACAAAAGCCCCGGACAAAAGCCCCCCGGACATTAGCCCCCGGACAAAAGCCCCCGATTTTACCTAGGACATTATCCCCCCGGACAAAAGCCCCTTTTTGCAAATCATAGAATAGTGCAGTAACTGATTACTTGTCACTGGCATTCACATGCAAACGAAAGTTCTTAGTGTCATTTAGGTTCTAATTGTGTCAGTAGGCCTAAGCTTATATACTTAGATTTGAAATGAACGAATGGGAATGGTATGCAGGGCCTATACTGTCTATTTTTTTAGTGTCCTACTGTGACAATAACGGTTTGTTGACGTCAGTTAGGCTAAGTCTCAGCTTCGTAGACTTATTAGCGTATTTTCAATTCAAAATTAGATTCAAAAGATTAGAGAAATGAGCGAATGATAATCCTATACAGTAGGTCAGCCTACTTGTTAGTGTCCGTTTTGGCTACAACGAAGGTTTGTTAAAGTCAGTTAGGCATTAAACCTTTATCTACATGTAGATTTCACAAACTTTGGACTTATAATTTTTTACATTTATGAGAGACTTTACACAATGAGTTGTTCGCATCGTTCTACAATTAATGCCTTTAGATGTTTTATAATATGCATAATAAACCTTCAATTAACTTTGCATATTCTTACAATGTTGAACTAATTTGCAATGTAGGTTTAACTTAACGCTTAACTTAGGCCTATTGTTACATTTTGTGCATCATTTTTAGGTAATGGTATAATATACTGGGGGGCTAATGTCCTACTTTGGGCGGCTTTTGTCCGGGGGGCTAATGTCCGGGAGATTTTGTCCGGGGGGCTAATGTCCGTTCCCCAGCTTACTTGGATCGTTTAGCCTAAACCATTCAAACTGTTACAAATCATGCAATACATTGGATTAGGCAAAGAATTGAAACAGGCAACACATTGAAATAGGCGAAACATTGAAAATTTAATAGGGGTTGCGTTAGCTGGCTAAGCTGATAAGGTCGGAACAATTTCTTGAGCTTCTTTCGATTGAAGTTCGGTTAATCGGTACAAGATTATCGGTCAAGCACTATCATCACAACCATCCGATCATCTCCATCATCAACATCATCATCATCATCATCACCATCATCATCATCATCATCATCATCATCATCATCATCATCATCATCATCATCATCATCATCATCATCATCATCATCATTAACAACAGCAGCATAAACATCAGCGATGTAGGCCTACATAGGAGCCCACTATCAGTTTCCTGGTTTGTATCCGAGTCGCGTGTAGTTCGCTTCGAGCCTCATATCGATATCAAGTCCGCGGTGGCACGATAACAGTCTGGTCTACAGACAACTGGTCCAGCGCTTGAGAAATGGAAGCTGGAGGAAAGTTTTTACAGGTGAAATGGAGGTTAGATTGATGAAAAACGCAAGAGAAACAGAATCTGGATTAAAATTCTTTTGCATGTGAAATAAAAGCTGGATTTACGAAAATAACGCATGAGAAATAAAAGCTGGATGAAGGTATTGATTGATGAAAAAACGCTTAAATAATGGCAGCTGGATGAGGGCATATTTATATCTGAAATAGAAGCTGGAATGACGAAAATAACGAGCGACAAAAAGAAGGTATTTTTAGATCTGAAGTAGAAAATCATCAATCCAGCTTCCATTTAGGCTAGAAAACCATTTAACTTTTTTTCATAAATTTCAGCTTCTATTTCATCAATACGATTCATATGTAGACCAGTTGTCGTTAGACGAGTTGTCTGTAGACCAACTGTCGTGGAACCCGTGTCCGCGTAGTCAGTTTCTAGTGCGTAAGCAGACAAAATTGTTGCGCTTTACTTGTTTAGTCTAAAAGGCCACTACATTGACAACAAAGACAGATTTCGATATAAGTGGCTTCTTCTTCAGTTCATTAAACAGTAATATTAAGCACGTAGCCGATGGTCAAGCAAAACTTTAAGCTTAGACTATCTCAGAAGGAGTGTAGGACATTTCCCCTGGACATAATCCCCCCGGACAACACCCCCGGACAATAACCCCCGGACAATTTCCCCTGATTTAGCCTAGGATATTAACCCCTCGGACAATTCCCCCTTTGCTTCCACTTAGGCAAAAATTCGTTTCATCCAACTTCTATTTAAATAACAATTATTTTTATCCAACCCGCTCCAATTTAAGCAAGAATATTTTCATCAATCCAGCTGCAATTTAAGCAAGAATATTTTCATCAATCCAGCTTCCATTTAAGCAAGAATATTTTCATCAATCCAGCTCCAATTTAAGCGAGAATAATTCCATCAATCCAGCTTCCATTTAAGCAAGGATATTATCATCAATCCAGCTTGTATTTAAGCAAGACCATTTTCATCAATCCAGCTTCCATTTAAGTAAAATTTATTTTGTATCAATCCGGCTTCTATTTAGTGCGAATTCTATTCATCGAATTAACTTGCGTACTTAGGAGCGGTATTTTATAGTACAACCACATATCCGCAAAATGTTCTACCATGGGGTTTTTGTCCTACCCCAGGGGAATGTCCGGGGGGTTATTGTCCGGGGGTTTGTTGTCCGGGGGTTTTGTCCAGGGGGAAATGTCCGCGCCCCCTCAGGAGTAGGGCATACTCAATGTTAAAAGGGTTCATAAGCTTAAATATTCTTCTGGACAAAGTTATTTGTTAACAACGACATTGTAGCAACTATTTGCTATTATTGATGCTTGCAATACGGTATCCGGTCAATACCGCGCACACAATACCGCGCACACAATACCGCGATTTTCAATACCGCGCACCTTCAATACCGCGCACGATCGTTACCGCGCACGATCGTTACCACGTTTGTTTGCGAATTTGTTCTATTTCCGTATTTTATCGTACGATGGTGTTCGGTTCATCAAGCTTCTATTTCTCGCTCGTTATTCTCGTCAATCCAGCTTCTATTTCATATATTAAAAGAACCTCATCCAGCTTCCATTTCTCATGCTTTATTTTCGTCAATCCAGCTTCTCTTTCATATATAGAAATACCCTCATCCAGCTTCCATTTCTCATACTTTATTTTCGTCAATCCAGCTTCTATTTCATATATAAAAATAACCTCATCCAGCTTCCATTTCTCATGCCTTATTTTCGTCAATCCAGCTTCTATTTCTTAAATAAAAATACCTTCATCCAGCTTTTATTTCTCATGCATTGTTTTCGTCAATCCGATTGTGACGCATTGAGAAATGGAATCTGGATTATGGTTTTTTTACAGGTGAAATAGAAGCTCGAATGACGAAAATAAAGCATGCGAAATAAGAGCTGGATGAAGGTATTTCTATGTCTGAAATAGAAACTGGATTGACGAAAATAACGAGCGAGAAAATAATATAAGCTGGATGAAGGTATTTCTATGTCTGAAATATGTGGCGTTCGACCCCCGGCAGACGACGCGCGTGATAATTCCCCTCTATCACTGCCGCGCGCCTCTGCCCGATCGAATTGTTCACTCTCGGCAGCGCCTGCCTCACCGAGAGCCTTTGACCGCCCAGGACCCGAGATGCACTCGGTCTTACCAGGATCCCGTGAGGCTCCCGGGTCACTGTGTGCTGCGCGTGCGCCTTCACCGCCGTCCTCCTGGGACGAAGAATTCCCTGATACCTACGCCTGCGACCGGGTGCACTGCTCGGCCGCATCGGACTCGCCCGCCGCCTCGTCCGAGGTCACCGAATAGGCGACGTCCTGAGTAAGAGGATGGCCGACTCTCAAAACAGGGTTCATGATCCCACCAGCGGAGCGTCCTCGCCGCGCGCCAACCGTCGCGGCGCCGGTCTTCATCTTCTTGCCCGTCTCCTTGCGCACCACGCTGCAGCTGGCAGCCTGCGAACCGTCGCCACCGAGGGGGACTACTGCACTCTTTCCGAGGCCCGTCACCGTCCACAGTACCATAAGCCACGGCCATTCCAACGGCCCCAGGCCGAGACTACGCCACGGTCCTTTTTCCATCTTGTTAGCAATGACCCACACGGAGCGCGCGCCGCCGCCCAGCACGAAGTAAACGGCGGCCGCCTTGGGTGCTCGCCTCACCCGTCCAACCGTCGATCCGACTGTCACTTAGCTGTGAGCCAACCTGAACACGCGCCGCCGCCCAGCACAAAGTACGCGGCGGCCGCTTTGGGTGCTCGCCTCACCCGAGGATCTGTTGCCAGGAACCGTAGCTTGCCCGAGACTTGGTCTTCTCGGCCGCTCGGAAGAGCGGATCGGTAGGATGCTGTTCGCTTTTCTCACTCAACACAGTGTACGCGGCGGGCGCCTTGGGCGCTCGCCTTCCACAAAAGACTGTCAACCAGAAACGTCGCTTGCCGAGACTTGGTCTTCTCGGACGCTCGGAAGAGCGGATCGGTAGGATGCTGTTCTTTTTCCCGTATCTCAGGAAAAAAATAAAAGACCTGGCGGTCTGGGGGGAACAGGTAACGGGAAAACCCCGTCTTCAAAAGTACTTATTATTTGTCGTATATTCTTCCGGCGCCGTTCGCCCTTACCTCAGCAGTTACGGACCTCACGTAAAAACCCTGCTGAAACTTGTTCTTTACTCTCAAGTTTTACTCTGCTTCCCTCGCTAAGACACTAAGTCTACGGACAATCCTCTACCTGAGGAGTCCCCACAATATTCACCGTTTAACTGTTTACCCGAAGAACTTGGTGCCCCATAAATTCACTACTTTGAACGTATTCACCGACGCATCGGTTTCATGCGCACCTCTGGAGTCGCAACTCTCCACTCAGAAACCCGTAACCGAACACGTTACAATACGGAACTCACAACGATCGCCTACACGGCAAGATCGTAAAGACCACACTGTACGTCCCTTGCAGGAAGGAGCCCAACCCAGTCCTACAGAACAGTACGTAAAGGTTCACACAAAGACCACACTGTACGTCCCTTGCAGGAAGGCGCCCAACCCAGTCCTACAGAACAGTACGTAAAGATTCACACAAAGACCACACTGTACGTCCCTTGCAGGAAGGAGCCCAACCCAGTCCTACAGAACAGTACGTAAAGGTTTACACAAAGACTCTAAGTCTTTCTCTCCAGGGGATTTCACCCTTTGCTCAAACGTTTCACACTCCCGCAGACCAACGGAGCTGCGGCGTCTCCGACCGTATTGTCACGTACCCCTGAAACGGAAGATTAAACCCTGAGAGAACAATGACAAGGAAGAGAACCCTGAAAGATCACATCGAAAAGCTCTCTCAACCGCATACACTCAGGATATTGTGATCTAGTGACATTGCGCGTGTGCAAGTAAGTTTGGAACAAAACGTGATTTTTATGAACGAAGCGCTGTTAAATCAGTAGGGACTTGATTTCTATTTTTAGAAAGGAAAATCCTTGTTGAAAATTGGATCGTTTATTAAGGAACTGTATACAAGAAAATAGGGTGTCTAACGACCAAATTTTACATTTTTAAAATGCTTTTAAAATACATCTGTCTAACTCCGTCACTGGTTGCACTCTGCAAATACCAGACCCATGCCTGAATAAAGAAGGAGGGCGTCGCTAGTGAGCTTCGTTATCACACAGTGACGCTAAACTGCAAAATATGATTATAATATTACATATCTGCAGATTCTGTGAATAGAAACAGCTCCAACTAACTATCACCTTGATCATCCATCCTCAAAGCAAAACTACTCGATCTGAAACGGAAGCTGGATTAAGGTATTTATATCTCTGAAATGGAAGCTGGATTAAGGTATCTTTATATCTGAAATAGAAGATGGATCGACTTTCCAGCTGAAATGGAAGCGGATGCATGTTGAAATACATCAATGAAAATCAACAATCCAGTTTCCATTTCTTAAGCTTTTTATCATTCATCCAGCTTCTATTTCAGATATATAAAAACCTCCATCCAGCTTCTAATTAAGATATAAAATGCCTTGATCCCGCTTCCATTTCTTAAGCTTAAAAATTTATCATCCATCCAGCTACAACTTAGGCAAGAAAATTTTCATCCATCCAGCTCCCAGTTCAGCAAGAACATTCTCATCCATCCACCTACAATTTAATCAAAAAGATTTCCATGAATCCACCTCCAATTTAAGGCAAGACATTTTCATCCATCCAGCTCCAATTTAAGCAAGGACATTTTAATCAATCCAGCTCCAATTTAAGACATGACACTTTCATCTATTCAGCTCCAATTTAGGGCAGGACATAGTGAATTTATGGGGCACCAAGTTCTTCGGGTAAACAGTTAAACGGTGAATATCGTGGGGACTCCTCAGGTAAAGGATTGTCCGTAGACTTAGTGTCTTAGCGAGGGAAGCAGAGTAAAACTTGAGAGTAAAGAACAAGTTTCAGCAGGGTTTTTACGTGAGGTCCGTAACAGCTGAGGTAAGGGCGAACGGCGCCGGAAGAATATACGACAAATAATAAGTACTTTTGAAGACGGGGTTTTCCCGTTACCTGTTCCCCAGACCTCCTGGTCTTTTATTTTTTTCCTGAGATACTGGGAAAAGAACAGCATCCTACCGATCCGCTCTTCCGAGCGTCCGAGAAGACCAAGTCTCGACAAGCGACGGTTCCTGGCAACAGATCCTCGGGTGAGGCGAGCACCCAAAGCGGCCGCCGCGTACTTTGTGCTGGGCGGCGGCGCGTGTTCAGGTTGGCTCACCGCTAAGTGACAGTCGGATCGACGGTTGGACGGGTGAGGCGAGCACCCAAGGCGGCCGCCGTTTACTTCGTGCTGGGCGGCGGCGCGCGCTCCGTGTGGGTCATTGCTGACAAGATGGGGAAAAAACCGTGGCGTAGTCTCGGCCTGGGGCCGTTGGAATGGCCGTGGCTTATGGCACTGTGGACGGTGACTGGCCTCGGAAAGAGTGCAGTAGTCCCCGTCGGTGGCGACGGTTCGCAGGCTGCCAGCTGCAGCGTGGTGCGCAAGGAGACGGGCAAGAAGACGAAGACCGGCGCCGCGACGGTTGGCGCGCGGCGAGGACGCTCCGCTGGTGGGATCATGAACCCTGTTTTGAGAGTCGGCCATCCTCTTACTCAGGACGTCGCCTATTCGGTGACCTCGGACGAGGCGGCGGGCGAGTCCGATGCGGCCGAGCAGTGCACACGGTCGCAGGCGTCGGTGTCAGGAAATTCTTCGTCCCAGGAGAACGGCGGTAACGGCGCACGCGCAGCACACAGTGACCCGGGAGCCTCACGGGATCCTGGTAAGACCGAGTGCATCCCGGGTCCTGGGCGGTCAAAGGCTCTCGGTGAGGCAGGCACTGCCGAGAGTGAACAATTCGATCGGGCAGAGGCGTGCGGCAGTGATAGAGGGGAATTATCACGCGCGTCGTCTGCCGGAGGTCGGACGCCAAAAAGTTGTACCAGAAGTGGGGTCGACATTTCTGAGGTACGCACTGTCCCAGTGGCGCAAAAGAATGTTGGTCATTTCCCATTGCCTGGTACGTCACAAGGTAGTGCCAGGGATGAGGTTCGATTGGTATGCAGTGTCCCGTTTTCGCGTGCAACTGTTGATCCTTCAACAGAGGATGGTCTTTGCAAGGGCGTTTATCATCCTGATTGTGAATACTTTGGTGCTCGTCCAAAGACTATGTGGCATGACTTGAATGTAGCTGGTGGTTTCGCTCAATCTGCTGACTTTGTTAATGTTGATCCAGCTGGGCTTGTTGATCGGGAAGCTGAAGTTGTTGGTAAACGGTGTAAAACTTCTTCTTCTGTCGCTGGTGTTGAAAGTTGGTTGCGTTCTGTTCCCAGAGTTTCTGAAGCTGTTCGGGACAGCAGACCCATGTTTTCTGAACGTATTATCCCATCTTGTCCTGTTAAAGAATTGATTCGGTTTCCAGAGCGACGGGTTGAGGTGATCTCCGTAAAGGAACTTTCAAGTAGAAACCTTGGTGGTTCGTCTCGGTTGCAAGCTCCGAGACTAGAGACGATAGAGAGCGTCTCAGGAAATGATGCGGAAGTTGATGTCAGAGCTGAATTGTTGAACCTACAACAGTGCATGGCTCGGCTCAGCCAGAGGTTAGAAACCATGTCAGTTCCGGGTGAACGGAGTAAAGAGTCATCTCCAAGGCAGATGGAGACACGTCAAGGAAAGTCAGAACACCAGAGTTACCGTAACGAAACTGCACCGACAAAAGTCAGGTCTCAACCATGTGAGCTGCCGGAACAACGTGTGCCACAGCCAGCACATCGTGATCCTCCAAAAGTCAGAAGACTGGTGTCGCAGGATGTCAAGGGACAGCGAAAAGTGGTCTCATCTGGTGATGGATCCACAGAGACTGAGGGTGATGAGCAAAAAGCAGGTACGTGTGATCGACGTCATTGTCCAAGGGTTGATCAGGGTGCGGACGCAAAACAGAAAATTCGATTCCGTCACGGAGGAATTGATGACAGAGAAACAGCAGTCAAGGTTCTGACACAACGTACTGATCCGTCGTCAAGTCGGTCCATTCTGAAGAAGAAAGACCAAGGACAGCGACGCGAGGCAGTGACGAAGGAGGAGGATGGTAATTCCTCCGGCGAACGCATTCGGTATCCTGAAAGGTCAAGAGGCCAAAGAGACAATCGAGCTGCCAGAGAAACGGGAAGTACGCGTGTGAAGCAACGAATTGGAACAAGGACCGGGGATGATGACGAATCAAGTGATGATAGTGATTCGCCGCGACAGAGTTCCGCCGATGACAGGTTACGTCAACGTTCTGCCAGTCAGACGTGAAACAGAGTTCCGGTAACCAGTGGGATCAGAATTAAACTTGAAAAGTACGACGGAAAAACAGCGATTGCTGCTTTTCTAGCCAAGTTCGAGGTCTGTGCCAGATGCAACAATTGGAGTGATCGCGAGAAGGCTGATCAGTTGATGTGTGCTCTCACTGGGCCTGCGTCACAGTTGTTGTGGGACATGAGTGCACAAAAGGACGTGTCATGGCAAGATCTGGTGGAGAAGTTAAAGGCCAGGTATGGGTCGGAAAATCAGACGAATCTTTTCCGTACCAAGTTACGTACGTACCGACAAGTGCAGGGTGAAGCACTGAGTAATGTTGTGCAAGAGATCAGGCGATTGAAGGTCTTGGCATATCCCGGACCGACAAATGATGTTGTCGAATCGATCGCTTGTGATGCCTTCATCGATGCCTTGATAAATCAAGATTTGGCTCAGAAAGTACGTGAAAGGGAACCGGCTGACCTTGAAATCGCCTATAAGCACGCAGTCAGGCTAGAGGCCTATGGTCGCCAGTCAACGTCTGGGGGGACCTGGACCGAAGACACGGTCGTGTGAAGGCTACCAAGGAAGACCGAACGACTTCGGGGGTAAAGGATACACCAGATCGCCGTATAGAAAATCTGGAACGCCGAATTGTAGACTTGACCAAAGAACTGGGTCGTCTCACGGTGAAGCCAGAGTCTGGTTTCGTGGCAAATGGTCGCTACGAGAGATGGAATCGTTCGGACAGGGCGAACGGGTATTCCAGTGCAATGGGACCGACAACGTTTCAGGGACAGGAAGTCCAACCACGAATGTGGCGGACAGAGAATAGAGTATGTTACCTGTGCGGGACAAAAGGAGATATCCGCTGGAATTGTCCGCAGCTGGGAACAGCAGCTGTTGAAAATCCGGTTGCAGCTGAACAGGTATCGGAACCGTCACAGAGCCGACTGGTAAAAGGAAGTAGGATGGCGTACATCGTCACACGCTTGAATGGAGTCCGACGTCATTGTCTTCTCGATTCAGGAAGTGAGATGTCGCTGGTTCCTAAAAGCTTCGTGCCAAGGAGTAAAGTGGTACCTTCAGAGCAACGACTGCTAGCTGCCAACGGAAGTGAAAATCCGAGTGGCGGGTGAAGCTATGCTGGACATTCACATTGGCAGGAAATCCTTTCCGTTGCCTTGTCTGGTAACTGACCAAGTGACGGAAGTCATCTTGGGGCTGTCATGGCTCGAAACCAATAAGGCGAGTTGGGACTTCGATGGTCGATGTGTACGAGTGGGTGAGCTACCGGTACCTTTGAAAGGGCATCTGAAAAATTCTAATGTCTGAACGTGACACATATGAAGATATGGTATTACCTTCCAGATGTGAGACGGACATTGAACACAATCTGGGTACTTTGATCTTTTCTTGACTAGCCAACAAGTGGCGTAATGGCCGTGAATTTGGATGGAGTCTGGAAAGGTCTTAGTTTTCATTATATTCCTGTGTTTGACGCTACAAAGGGTTCTTTGTGGGTCGCGAGATTTGAACTGGGTCTCGATACCGCTTGAGGGTGGTAGGTTTTAGAGTCAGTCGGAGAACGGTTACTTTTGTTTCCTTCTGAATGTGTTACCTTTTTCCGTGCATGCTAATTTGGATAGTTTGTTTTAAGCAAAAATATCTTGTACTTTGTTTTGCTGACTGCTTATTTGTGGTGGGACTGACGGCACAGTTCACGAATGACTCTTGTTGAATTGAATCACCATCTGAAGCGATGAGTGAGGAGGGAACAACGGATATTTCGCAAGACAGTGGACAGAGTTGGTAACTTTTCTCTCCTTAATGTCCCTCGACTGTTCGGTTGAGTGGAGCTCAGGTGAGAGACAGAGACAAATACGAGGTTGGTGGTCTCGTGGTTGGGACGAGAAACAGTAGAATGATGAGTGATCGAGATACTCGCGCCTGACCAGCTATCGCTACCAGTTAGCGTATGGGCGGGGTAAGTAAAGGCGAGGTTAAATGATGGTGGAACAGACTCGCACCTGTACCAGCTATCGCTACATGTTAGCGCTCGGGCGGGGTAACTAAGTCGAGGTCTCCTGGAGGACGCTAGTCGCACCTGTTCGAGCTATCGCTACCAGTTAGCGCATGGGCGGGGTTCCTTTAAGTCGAAGTCCTGTGTGTGTTGTGTGGAGGAGACGAGGTTCCTGGAGGAATGGAATCGCACCTGATCGAGCTATCGCTATGTTCTAGCGTATGGGCGGGGTTCTTATGTAAGCCGAAGTTCCTAGTATGTATTGCGAATTATGTCACTCTATAACCGTGCTTAGTGTTCCGGTTCCTCGTACTCTAATCAAGCTTGGGTTGGAGTTGTTCCTGTTACGTTATGTATCCCTGATCTTGTAGCCGATGTTTACATTGAAGAACGGTACGAGAAAGTTACGATAGGTCTTAGCGAAGGAAACACTGTTCGTGAATCTGCGGCAGATTCTTGGATTTATGCCGGAGAGCAAACTTCCATCTTTGGTTATTACAATATGTCTGTTCTATTCTGTCGTTACTAGCAACAGCTAGTTGCGGAGTGTTGATTTGCTGTCGTAGGGTCTATCCTTGACTGCAAAGTCTACTTCGATGTGCCTATGTATTTGTTTTAGTGTTACTTACAGAGTTGGTTGAGAACAGGCCAACGAACGACGCTGCTGGACGTCGTGATCGCGCAGCGAGATACGGTTGAAGACAGAGAATCTTCGGCTTTGTGTTACAATGTGTTTGAGTGTGACTGATGCGAATGAAATAATAAAGAGCATATCTGGTGTGTGTATGCTATGTGTGAGATTCATTTATGTTGATCGGGAGACAGAGCGAGTAGAGCTGTCTCCCAAGAACCTAAGTAGGTAGGTTAGAGGTCGGGCCCATAAAAATGGGAGGGTCCATTATAAAAACGTTACATTTCCACTACCGATGCTCCGCATCAAGAGAAAGGTGGTGAGAGTGTGGCGGACAAGCCACAATTGGCATTACATGCAAATAATAACTTTCCGGTAACTCGCGGGAGTAACCCTGACGCGAGTTGGGTAACCATTTGGCTTGGTGATAACTTTTCTGGTACTCGCAGGAGTAACCCTGACGAGGGTTGGGTAGCCATTTGGCTCTATGAAAAGAATCTGAAACCGGTTTCGTTTGGATAACGGTTTCGTCACAGTTCGTATGGAAGACCGACTTGGTCTTAGAAGCCAAAGTATAGAGTGTTGCCGGTGGTATAAAGCCTGCCACACGGTGCGCTGCTTATAACGTGGAGTAGTTGCCGACTACTCCATACGTACTGTGACTCGTTCGTTCGATGCATGATGAATTCAGTTGTGTTCGACTGTCTCTACAGGATTGGCGTTGTCCATTCGAACATGATTTGGCGACCCTGAATGTATGCGGTTGAGAGAGCTTTTCGATGTGATCTTTCAGGGTTCTCTTCCTTGTCATTGATCTCTCAGGGTTTAATCTTCCGTTTCAGGCGTACGTGACAATACGGTCGGAGACGCCGCAGCTCCGTTGGTCTGCGGGAGTGTGAAACGTTTGAGCAAAGGGTCAAATCCCCTGGAGAGAAAGACTTAGAGTCTTTGTGTAAACCTTTACGTACTGTTCTGTAGGACTGGGTTGGGCTCCTTCCTGCAAGGGACGTACAGTGTGGTCTTTGTGTGAATCTTTACGTACTGTCTGTAGGACTGGGTTGGGCGCCTTCCTGCAAGGGACGTACAGTGTGGTCTTTGTGTGAACCTTTACGTACTGTTCTGTAGGACTGGGTTGGGCGCCTTCCTGCAAGGGACGTACAGTGTGGTCTTTGTGTGAATCTTTACGTACTGTCTGTAGGACTGGGTTGGGCGCCTTCCTGCAAGGGACGTACAGTGTGGTCTTTGTGTGAACCTTTACGTACTGTTCTGTAGGACTGGGCTGGGCTCCTTCCTGCAAGGGACGTACAGTGTGGTCTTTACGATCTTGCCGTGTAGGCGATCGTTGTGAGTTCCGTATTGTAACGTGTTCGGTTACGGGTTTCTTAGTGGAGAGTTGCGACTCCAGAGGTGCGCATGAAACCGATGCGTCGGTGAATACGTTCAAAGTAGTGAATTTATGGGGCACCAAGTTCTTCGGGTAAACAGTTAAACGGTGAATATCGTGGGGACTCCTCAGGTAAAGGATTGTCCGTAGACTTAGTGTCTTAGCGAGGGAAGCAGAGTAAAACTTGAGAGTAAAGAACAAGTTTCAGCAGGGTTTTTACGTGAGGTCCGTAACTGCTGAGGTAAGGGCGAACGGCGCCGGAAGAATATACGACAAATAATAAGTACTTTTGAAGACGGGGTTTTCCCGTTACCTGTTCCCCCCAGACCGCCATGTCTTTTATTTTTTTCCTGAGATACGGGAAAAAGAACAGCATCCTACCGATCCGCTCTTCCGAGCGTCCGAGAAGACCAAGTCTCGGCAAGCGACGTTTCTGGTTGACAGTCTTTTGTGGAAGGCGAGCGCCCAAGGCGCCCGCCGCGTACACTGTGTTGAGTGAGAAAAGCGAACAGCATCCTACCGATCCGCTCTTCCGAGCGGCCGAGAAGACCAAGTCTCGGGCAAGCTACGGTTCCTGGCAACAGATCCTCGGGTGAGGCGAGCACCCAAAGCGGCTGCCGCGTACTTTGTGCTGGGCGGCGGCGCGTGTTCAGGTTGGCTCACCGCTAAGTGACAGTCGGATCGACGGTTGGACGGGTGAGGCGAGCACCCAAGGCGGCCGCCGTTTACTTCGTGCTGGGCGGCGGCGCGCGCTCCGTGTGGGTCATTGCTGACAAGATGGAAAAAGGACCGTGGCGTAGTCTCGGCCTCGAAAATAAAGCATGAGAAATGGAAGCTGGATGAGGTTTTTTTAATATATGAAATAGAAGCTGGATTGACGAGAATAACGAGCGAGAAATAGAAGCTTGATGAACCGAACACCATCGTACGATAAAATACGGAAATAGAACAAATTCGCAAACAAACGTGGTAACGATCGTGCGCGGTAACGATCGTGCGCGGTATTGAAGGTGCGCGGTATTGAAAATCGCGGTATTGTGTGCGCGGTATTGTGTGCGCGGTATTGACCGGATACCGTATTGCAAGCATCAATAATAGCAAATAGTTGCTACAATGTCGTTGTTAACAAATAACTTTGTCCAGAAGAATATTTAAGCTTATGAACCCTTTTAACATTGAGTATGCCCTACTCCTGAGGGGGCGCGGACATTTCCCCCTGGACAAAACCCCCGGACAACAAACCCCCGGACAATAACCCCCCGGACATTCCCCTGGGGTAGGACAAAAAACCCATGGTAGAACATTTTGCGGATATGTGGTTGTACTATAAAATACCGCTCCTAAGTACGCAAGTTAAATCGATGAATAGAATTCGCACTAAATAGAAGCCGGATTGATACAAAATAAATTTTACTTAAATGGAAGCTGGATTGATGAAAATGGTCTTGCTTAAATACAAGCTGGATTGATGATAATATCCTTGCTTAAATGGAAGCTGGATTGATGGAATTATTCTCGCTTAAATTGGAGCTGGATTGATGAAAATATTCTTGCTTAAATGGAAGCTGGATTGATGAAAATATTCTTGCTTAAATTGCAGCTGGATTGATGAAAATATTCTTGCTTAAATTGGAGCGGGTTGGATAAAAATAATTGTTATTTAAATAGAAGTTGGATGAAACGAATTTTTGCCTAAGTGGAAGCAAAGGGGGAATTGTCCGAGGGGTTAATATCCTAGGCTAAATCAGGGGAAATTGTCCGGGGGTTATTGTCCGGGGGTGTTGTCCGGGGGGATTATGTCCAGGGGAAATGTCCTACACTCCTTCTGAGATAGTCTAAGCTTAAAGTTTTGCTTGACCATCGGCTACGTGCTTAATATTACTGTTTAATGAACTGAAGAAGAAGCCACTTATATCGAAATCTGTCTTTGTTGTCAATGTAGTGGCCTTTTAGACTAAACAAGTAAAGCGCAACAATTTTGTCTGCTTACGCACTAGAAACTGACTACGCGGACACGGGTTCCACGACAGTTGGTCTACAGACAACTCGTCTAACGACAACTGGTCTACATATGAATCGTATTGATGAAATAGAAGCTGAAATTTATGAAAAAAAGTTAAATGGTTTTCTAGCCTAAATGGAAGCTGGATTGATGATTTTCTACTTCAGATCTAAAAATACCTTCTTTTTGTCGCTCGTTATTTTCGTCATTCCAGCTTCTATTTCAGATATAAATATGCCCTCATCCAGCTGCCATTATTTAAGCGTTTTTTCATCAATCAATACCTTCATCCAGCTTTTATTTCTCATGCGTTATTTTCGTAAATCCAGCTTTTATTTCACATGCAAAAGAATTTTAATCCAGATTCTGTTTCTCTTGCGTTTTTCATCAATCTAACCTCCATTTCACCTGTAAAAACTTTCCTCCAGCTTCCATTTCTCAAGCGCTGGACCAGTTGTCTGTAGACCAGACTGTTATCGTGCCACCGCGGACTTGATATCGATATGAGGCTCGAAGCGAACTACACGCGACTCGGATACAAACCAGGAAACTGATAGTGGGCTCCTATGTAGGCCTACATCGCTGATGTTTATGCTGCTGTTGTTAATGATGATGATGATGATGATGATGATGATGATGATGATGATGATGATGATGATGATGATGATGATGTTGATGATGGAGATGATCGGATGGTTGTGATGATAGTGCTTGACCGATAATCTTGTACCGATTAACCGAACTTCAATCGAAAGAAGCTCAAGAAATTGTTCCGACCTTATCAGCTTAGCCAGCTAACGCAACCCCTATTAAATTTTCAATGTTTCGCCTATTTCAATGTGTTGCCTGTTTCAATTCTTTGCCTAATCCAATGTATTGCATGATTTGTAACAGTTTGAATGGTTTAGGCTAAACGATCCAAGTAAGCTGGGGAACGGACATTAGCCCCCGGACAAAAGCCCCCGGACATTAGCCCCCCGGACAAAAGCCGCCCAAAGTAGGACATTAGCCCCCCAGTATATTATACCATTACCTAAAAATGATGCACAAAATGTAACAATAGGCCTAAGTTAAGCGTTAAGTTAAACCTACATTGCAAATTAGTTCAACATTGTAAGAATATGCAAAGTTAATTGAAGGTTTATTATGCATATTATAAAACATTTAAAGGCATTAATTGTAGAACGATGCGAACAACTCATTGTGTAAAGTCTCTCATAAATGTAAAAAATTATAAGTCCAAAGTTTGTGAAATCTACATGTAGATAAAGGTTTAATGCCTAACTGACTTTAACAAACCTTCGTTGTAGCCAAAACGGACACTAACAAGTAGGCTGACCTACTGTATAGGATTATCATTCGCTCATTTCTCTAATCTTTTGAATCTAATTTTGAATTGAAAATACGCTAATAAGTCTACGAAGCTGAGACTTAGCCTAACTGACGTCAACAAACCGTTATTGTCACAGTAGGACACTAAAAAAATAGACAGTATAGGCCCTGCATACCATTCCCATTCGTTCATTTCAAATCTAAGTATATAAGCTTAGGCCTACTGACACAATTAGAACCTAAATGACACTAAGAACTTTCGTTTGCATGTGAATGCCAGTGACAAGTAATCAGTTACTGCACTATTCTATGATTTGCAAAAAGGGGCTTTTGTCCGGGGGGATAATGTCCTAGGTAAAATCGGGGGCTTTTGTCCGGGGGCTAATGTCCGGGGGGCTTTTGTCCGGGGCTTTTGTCCGGGGCTTTTGTCCGGGGGGCTAATGTCCTACACTCAAGTAGGCTACCTACAAGTGATTATTATGCCCGTCAACATGCAGCCTACAACTCCAGGTTTACTCTAGATATTGCTGTTGAATGATTCTTCGAATTGGACTGAACTACCAAGTTGGCGGCCGATAGCGAGAAGTGAACTAGTCTCGTCTCGACTAGCACACATGGCGTCCTTCTTATAGGCCATGTTTTCGTTATATGCCTATACAGATTATAGAGCTATCTTATCCGCGCTCCTGCGAGATGAAGCTTTAATTGTTGCATTAAGAACTCGGTCCCAGTGTAAAGGTTTCAAATTACCCCCTCCTAAACATTACCCCCCGGTAACTTGAAACCGGTTTCAGATTACCCCCGGAAACTAGATTTGCATCAATCATCGAATTATTTTATTGCACTAAAAAAATCCGAAAAATCATCCCGATTCTTGTTTTGGTCTGAAGATTTTCATCACTCATCCCACTTCGTGGTTTGCTATCAATATTTTGATCCGAAAAAAATAATAGCCTCGAAGCCATTTTCTCCATGTAAACTTCAACGGCGAATAGTAATCTAGTTACAGATGAAAATATTGATAACAAACCGCGAAGTGGGATGACTGATGAAAATCTTCAGACCAAAACAAGAAGCGGGCTGAATTTTTTGATATTTTTAGTGCAATAAATGCGATGATTGATGCAATTTACAGTTTTCAAGGGGGTAATGTTTAGAAGGGGTAATCTGAAACCTTTACAGCGGTGTAAAGGTTTCAGATTACCCATCCTAAAAATTACCCCCTGCAAACTGTAAATTGCTTCAATCATCGCATTTATTGCACTAAAAATATTTTAAAAATTCAGCCCGCTTCTTGTTTTGGTCTGAAGATTTTCATCCGTCATCCCACTTCGTGGTTTGTTATCAATATTTTCATCTGTAACTAAAATACTAATCGCCGCTGAAGTTTACATGGAGAAAATGGCTTCGAGGCTATTATTTTATTCGGATCAAAATATTGAAAGCAAACCACGAAGCTGGATGACGGATGAAAATCTTCAGACCAAAACAAGAAGCGGGATGATTTTTCTGATTTTTTAGTGCAATGAATACGATGATTAATGCAAATCTAGTTTCCGGGGGTAATCTGAAACCGGTTTCAAGTTACCGGGGGGTATTGTTTAGAAGGGGGTAATTTGAAACCTTTACACCGGTGTAAAGGTTTCAAATTACCCCCTCCTAAACATTACCCCCCGGTAACTTGAAACCGGTTTCAAATTACCCCCCCGGTAATCTGAAACCGGTTTCAAATTACCCTCGGGGGTAACCTCAAACCGGTTTCATCCTACCCCCTACGGTTTCAGGTTACCCCCATATAATACATTCATCCAGCTTCTATTTCACCTCTAGAGAACCTTCATCCAGCTTCCATTTCAAATATAGAGAACCTTCGTCCAGCTTCTAATTCATCCGTAGAGAGCCTTCATCCAGCTTCCATATCTCTAACCTTCATCCAGCTTCCATTTCACCTATAGAGAGCCTTAATCCAGCTTCCTTTTCTCAAGCGTCATTTTCGTCAATCCAGCTTCCATTACACTTACAGAGATTCTGCATCCAGCTTCCATTTCTAAAGCCTTGTTTTCGTCGATCCAGCCTCTGTTTCACCTACAAAGAACCTTCATCCAGCTTCCATTTCTCAAACGTTGTTTTCGTCAATCCAGCTTCTGAGTTTTTTTATGTATAACATTTAGTGAAATGGATTGACGAAAACAACTTTTGTTTAATGGAAGCTTGAAGAAGGTTCTCTGTAGGTGAACTGGAAGCTGGATTGACGAAAACGACGCTTGAGAAATGGAAGCTGGATGAAGGTTCTCTGTAGGTGAAATAGAAGCTGGATGAAGGTTCTTTGTATGTGAAATGGAAGCTGGATGAGGGTTCTCTGTAGGTGAAATGGAAGCTGGATTGACGAAAACGACGCTTGAGAAATGGAAGCTGGATGAAGGTTCTCTGTATGTGAGGTGAAAGCTGGATGAAGGTTCTCTGTAGGTGAAATAGAAGCTGGATGAAGGTTCTTTGTATGTGAAATGGAAGCTGGATGAGGGTTCTCTGTATGTGAAGTGAAAGCTGGATGAAGGTTCTCTGTAGGTGAAATGGAAGAGGGATGATGTATAACATGTAGGTGTATAAGGTGTATAATGTAGGTGTATAATGTAGCTATAATGTTCTCTGTAGTTGAAATGGAAGCTGGATATACGGAATTCATTCGGAATTCAGAGGGGGTAACCTGAAACCGGGGGGTAGGATGAAACCGGTTTCAGATTACCCCTAGGGGGTAATCTGAAACCGGTTTCAAGTTACCGGGGGGTAATGTTTAGGAGGGAGTAATTTGAAACCTTTACACCGGCTCTCGTGGAACGTGCATCGTCTTCAACCACTTAACACAGGCTTATTCCAATGTGACGGAAGGCCTCGAAACCCGTCGTATGACGATTTTGACTTTTTTATTCAGCCATATTCTACAGTTAATCTGCTTCAAAATACTTTTTACAGAAAAAAAAATCTATTTTTAACTGAAGTTATATGCTTTTGAATCTGTAATTTGCTAAATTCTTACAATTGAGAAAATCGGCTTCAAAGTTTTGGGACATTTGTGTCATGAAAGTCCTTAGGAACCATTACTTGATTCATCAGATTCTGAAATTTGGCTGGTCAATAAATGGCTATATCCTGTATCCTATACATCAAACGGCATGAAAATCGAGCGATTACGTTCTAAGTTGTGATTTATTTACAGACAACTGCTGAATTGAAAGATACGAAGAAATGCAGTAATATGAAGTGTAAACAAGCGCACCCATGCATGTCGTGACGACCAGACACTTAATCGTAGACACGGCATATACGCTGATTGAGGTGTAATACTTCTAACAAAATAATTGACCAGTCTTTAAGACACGCTTGAATAGGAATATTGTGTTCCAATGTATGATTTAAATAAACATAATCAGGCCATGTACGACTGATAACAACGCCGACGTTTTCTTCATGGGAGTATTGTGGCGTCCGACCCTCACCAGACAACGCCTGCGCCGCTTCTCTCTTGCCCTCGGCCGCAAGCGCCTCTGTATGACCGGGTCGGTCTTTCTCGGTGGCCCCTGCACCATCAAGAGTCTCTGACAGCCCAAGACCCGAGAGACCCGCGTTCTTACCAGGATTGCCTGGATCTCCCGAGTCGCTGTCTGCGCCGTGCGCGCCGTTATCACTTTCACTGACGGTCGAAGAAGCCCCTGATACCGACGCCTGCGACCGGGTGTGCAGCGCCGTATCGTCGGACCCGCTCTCTGCCGAGTCCGCGGTCGCCGAGTAGGCGACGTCCTGAGATGGAGGATGGCCGACTCCCAACACAGGGTCCGTTGTCCCACCGGCAGAGCGGCCTCGCCGTGCGCCACCCGTCGCGCCTTCGGTCCTTGTCTTCTTGCCCTGTTCGTCTTTACTCTTGCGCACCATGCTGCACTTGGCGGCCACTGAGCCCTCGCCACCAACGGGGACTACTGAGCACATGCCCTGTCCCGTCGCCCACAGTGACTGAAACCATGACCATTCCAGCGGCCCGAGGCCGAGGATGCGCCACGACCGTGCTCCCATTTCGGTAACAGTGAATTCCACGGAGAGACGGCTCACGCTGCGTCCACGCTACCGGGCAGAGTCGAGCTGAAGCCCGGCAGCGATCAAGACCGGCAGCGGCCGAACTCCCAACTTTGACACTTAGCCTGTCCACGGAACACGCGCCGCCGCCGTGTACCAAGTACGCGGCGCGCTTCCCGAGTGCTCGCCTCACTCGTCCACCGATCGACAGCGATAACCGGCCTTCCCCGAGACTTGGTCTTCTCGGCCGCTCGGAAGAGCGGGGTAGTGGATGCTGGTCTGTTTCCCGTAGAAACGGACAAAAATAAAAGACCTGGCGGTCTTGGGGGGACAGGTAACGGGTAACCCCGTCTCCGAAGAGACTTATTAATTGTCGTATATTCTACTGGCGCCGTTCGCCCTAACTCAGCAGTTACGGACCTCAGGTAAAAACCCTCAATAGCACTTGGTCTTTACTCTCAAAATTTACTCTGCTTCCCACGCTCCTAGTTTGCCAAAGCTACAAACTATCCTCTACCCGAGGGGAGCAACAACTCTCTACTGTACCACTTTAACTCTGATCAAAACCCCAAAACTTGGTGCCCCTGTTTTACTAAATCGAGCGTATATCGCCGAGGCGTCGGCTTCATGCGCACCCGTGGAGTCACCACTCTCCACCACAGAAAACCCGTAACCTTCACGTTACGCTCAAAAGACTCTCAACGATCGCCAAGACGGCAGGATCGTGAATGCAACACGTAGATTCCCTGGCAGGAAGGAGCCCAACCCAAGTCCTGCAGAATCACCAACCCGTGTAGCCAAACAGTAACCGGATACTTCACCAGGGGATTTCACCCTATACAATGTAACACTTCCGCAGACCAACGGAGCTGCGGCGTCTCCGGCCTTGTAACCCGTACCCCTGAAACAGAAGATTGAACCCCGTGAGATCGATGACAGAGTTACGAACCCCGACAGATCGTCGCCCGAGCTCTCACAACTGCGTATATCAGGATCGCCCAATCATGTTCAAATGGCTACAGCCAATCCTGTTGAGACAGTAGAACACAACCGATTTAACTATGAACGAATTCACGAACACAGTACGTATGGAGTAGTCGGCAACTACTCCACGTTATAAGCAACGCACCGTGTGGCAGGCTTTATTCCACCGGCAACACGCTATGCTTTGGCTTAAACGTGGACATCGGTCTTCCGTATACAATGACCGAAACCTAAATTTTAACGAAACCGGTTTCAGTTTCTTTTCTACTAAGCCAAATGGCTACCTAACGAGAGTCAGGGTTACTCCCGCTATTTACCCACAAGTTATATTTTACGTGTACTTGTCTTGTGGCCTGTCCGCCACACTCTCCCCACCTTTCTTTGATGCGGAGCATCGTTTGGAAACATGGACAGTATTTATCAGGACCCTCCCATTTTTATGGGCCCGTCCTCTAACCTACCTACTTAGGTTCTTGGGAGACAGCACTACCCCCTCTGTCTCCCGATCACAAAAATGAGTGTCACTCATAACCCATTCACACACCAGATATGCTCTTTATTATTCCATTCGCACCAGTCATACTCAACCACCATCATCACAGTGTCAAAGATTCTCTGTCTGAATCTCGTTGTCACGAACCCGACGTCCAGCAGCGTCGTACGTTGGCCAGCCTCCAACCAACTCTGAAAATAACAACTAACACAAATACATAGGCACACCGGAGTAGACTTTGCAGTCAAGGATCGACCCTACGACAGCAAATCGAACCTCCGCAACTAGCTGGTGCTAGTAACGACAGAATAGAACAGACATATTATCGTAATAACCGAAAATCGGAAGTTTGCGCTCCGGCAAAAATCCAAGAATCCGCCGCAGATTCACGAACAGTCTTTCCTTATCCCAACATATACTTCACGTACCGTTCATCGATGTAAACATCGGCTGCAAGATCAGGGATACATAAACGTAACAGGAACATCTCCAACCCAGGCTCGATTAGAGTGCGAGGAACCGTTAACCACCACGGTTATAGAGTGACTTACTTCACAATACTAACAAGGAACTTCGGCTTACATAAGAACCCCGCCCATCCGCTAGAACATAGCGATAGCTCGATCAGGTGCGATTTCATTCCTCCAGGAACCCCGTCTCCTCTCTACAACATCACACCACGATCGCCTACACGGCAGGATCGCAAAGATGCACAGGACTTCGACTTAAAGGAACCCCGCCCATCGCTAACTCGTAGCGATAGCTAGAACAGGTGCGACTAGCGTCCTCCAGGAGACCTCGACTTGGTTACCCCGCCCGAACGTTAACATGTAGCGTCAGCCTGCCAGGTGCGAGTCTGTTCCACCAACAATTAAATCTCGGCTTAATCACCCCGCCCATCGCTAACTGGTAGCGATAGCTAGTCCAGGTGCGAGTATCTCAATCCCGCATCACTCTACCCGTATCTCGTACCACTTGCGATACCACCATCCTCATAGGCACTCTGTCTCTTACCCGAGCTCCACTCAACCCGAAGCCGAGGGACCTTAAGGAGAGAAAAGTTACTAACTCTGTCCACTGTCCTGGGAATATCCGTTGTTCCCACACATCACCGTCTGATAGTGATTCTACTCAACAAGAGTTATTCGCGAATTGCGTGGACAGTCCCACCACAATTAAGTGGTCAGCAAATCAAACGAAATTCAAAGGAACTTGACCAGTATCAAGGAACAATCGCCATCACGCGAGTACAAGAAAACGCAGGGCGCGTTCTCAATACGATCAGGTACCACTTTAACCCGTAACTGAAAAAGGCTACATCAAAAGGACATCAAGCACAAAGTCCACTGGCAATATATAAAACCCACCACATTGAAGCGGTGTCGAGACCCAGTTCAAGTCTCGCAACCCACAAGTACCACTGTGGCGTTCAACAAAAGGAAACCAGTAAATGTAAACAGAAATCTTTCTCGACCCCATCCAGAAACACATCGCCATTACGCGATGGTTTTGGCTAGTCATCCATTGGAGACTGACTACCACTTCGTCGACTGGGACTTTCGACGGTATTGTCCCTCATGGACGTAGGTAAACCTCCGAGGTGTTCACGTATTGACGGAAACCTCCGACACACCCTCTCAAGATCGAGGTCGAGAGAGGAGTCACTGTCATCCTCCCCTTCCTTTAGCCAACTGTCACTGGTCAGCACAGGCCAGATCTTGTCCTCAGCCTGCTGCTTCCGCTCCACCAACATGTCTTTGTCCAAAGCGTTCCCGGTGTTATCTTTTTCCGCCGGCCGTACCGTGGGTACCACCTCTCTCATCACAGCATACTTGGCGTCTTTATCCGAAGCGTTCCAGGTGTTTACTTTTTCCGCCGGCCGTACCGTGGGTCCAACCACGACTTTTTCCAAAGCGTTCCAGGTGTTAACGTTTTCCTCCGGCAGTACCGTGGGTCCAACCACGACTTTTTCCAAAGCGTTCCAGGTGTTAACGTTTTCCTCCGGCAGTACCGTGGGTCCACGTGTCGTTCCTATCCTTGACGGAACCTGTCTATTGCAACCTGACTTTTGGGTCAACAGGTTCTCAGTGACCTGTAATACGGTTACTCGCTCCAACAGGCATTCAGTACTCTGTCTCACCGTGGTGTCTACGTTTCCCACGTTCATCATCCTAACCCAGACCACTGACTCTTTTCCAGGGATCAGGGTTCGCCCAACTACCAATCCTTTGGATAATTCCTTAGGGGTAGTGACCCAGTCCTCTGTATCGACTCGCAGATGCGGATACACCACCGAAACCAGTACATCCATTTCACATCTGGCCGGTATTACTGTGTCGTGTCGGATCATAATTTTCCTGCACCTGAGTTCTGCAGATGTAGTTTTCAGCGGCACGTTCAGTTCACCCAGGCGAACACAATGACCAGCGAAGTTCCAGCTCGCCTGATTGGCTTCGAGCCATGACAGCCCCAAGATGACTTCCGTCACTTGGTCCGTCACCAGACAAGGCAGCGGAAAGGATTTCCTGCCAATGTGAATGGTCAACATGGCTTCACCCTCCACTCGGATCTCGCTCCCGTTCGCGGCTAGCAGTCGTTGCTCTGACGGTACCACTTTACTCCCTGGCACGAAGCATTTCGGCACCAGCGACATCTCGCTGCCTGAGTCAAGAAGACATTGACGTCTTACTCCATTCAAGCGTGTGACGATGTACGCCATACTGCTTCCTTTTACCAGTCGGTTTTGTGACGGTTCCGGGAAAGGTTCAGTGCTCACTGGATCTTCAACAGCTTCTGTTCTCAGCTGCGGACAATTCCTGCGGATATGACCTCTTTTGTGGCACAGGAAACATTCGCGTTTGTCGGTCCACCAACCACCTGGTTGAAATCCTTGCCTCTGGAACGGTCCATTGTTTGTCCGGTCCGAACGATTCCATCGCTCGTAGGGTCTATTCGCAACAAACCCCGACTCTGACTTCGGTTTGAGCTGACCGAGTTCCTTGGTCAGATTCTCAAGTTGACGTTCCAGGTCGACCATTCGCTGATCTTGTGGATCCCCGACTACCGGAGTCGTTCGATCGGACTTGGTAGCTTTCACACGACCATGTCTCTGCTCCACGTTACCACCAGACGTTGACTGACGACCGTATGCTTCCAACCGGACAGCATGTTTGTAAGCGGTCTCGAGATCAACCGGTTCTCTTTCGCGTACTTTCTGAGCCAAGTCTTGATTCGTCAAAGCGTCGATGAAGGCATCACAAGCGATCGACTCTACGACGTCATTTGTCGGTCCAGGATATGCTAAGACCATCAATCGCCTGATCTCTTGCACAACATTGCTCAACGTCTCAGACTGACCCTGTCGATATGTCCGTAGCTTGGTTCGGAAGAGATTCGTTTGATTCTCTGAACCATACCTCGCCTTTAACTTTTCCACCAGACCCTGCCAAGACACGTTCTGCTGGGCACCCATGTCCCACAACAATTGTGATGCCGGCCCTGTGAGAGCACACATGAGCTGGTCAGATTTTTCGCGGTCACTCCAATTGTTGCATCTGGCGCACACTTCAAACTTAGCCAGAAAAGCAGCGATCGCTGTTTTCCCGTCGTACTTTTCAAGTTTGATCCGGATCCCACGGTCCACTGGAACTCTGGTTCTCGTCTGACTGGCAGAACGTTTACGTGTTCTGTCGTCAGCGGAACTCCGTCGAGGTGAATCGCTATCATCGCTCGATTCATCCTCTGCCCCGATCCGTGATCCGACTCGTTGTTTCACACGAGTGTTATCCTGTCCTCTGGCAACTCCTCTATCTCTGTGTCCTCTGGCCTTTACGGGAGACCGGATACTTTCACCCGACGAATTGCTATCGTCGCTGGTCACCACTGCCACACGTCGTTGTCCGTGATCTTTCTTCTTGAGAATAGACCGACTTGACGACGGGTCAGTACGCTGTGTCGGCACCGTGATTTTCACTTTACGTTTCGCCCGACGACGATGACTTCCATCATTCGTCTTTGTTCTCTGCTCATCCGGATCAGTCTGTGTGGATGCATCGTCAGATGACACCACTTTTCCTTTCACCCTGACTTCCGGCGGCACCAACCGTCTGACTGTCCGAGGCTCACCATGACCTGACGTCGACACTTTCCGCTCCGGTATTTCATGCAGTCTTTTCGTGTCTTTACTGACTTTGTTTTGTTTTGCTTTTTCAGGAAGTCTTACCATCGGCTGTGGCGACGACTCCTGCCTCCGTTCACGAGAAGCTGACAAGGCCTGCACTTGCTGAGTGAGCAGAGTCAAACATTCCCGGAGAACTGACAGTTCATTCTTCACGTCGACATCCACACCATTCCCTGAGACGCTCTCAACCGTCTCCAGTCGAGGAACATGCCTGCGAGATGCACCAGCACTTCGACTCGACCTTTCTTTCACGGAGAGTACCTCCGCACATCGCTCTGGTAACCGATACACATCCCTGTCAGGACAAGACGGGACTACACGTTCAGAAAACATGGGTCTGCTGTCCCGAACAGCTTCAGAAACTCGTGGAACAGAACGGAGCCAATGCTCAACACCAGCAACAGAAGAAGAAGTCTTAAAACGGTCGCGAACCAATTCAGCTTCAACTTCTAAATCAATAAACTCCCTTGAGTCACCAGTACCCAGATCAACAGGCACAGCCACATCAGATTGAGCAAAACCACCAGCTACGTTCAAATCAGACCAACAAATTTTTGGACGAGCGCCAAAGTACTCACAATCAGGTCGAGAAACATTCATGGAAAGATTCCCGGTTGAAAAATCAACATTCAAAGGCGGAAAAGGGACAGTGCGTACCTCAGAAGTTTTAACCCCACTTCTGGTACCACTTTGTGGCGTCCGACCCTCACCAGACAACGCCTGCGCCGCTTCTCTCTTGCCCTCGGCCGCAAGCGCCTCTGTATGACCGGGTCGGTCTTTCTCGGTGGCCCCTGCACCATCAAGAGTCTCTGACAGCCCAAGACCCGAGAGACCCGCGTTCTTACCAGGATTGCCTGGATCTCCCGAGTCGCTGTCTGCGCCGTGCGCGCCGTTATCACTTTCACTGACGGTCGAAGAAGCCCCTGATACCGACGCCTGCGACCGGGTGTGCAGCGCCGTATCGTCGGACCCGCTCTCTGCCGAGTCCGCGGTCGCCGAGTAGGCGACGTCCTGAGATGGAGGATGGCCGACTCCCAACACAGGGTCCGTTGTCCCACCGGCAGAGCGGCCTCGCCGTGCGCCACCCGTCGCGCCTTCGGTCCTTGTCTTCTTGCCCTGTTCGTCTTTACTCTTGCGCACCATGCTGCACTTGGCGGCCACTGAGCCCTCGCCACCAACGGGGACTACTGAGCACATGCCCTGTCCCGTCGCCCACAGTGACTGAAACCATGACCATTCCAGCGGCCCGAGGCCGAGGATGCGCCACGACCGTGCTCCCATTTCGGTAACAGTGAATTCCACGGAGAGACGGCTCACGCTGCGTCCACGCTACCGGGCAGAGTCGAGCTGAAGCCCGGCAGCGATCAAGACCGGCAGCGGCCGAACTCCCAACTTTGACACTTAGCCTGTCCACGGAACACGCGCCGCCGCCGTGTACCAAGTACGCGGCGCGCTTCCCGAGTGCTCGCCTCACTCGTCCACCGATCGACAGCGATAACCGGCCTTCCCCGAGACTTGGTCTTCTCGGCCGCTCGGAAGAGCGGGGTAGTGGATGCTGGTCTGTTTCCCGTAGAAACGGACAAAAATAAAAGACCTGGCGGTCTTGGGGGGACAGGTAACGGGTAACCCCGTCTCCGAAGAGACTTATTAATTGTCGTATATTCTACTGGCGCCGTTCGCCCTAACTCAGCAGTTACGGACCTCAGGTAAAAACCCTCAATAGCACTTGGTCTTTACTCTCAAAATTTACTCTGCTTCCCACGCTCCTAGTTTGCCAAAGCTACAAACTATCCTCTACCCGAGGGGAGCAACAACTCTCTACTGTACCACTTTAACTCTGATCAAAACCCCAAAACTTGGTGCCCCTGTTTTACTAAATCGAGCGTATATCGCCGAGGCGTCGGCTTCATGCGCACCCGTGGAGTCACCACTCTCCACCACAGAAAACCCGTAACCTTCACGTTACGCTCAAAAGACTCTCAACGATCGCCAAGACGGCAGGATCGTGAATGCAACACGTAGATTCCCTGGCAGGAAGGAGCCCAACCCAAGTCCTGCAGAATCACCAACCCGTGTAGCCAAACAGTAACCGGATACTTCACCAGGGGATTTCACCCTATACAATGTAACACTTCCGCAGACCAACGGAGCTGCGGCGTCTCCGGCCTTGTAACCCGTACCCCTGAAACAGAAGATTGAACCCCGTGAGATCGATGACAGAGTTACGAACCCCGACAGATCGTCGCCCGAGCTCTCACAACTGCGTATATCAGGATCGCCCAATCATGTTCAAATGGCTACAGCCAATCCTGTTGAGACAGTAGAACACAACCGATTTAACTATGAACGAATTCACGAACACAGTACGTATGGAGTAGTCGGCAACTACTCCACGTTATAAGCAACGCACCGTGTGGCAGGCTTTATTCCACCGGCAACACGCTATGCTTTGGCTTAAACGTGGACATCGGTCTTCCGTATACAATGACCGAAACCTAAATTTTAACGAAACCGGTTTCAGTTTCTTTTCTACTAAGCCAAATGGCTACCTAACGAGAGTCAGGGTTACTCCCGCTATTTACCCACAAGTTATATTTTACGTGTACTTGTCTTGTGGCCTGTCCGCCACAGTATTACCCTCTGTATACTGTATGGACTACCTCAAAGAAATGTTTACACAGCCGCTTACGGCGATCGAACCCGATAGGCCCAATAATACGAATAAATTATGTCCAATTTCAATGTTGACTCTCTCTGAGAAATAAAGCGAGCCTCTTCAATTCCAATTAAGAACTTTAATTGTCTAGACCTAGCCTATGCACTTAGACAATTATTGTTCCTACTTATATCTCGCACGTTGCGCTTTGAGGTGGGACAATAATGTTAATCTATCAAAGCCAGTACTAATTAAACTTCCTGTAGAGCTATAACTATGATGGGTCGATGGATAGATGGATGATGGGTGGGGGGATTGCCAGTTCAGCCCTATTATAATTGATAACGCCGTCAATGTTTACCCACGTTACACCCCCATCGTATTTATCTAAGAATGCCAGCGGCTTGTCTTTATCGCCATTTAAGCAGTTAATCAACTTTGCAGTTTTACTTTCCATGATGTAAAACAAAGTTTATACGAATTGTTTCCCATGCTAACGCAAACAGAACGAAAGAAAATGAGCCCCAAAAATAAAATATCTGCGGGTCTCGATATAGATGCGAGTAGCAGCGCATGCGCGACAACAAGTGCACATACATACATACATACATACATACATACATACATACATACATACATACATACATACATACATGAAGGTCAGGGTCGCGAGATGTCCCGTAAACCATTGAGACTTTCCGAAAACTGGGTCGGAGGCGTGGTTTGACCTTGTAGTCAGGCGGATATCTCAAACACAATGATAAATTTTTGGGGGGATAAAAATGCCTCTCATTTAAATAGATGATACAGTTTATCCGGACCATCGAGTAGTATTTTGAATGTATAATTCGTTAAGAGTTACACAGAGTTACAAGAAATAGTCTGGTCGGCGTGTGAAAACTCGGTCCGTCATTGCGAATTTTAACTTTGAAAACGTGCTCATCGAGCAATTTTTCGGTTGTAGGACATTAGCCCCTGGACATTATCCCCCCGGACATTATCCCCCTCGGACATTAGCCCCCCGGACATTATCCCCCCGATTTTGCGTAGGACATTAGCCCCCCGGACAAAGTCCCCCCTTATGTGCAAATCGTAGAATAATGCCGTAACCGATAAAACTTGTCACTGGCATTCACATGCATACAAAAGTACTTAGTGTCAGTTAGGTCCTAATTGTATCAATAGGCCTAGGCCTAGACTTAGATTTGAACTGAACGAATGGGAATCGTATACCGGGTACAGTCTATTTGTTTAGTGTCTTACAACAAAGGTTTGTTAACGCCAGTTAGGCTACGTCTGAGCTTCGTAGACTTAGGCTATTAGCGTCGTTTCCATTCAAAATTAGATTAAATAAATTAGATAAATGAACGAATGGGAATCGTATATACAGTAAGTAGGCGGCTGTAGGCCTACTTGTTAGTGTCAGTTATGGCTAAAACGAAGGTTTATTAACGACATAATTTTGCGCATGAGCTTCGTAGGCTTCTTAGCGTCGTTTCAGACCTTTAAAATGTTTTATAATATACATATTAAACCTTCAATTAACTTAACATAGGCCTATTCCTACATGATGTTAAACTAATGTGTAATGTATAGATATTCATTTGATATAGGCCCATTGTTACATTTTGTGCATCATTTTAGGTAATGGTATCATAGACTGGGGGGAATAATGTCCTACCTCGGGGAAAAATGTCCGGGGGGCTAATGTCCGAGGGGGATAATGTCCGGGGGGATAATGTCCAGGGGCTAATGTCCGTTCCCCCAATTTTTCAGAGCAAATCTTGACACCACATGCCTTAAAAGTTTTTTTTTACCACAAAATATTTGAATTTAAATTTTCTAATTGCAGATAATGAAAGTAGACATATTTTTCAATAGAAATACGCCATAAAACGGTATTTCATATTTCTGACCCCTCTCGCCTATTTTAGCCTATAGCATAGAATCTAGTTCGCGACAATCGAAGGGAAAAGAACGCTTGTGTCACTCCAATATTCCGTTAAACCTGTATCGACCGTTGCCATCTTCACACCTATCGACATGGCACTATGCGAATTCCAACCCTATTCCGCCTATACGTACTTCTTGCATTTCGCCTTCGCTAGGTGTCTGCGTTGAGACCACCTTTAATAAATGTCAAGATACGATGGCGTTCATGTGCAATCGGGGGCCGAAAATTACTTACCTAGCTTCCATTTCAGAAATAAAAATACCTTAATCCAGCTGCTATTTCGGATATAGAAATACTTTAATCCAGCTTCCATTACTCGGGCGTTTTTCGTTAATCCGGTTTCCATTTCTGAAGCGTTATTTTTGCAAATCCAGGTTCTATTTCAGATTATAACATACCATCTTCCAGCTTCCATTTCTTGCGCGTTCAATTCATTAATCCGGCTTCTGTTTCACATGTAAAATAACCTTTATTATCCATAATACACGGCCCCGAGAGTAAATTAAGTCAATACACGGCCTGTGTAGCATATATACACGGCCCCCGATAGTAAATTAAATTAAAGTCACGGCGCTAAAACAAACCTAGCTCATGTGGCGCTAATATTAACCTTGTTGTTTATACTGGCGTGGCGTGGCTATCATAATATAATTGTAGTCCATGTATGGAATAGCTCTTGTAGATATATAGTTCATGTCTCAACGCCGCTTGCGATGGCAAAATACTCTGTATATATAAGGTCAAATACACTGTATATGTTTCGATTGTACATGAACGCCCCCTTATCTTGCGATCTTGAGTTCGCACTGGATATCATCATTTAATAATTATTTGCAGATCGGCTTGATATGTTTATTGACATTGGTCACGAGAAACGTCCACTGTTAGAAATGACGTCAGACATTGACGTCGTCAAAAGAAATTAGATATGGTCAAGTGTTTGAAGACTTCGGACTAATAATGCATTCTACCGTGAATGGCGTCTTAATTTCGCGTTAGCTGCCATATCGAAATTCAAAATGTTCACAACTCGTGAGTTAAAGTGAATAGTGCGCTAAAAAAAATAGTGGCGCTGACCTACAAATTCGCAAAAGAAGATGCTTAAAAATATTTCTTCATACAAATGTATGCATTTCATAGTATTTCTTGAGGTAGACATGCATACACACAGATTGACAAATTTTCTGTTTTATAGTTTAAGATGAGAGGTACGGATGGATAAGAAAGTAATATAGATCTAAGACGTTTTTGAATGGGCAATAGGTAAGCTATTCTAGTCATAATGCATTGCAATATTACATTACATTCGCTGATTGTCATTGTTTGGACGTAAGCTGTTAGTGACTGTAGGTCAATCGCTGTTGATGTGTGTCAAGAGGTTTTATATAGGCAGTGTTTTTCTGGCCAATGTACATACGTTTCTACTTTATATGTATAACAAATAAATTATAGATAAAAGATGCAGAAATATTTCTAAATTACAGCAGTTTACCTTGATCGATAATAGTCAGAGATGTCTATGGACACTGGTCAGGGATCGTTTGGTATAACCTAACAGTCTATCATGTAGGAAAAGTCAATCTCAACCATCTCTTCCACCATTTTTTATTTCCTGTAGGTTTATAGCTCTGTGCAGTTGAGAGTACTCGTATTCGGTATTCGTACGTGTGTCTGTGTGCATCCTTGTGTGTGCTATCTGAAACGCAAAATTGATAAAAATAATTGAAGCGCTGATTAAAAATCGGCAAGTCCGTGTTCGATATCGACCAGGAAGAAATATATAAAAAGACCTGGTTTTGTGTTAAATTCAATTGAGGCGATCTAGCTTTTTAGCTTTGCTCTCAGTCGAGTGGCCACGACTTATAATCTGATCGCGGAGCCTACAAGTATGAGCTGCGTGCATGTCGCAAGCTGAAGCTAATCGTTAGCAAATAACAGTTGCCTGCTGCTGTATCGAGCATTTGACGCCTCTGTAGGTTATGCGTGTCCTGCTTCCGGCATCCTGCTTCCCGCTTCGCATTATTATTATGTCCATGGTAGACATGGCATGGCATGGAGTGGAAAATCTCTGACTATTATCGATCAAGGTAAACTGCTGTAATTTTGAAATATTTCTGCATCTTTTATCTATAATTTATTTTTTATACATATAAAGTAGAAACGTATGTATATAACAAGATTTGTAGTAAAAAATCGTCTGATCCACGCGACCGACTGTTTCCAAACCTAAGTAAAAATGCTGTTTAGCACCCAATAACAAACATAGAGGGATTCGCGATCCAGAATCTTACCTTTTCCGAATTTGAAACTTTTTAAAGTTAACTCAATTTTTAAGCCGCCATTTGTTTCCCGACCGATTTAACGAACTCATAGATTTTCGACGTCATCACTTCTTGACCCCATTTCTCGCTGAGGGTCGGTCTTATAGCGCGGGGTTTCGCAAAAATAATAATGAAAGCACTGATAATAATCGGTTGATCGGAAGTTATAAGACAATATAATAACATGTCATGTCATGTCATGTCGTCATCGTCGCATCGTAACGGTTGGCTACATGAATGGACTTGTAATGCTCAGAGTATTCTTCCCCTTGTCGCGCTCATTAAGTCAGAGCCTACAAGTCCTGTCGAGTTCAGAACGTTGTCGATCCAAGATATCCTCGGCCTTTCTCGTCCTCGGTTCCCCTCCACAAAACCCGTCATGATGCTGCTTTCGATGCTATCGTTTTGCTGTTGACTATGACCAAAATATCGAAGTTTTGGAATTTTGGTGTGGGCCAATAGTCCTCTTCTGGCTCCGCTGACACATACACCTGTTTGTTGGTCATCATTTTTGTCCATGGAATTCTCAGCAGCTTTCTAATACATTTTGTTCTCAAATGCTTGAATTTGCTTTTCTTCATCCTAATTTCTACTTCAAAGTCCATGCTTCGCATCCACACGTTGCTACTGGCCACACCAAAGCCTTCATCAACCGCGATTTGGTGTCGATGCTGATTGATTTGTCCTTCCAAATCTTCGTCCATTTGGTCATGTCAGTCATCCTCATGGCTATCCTTGATTTAACTTCATTCACACAATTCCCATCTTTTGCTATCCTACTCCGGGATGATACATACATACATGCATACATACATACATACATACATGCATACATACATATAATACATGCATACATACATACATACATACATATATACATACATACATACATACTTACATACATACATACATACATACATACATACATACATACATACATACATACATACACCACTACACCACCGCGCCGTGGGGCGCGGTGGTGTAGTGGTGGCATCGTTGCCTTGAAGCCGGAAGGTTCGAATCCACCTCACGTCGTCGCGTAGGGACCTTGGGCAAAATCCTTCACTTGCAATTGCTCAGCGCTTCGGCGTGAAACTCCGATGCAGTGTCCGCTCTGCAGTCGGGAGCGCCTCTGAGTAGCGAGCTTGAAGGGGCGCTATAACAAGTGCACATACATACAAACAAACAAACAAACAAACATACATACATACATACATACATACATACATACATACATACATACATACATACATACATACATGCATGCATGCATGCATGCATACATACATACATACATACATACATACATACATACATACATACATACATATGTAGCGGTTCGCCCCGCTCTCCATGGCGGCTCAAATCGTTATCGGTCAGACCACCCATCTCGTCTCCCCTTCTCTCTTCCACCGGGGAAGAATGCCTGAGCAAAGACCCCTGGAAAAGGGAATATAGCTCTGAAGCGTCAGAACCCGACTCTGCCCCGAACGCGGTCACCTTGGGTGTAACGTCCTAAGCTCCAGCATGGCCAATCCTCAACACAGGGTTCACTCTTCCTCGGGCAGAGGACCCGCGCTTAGAGCATCCTTTCACGGCCACCGACTTCGCTCTCTTCCCTGACCGGTCGTTTTTTCTTCGCACCATGTTACATCGAGCGGAGGAAGCGCTGCCGCCTCCAACTGACATTACCTGGTGCTGGCAATTAACCGGCCAAAGGTGACGAAACCAAGCCCATTCCAGGGGATTTAACCCTATTCGAAATTGTGACACGACCATAATCTTGTAAGTCGCGACAAGACAGTCGCGTTATTATTGTTTTTCTGGTACCAGACCTTTAGGGAGACCACCCTTGTTTCGCTAAGAAGCGATATTTCGTTGTCCGCTCAACAATCACACAAATCGCACAACGGCAATACCAGACGAAACCAGGGCCACCCGTAGCCGCGGCGATCGCCAGGCGCTCGCGTGCTTCTTCTTTTCTGTTCACCACTTCGTGGTTTGTTATCAATATTTTCAGCTGTAACTAAAATACTAATCGCCGCTGAAGTTACAATGGAGAAATGGCTTCGAGGCTATAATTTTTTCCATCAAAAAATTGATAACATACCACGAAGTGGGATGAGGGATGAAAATCTTCAGACCAAAACAAGAAGATTTTCCTGATTTTTTTAGTGCAATAAATGCGAAGATTGATGCAAATCTAGTTTCCGGGGGTAATCGTCCTGAGCTCCAGCATGGCAAACCAGGAAACCAGCAAACCGGTTTCAACCGGTTTCAAGTTACCGGGGGATAATGTTTAGAAGGGGATAATTTGAAACCTTTACACCGGTACAACAGCAACGTTTGCACGACCGCGAGGATTCACTCCAACGCGGGGCAATTGAGAAGGGAAGAAACTCCGGCACAATCAGTTAGTTAGTAATAATGCACTGGGCGAATTCAGTTACATCCATTTCGTCGGGCAAAAAACGGCAGGCGTCAAAACGGTTAGCATATACCCGAAACCCAAGCCGTATAGCATCGTAAGATTATTTAGAACATGTTTTAGTCATTTTTTCATCGCTCATCCAACTTCTTATTCTACTATATCACAGTTCCGTTATTCATCCAACTTTTACTTCAACTAAAAATATTTTGATCGTTCATCCAGCCTCAAGTTTTACGGTTACAATTTAGCGTAAAACAATTATTTCGTCGCTCATCCAACTTCTACTTCTGTTAATTAATATGCTCATCCAGCTTCTAATGATACTGCAATACGTGAGCAGTAATATCATGTTTTCATCGTTCATCCAACTTCCAGTTTACGGAAATAAAATATATCTGAAGTGCTATACGGCTTGGGATTCGGGTATATGCAAACGGTTACCCTAAAACGGCGGCGCCAAATCGTCACGTACCCCTCGAACTTTAACCTTGTCGCACCAACGCATTTAGCAAACCTGGGGTAGAATGAACTCTACCGACAATACGCAATTTTATTATTTAGACATTTAGATAGAACATAGGGGGATGAATTATCCAAGTTTAGGCTGTGTAGTGCATGCGTTCAAGGAACATGTTTGATTCGTGATAAAGACCCAAAATTATATTCTCTCTCTAAGCGCAATCATGAGAGGGTTTTAGAGTTTGTGCCGTCTCGCATAGATTTTTTAAAAATTAAACCTACTCAGTCATTTCCATCTTTTTGACGGGACTATTTTCAAGGGATGCCGCTGATTGTAACTACTACTATTATCAGTGTCTTTACTGCGGGGCATCATTATGATGCAGCTTTTATCGAATGCATGATTTTATTTGTAATACCATTGCTGACATTCATATTAATGTACTGAATAATCGATTGCATGTTTCATATGTAACTCTGAAATGAGTTCAAGTATGCTATGGGTCTAATAAACCTACTTTCAATTTCAGAGTGAAAATTAACGTACCCTAATGGGTGCATGTGCAGGAAAACACGCAGAAGATGACAAGAAAAGGGCAAGAACAGTGCTTGCAGCTAACACAGAAGGTGAGAAAAATGAAACAACTTTATTTCTCTATAGCTCAGTGAGAAAATAAATGTAACGTATTTATAATAATGTAAAGATTATTGTATGCAATGCATAGCTTACATATATATGTATAAGTTATAATATGTGTGCGTATTAGACCTATTACATGTTATTCATTCAGGAAAACACGCAGAAGATGACAAGAAAAGGGCAAGAACAGTGCTTGCAGCTAACACAGAAGGTGAGAAAAATGAAACAACTTTATTTCTCTTAGCTCAGTGAGAAAATAAATGTAACGTATTTATAATTCTATGTAAATATCATTGGTGCCAAGACAATTCGGCGACAGACAATTCGGCGACAGACAATTCGGCGACTGACAATCCGGCGACAGACAATACGGCGACAGACAATTCGGCGCCCAGACAATTCGGCGACAGACAATTCGGTGCCCAGACAATTCGGCGATAGACAATTCGGCGCCGTTTGCGCGCGCCGCTTTATGACGAACATTACTTTAAGCGGTATCGGGACATTACCCCTGGCCCATTACCCCCCTGCCATTACCACCCTGCAATTACCCTCCGAAGACAATTACCCCGCCCCCGCCATTACACACATAGATGGACGACAAATCATATAAACGGAGTTCATAAATGTAATGTCTGAAACAAAACAACGCCCGTTGTACTTAAAGAAACCAATTATGACAATTTCTTAAATGGAAACTGGAATGATGAAAATGCTCTTTCTTAAATGAAAGCTGGATTGATGAAAATGCTCTTGCTTAAATAGAAGCTGGATTGATGAAAATGTTCTTGCTTAAATGGAAGCGGGATTGATGAAAATGTTCTTGCTTAAATGGAAGCTGGAATGATGAAAATGCTCTTTCTTAAATGGAAGCTGGATTGATGAAAATGTTCTTGCTTAAATAGAAGCTGGATTGATGAAAATGTTCTTGCTTAAATAGAAGCTGGATTGATGAAAATGTTCTTGCTTAAATGGAAGCGGGATTGATGAAAATGTTCTTGCTTAAATGGAAGCGGGATTGATGAAAATTTTCTTGTTTAAATGGAAGCGGGATTTATGAAAATTGTCTTGCTTAAATTGGAGCTGGATGGACTAAAGTAATTGTCATATAAATAGAAGTTGGATGAAACGATTTTTTATATTTACTATTAGTTCACTATTAAACAGAAATCGAAAATTAGACTCTGTCTTTATGGTGTCAAATATTAAGCGCTATTTTAAATATATTTACATGCTGGCGCCGAATTGTCTGTCGCCGAATTGTCTGGGCGCCGAATTGTCTGTCGCCGAATTGTCTGTCGCCGAATTGTCTGTCGCCGAATTGTCTGTCGCCGAATTGTCATGGAACCAGATTATTGTATGCAATGCATAGCTTACATATATATGTATAAGTTATATGTGTGCGTATTAGGCCTATTACATGTTATTCATTCAGGAAAACACACAGAAGATGACAAGACAAGGGCAAGAACAGTGCTTGCAGCTAACACAGAAGGTTAGAAAAATGAAACAACTTTATTTCTCTATAGGTCAGTGAGAAAACAAATGTAGCGTATTTATAATTATATGTAAAGATTATTATAGCCTATGCAATGCACAGCTTACATATTATACGCATAAGTTATATGTTTGCGTATTGTTACATGTTATTCATTCTATCACTCTAGTGATCTGCAGCCTATCTATAGTCCTGCTTCAAGAAACCTATTCTGGAACACTCTAAGTTAAGCCACGCCCAAACACAGAAGACTCTCTTGACTTAAGAAACAGTTTGATTGGTCATGGGTAATATGCCCTGGGGGTTGTATTCCAGATTGGTAGTGCAATCTGGAAAGCTCGGCGTTGATTACCAGCAAAGTGAACGGCAGAGATCGCGTAGGTAAGATGGAACGGTTCCACGACGACTGGTTCACCGATAAATGGTTCAAGACTACATGTTCAATGCAAATTTGTAGTCGCTGGTTAATGCCGCTAAAAGAGAAGTTGTATTGATGAAAACATAGATAGATAGATAGATAGATAGATAGATAGATAGATAGATAGATATATATATATATATATATATATATATATATATATATATATATATATATATAGATAGATAGATAGATAGATAGACAGACAGACAGACAGACAGACAGACAGATAGATAGATAAACATGCGCCTTAATCGATCCTTCGCTGCTTTGATATTCTGGT
The DNA here is from genome assembly GCA_949752735.1 of Lumbricus terrestris. Taxonomy (NCBI): domain Eukaryota; kingdom Metazoa; phylum Annelida; class Clitellata; order Crassiclitellata; family Lumbricidae; genus Lumbricus; species Lumbricus terrestris. Next base: position 56,035,890 of record OX457042.1, read on the forward strand.
AACCGGACTCGATCTCACTTTGACTAAACGTAGCGCTTGTGAATAAGCTGGCGCTCCTTGTTAGAGGTTTATTGAAGGATTGTTGGCCTTAGAGTTGAGTCTGGCGATTGCGATTACTAATGCATTACCTAATAACCTAAATTGATGATTTTACCTTAGGGCCTACAGAAAAATCGACGATACCTTCGGAGGCAATAAAAAAAGTAAGACTGAAGCGTATTTTATATCCTGGACTAATCTAGAAACAGAATTAAATACAAAGCTTCGTTTCAGGAAAGCAATTTATAGCCTGATCACGGATATAGTTCGTGTCTCAATGAAATATTCCACAATCCACATAACGGTCCCCTATTCCCCCACCCCTCTCCCCCGTAGCGCCGCTACTGGTGGCATGTCTATCAAAGCACAGGTGTGCGCACCATCTGTATATCAATTTTCCTACTGCTTGCATGTGCTTGTATATGTATCTGTGTCTTTGTGCATCTCTTTATCTTTGTGCCTATCTCTAATTATGTTTAATTGGGGGTCAAAGAAATGCCGGTGTCCCGTGACAGAGTCTTGCCCCCTAAAATCCGCCCGGTGACACTTTTTCGAAACAGATTCTCCCACCGGAGGATCTGTTTCAGAGTAAATTCGCCCCCTCCCCCAAACTTTATTCTGAAATAAAGTCTCCGGGGGAAAGAGAATATTTTGTCCTCTGTCGATACAACGTCTACTCGAGAGAATTTATTTCAACGCGCGATTTGATATAGTCACATCATATTTATCTAGCCCTATACCAAAATATGTCTGAAATTTTTTCCGTCTGTTTGAGAATTTTTATGAAACAATTTTCAAAACGTTCTCTTGCGAATTTGTAGGTCAACGCGACTGTTTTCAACCCACAATTCACTTTAATGCTCGAGATACGGATGTTTTAAAACTCGATGTTGCAATAATTATTACTGCAAAAGTAAGACGCTCTTTCACCGTTATATCACGGCGCCATTGCTGTTGACGGAGGCTTGGCTAAACACGTGTTTAAGCAAGCAAGTAAGTAAGTAAGTAAGTAAGTATTTTCTTTATTACACCACTTGCAAATGCACAATAGGACACAGAACATCATTATAATACATCGAAGTAATAATAGTGTGACAGGTTCTTTTTCTATTTCACCAAAAACAACTCGGTCGTCGTGAAATAACTGAATATATTGCTCGTAACACAAATAGCCTTTTCTTTTAGGCATAAAGATAAAGTGTGACACTATATGTCATCAAAAGACTTAGTTTCGACAGATTAAGTCAAATGTCGTAGTTCTCCATTGTCACCTCATCCGGGTCTCTCACTGGCTCCTCCTCCCCAACGTACAGTTCCAACCAGACTGGTCGGCGGCGGTCTGCAGATTGACTGGCCACTGGTGTCGCTTCAGCTACCATCCGTAATCACCAGATGACACCAGTGGCCGAAGGATCGTCAGAAGGGTCGTCAAAAGGATCGTCAAAAGGATCGTCAAAGGGATCGTCAAAAGGCGCACGTGACACCTCCCTCCTCAAACGGATGCTTCCGGCTGGAACGGACGGAACATCCTCCAACTCCAGCCGACATCGAGACCGCGGATCACAAGATCACACCGGAAGATGCAACAGAAATCAAACCAAAAACACATTAAGTCAACTAGTATACTAATAACTAAAACCTACAGAGTACACTTCGCCCGGCCATTAGGCTAATCTGGCCCCATCCGGTACAAAGTGTCTGTAGCAACAGTAAGCTTCCCTGACAAACAGCTAAACCGAAAACAATTCATGGAAACTTAACTACAGTTATAGGCTACCACAACAACATCGTGAAACCCCTATCACAATAAGCTACAAAACCCAACTTCATTGGTTTAAATATAAACACCTAGTCGTCGAAAACACATATCCTGTGTCTTAACCACTGTTTGCCAATGACTACTACAAGCATCAAATGCACTTGTATATATGACCTTACCAATAGGTAATACAGCATCTGTTATGTTTGGCACTGGAATGCTATGCCTGACTGCATCACAGAAACCAGATAAATCAGAAAAAATATCTGGACAGTCATCCAAAACTGTCAAAAATTCACATTTCTGCTCATGGGACAAATGTGCCAGCTTTATAGGATCAATCCGGCTGCTCGGCAATGTAAACAAATCCTTGTTTACATTTGGTCCCTGTGACTTATCACTGTCTACAGTCTCAATGTCACCAAAATCCGTGTCTCTGTCATAGATAATAGCACAAGTAGCCACTGTGAGTGCTCGCTTGTCTATCACACAAGGTCGTGTCAAGGCCGTTGCGTCAAGATTAATCTGAACAGTCTTTACATGAAACTGTCGTAGCTGATTGGCATGAAGTCGATATTGTCGTTTATCTAACTCCACTACATAACTGTATGGTGATTTGACCTTGGCCACAGTAGCTGGACCCTTCCATTGGCTATGCATCCGACTCACTGTGGAGTCAGGTTGCAGTATCAACACCTGATCATTAACCACAAAATGTTTGTCCCGGCTTCTTAAATTGTAATGATTGGTAGAACCCGTTTGTTCTCCTTTGGTATGTGACACGGCATACAGTTTAGCAATTTCCATTCGCTCATGTAAATCCTTTAAGTAATCAAAAGGCGTTTTGCCCATGTCTAGTGGAAACTCGCGTACGCCACACCACGTTTCTTTTAGCACTGCTAATGGTCCACGAGGTAATTGACCAAATGCATGTAACCAAGGTGCTACCCCACTGGTTTCATTGGGAATTTCCCTCAAAGCCCACATGACATAACCCACATACTTATGCCATGACTTAGTATGGTCTGCAGCCATCTTGGCTATAGATGATTTCACAGTACCCACCATTCGTTCGGCCAAACCATTCCCGGATGGATGGTAACAAGAACTGAATCTAGGACTACATCCTAAACGACTCATAAGCTCCTTGTTTAGTCGCGAAGTAAAATTAGTAGCATTGTCACTTGAAATGACTGATGCCACTCCGAAATACATAAACAACGACATCAGACAATCACACACAGCCTTTGCAGTAATAGATCTTAGAGGAAAAGCTGCTGGGTAACGGGTTGCACTATCTACCATAACCAAACAATAGTTAAATTCGCATTTAACACTGCTAACTGGTCCGAAGATGTCCATGAACCAATGGTGAAAAGCAAATTCTGCTCGAGGAATGGGTTGGATTGGAACCCGGTCCCTGAAAGTAATGCGAGCCTTCTTTTGACAGACCTCACATAATATTATCTGGCAATGATGCTTCACATCTTTGATCACAGTAGACCAAAAGAAACTTAGGCGTATTCGTTGTCCAGTTCTTTTAAGACCTAAATGACCACCTAATTATTCATGGCCCAGCCTTAGAACCTGAAGCCTTCTGCAGGTTGGCAAACAAAGTTGTGTAAACTCCTCCTCCAGTAACTTCTCACGATGCATCAACAATCCATCTTTATAAAAGAAACCCCCTTTTCCTCTCAAAGCTTGGACCCGTGCACCCCGCAAAGAATCATCATCTTGCTGTTCCTTTATCAGCTCATCTGCAGAAGCTCGAGTATTGCTGTCAGCAGATGTGACACCGACTGTCACTTCTGGGTTAACATAATCAACTGTAACACTGTCAGTATCAATCAGATGCATAGGACTGACCGTGTCAGTATCCATACTATTCAGATCAACAGGATCAACATCAACCACGTCAGTATCATTCGATCCAGTAAGATCACTCGTAACAGTGCTAGTATCATTCAGATCAACAGGATCAATCATAACAGTGTTAGTTGTTAACTGTTCATTATCCTTCTTATCGTCAACAAGTGTGTTGGCACAAACTGTATCACTTCGATCATGATCAAGATCGAGTTTACCAGTTAGGCCTACATTTTGCATTAAAGCATTACACTGATTAGAATATGACTGTAACTGTTCAACATTATTCGCAGTAAGCACCAATGAATCATTTGCTTCTTCACACACAGCACATATCACTGGTATACATTGCTGACAAAGATCACAGTTCATTTCCCTATCACATTCATGATCAAGGCTGATGTACAATCTGACCAGATCTGCACTTACAGGTGCACCAACGATGCCACGCAATGTAGTCGAACCAATGTGTTCCACATAACCAAGATTCTCTACAGTACTCAACTTAGCAACAGCCACCTCTGCCCCACCATCTTCTAATGCAGATACAACCTGAAAACAACCTCCAGGTTCTCCAGCAACACGAACCTTTACATAGTGGAGTCTGGAAAAATCGTACGATTTGTTTACATCAACTCCCAAAGGTAAACAATGAATTTCCCTTTGTGTTACCACCACTTGATTGACAGCTGACGTCATCACACTCTGTGGAGGCACAGTATTGGCAACAGAAACTGGGTCACAACTATTCACTGCCCCCAGGGTCTCACTGGTTTGTACTTGTTCGGAGGTTTTACTCCCCTCATGAATGTTCACCTTTATCAGAGAATTAACTGGTTTTCTCTGCCAGACCCTGTCAGTTGTACTGGCATTTACTCGGCGTACACTGTGTGACCCCTCCCTGCCCGTGTTTCGAAATTTATCACACGAAATCTGGAGGTGCGACGTACTACCGCATTTGAAACACCCTCTGGGTTTTTTATCAGTCATCCCCATGGGTGTATGTCCCGAATACCCACCCTGAAATTTGGAATTAGGCTGACGAGCAAATTGGCTGACTCCACCCCTTCCCTGAGTGCCCTCAAAACGCTGGACTGGTGGTCCAACAGAAGCAACTTTGGGGCGGTCCCCAACATGATTGGCCAAGTAACAGTCAATAGTGGACCCCAGTTTACCCGAGTCAACCCACCCAACCTCAGTAGCGGATTCTACTGATAACACATGGCGTAAACACGAGTCAGTTAGACAAGTTTTAGCACGGTCACACACCAACAAATCAATTAACTGCGTTAATGATGTAACACACCGACTTTCAACGTAATATGTTAACACAGCATGCAACCGAGAAAGAAACATGGCAAAAGTTTCTCCCTCGCGCTTCGACAAAGTGTTAAACGAGTCTCGGTACATGGCAGGAGATAATATGTACTCTTTGAGAATCAATGTCTTAATTTCTCCATACATGGTAGATTTTAGTGGATCCATGCGCCCCACCAGTTCCTTCGAACGAGCATTCAAGTAAGGTCGGATAAGTGTGCCCCGTAAATCACTCGGTACAGCTAATGAATCAAAAAGGTGTTCAGCATTTCTAAAAAAAGCGCTGGTCTCAAAAGGATCAGCCGATTGAATATTGATGCTGTTTTTAATTGCATCTCCAAAAGTCTTAATTTTGGCGGCCATGGCGTTGTGTCGCTCCATCTCTCTCTCTCTTTCACTTCCAAGTCCGCCCTAAACTTAGCTTCATTCTGCCTAAGTTCCCTTTCCCTCAACTCAGCAATTTGCTGTAATTCTCTTTCTTTGAACTCAGCTTCCCGCTTATTTTTCTCTTCTTCCACTCGCACTCTTTCTGCCTCTTGGAAAACCTCCTGTTGATGTTTCTCGTCTTCCATCCGGACTCTTTCTGCCTCTTGAAAAACCTCTTGGGCCCTAAACTCAGCCTCCCGTTTATTTTTCTCTTCTTCCACCCGGAGTCTTTCTGCCTCCTGTAAAACCTCTTGCGCTCTAAACGCAGCCTGTTGCTCAAGCTCCTGAGCCTTTAATTCAGCCTGCCTTTGAAACTCTTTGAGCTTCAGTTCGGTCTCATATTTCCGGAGCTCCATATCCCTATCAACCTCTATCTTCCTCAAAGCGAGCTCTTGCTCCTTCCTGTCATTTTCCCGAGCCCGTTAAACTCGCTCCACCTCGTATCGAGCCTTTTCAAATGCTAATTTCTCACGCTCGAAGTCTAAATCAAAACCACCGGACTTAACTTCCAACGCACCAACGGAAACAGGTTTATCTGTGCCAGACACTACCCGCTCCGCCCACTGACTCAAAAGTTCCGGACGGGCCATTTCCTCAACCAAATCCTCCTCACAACCAGCCGCAATCAATTTAACCCGTAACGCGTGAGAGGACATTTTCTTCACCTCCTCCAACTGCTCCTTCGACAATTTATCCATCAAAATGCAAAAAGACGGACACGCAAAAAACACGGAATATCGGAAGGACCCAAAACACAAACCCCGGGAATGTACTGAGACAACAATTGCCCTAATCTCGTCTGGAGCCAGACTAGCCCTAAATAAAAGGCTAGACGAAGCGACTCACCTCTAGAGAAAACGTGACGACAGTAGAATCGGCTGCGCCAAATGTGACAGGTTCTTTTTCTATTTCACCAAAAACAACTCGGTCGTCGTGAAATAACTGAATATATTGCTCGTAACACAAATAGCCTTTTCTTTTAGGCATAAAGATAAAGTGTGACACTATATGTCATCAAAAGACTTAGTTTCGACAGATTAAGTCAAATGTCGTAGTTCTCCGTTGTCACTTCATCCGGTGTAAAGGTTTCAGATTACCCCTCCTAAACATTACCCCCCCTGCAAACTGTAAATTGCATCAATCATCGCATCTATTGCACTAAAAAAATCGAAAAATTTATCCTGCTTCTTGTTTTGGTCTGAAGATTTTCATCCGTCATCCCACTTCGTGGTTTGTTATCAATATTTTCATCTGTAACCAAAATACTATTAGCCGCAGAAGTTTACATGGAGAAAATGGCTTCGAGGCTATTATTTTTTCGGATCAAAATATTGATAGCAAAACACGAAGTGGGATGACGGATGAAAATCTTCAGACCAAAACATGAAGCGGGATGATTTTTCTGATTTTTTTAGTGCAATAAATGCGATGATTGATGCAAATCTAGTTTCCGGGGGGTAATCTGAAACCGGTTTCAAGTTACCGGGGGTAATGTTTAGGAGGGGGTAATTTGAAACCTTTACAGGGTCTCTCACTGGCTCCTCCTCCCCAGCGTACAGTTCCAACCACAGGGATGCCACTCTAGATTTTGAAAAAAGGTCAGATCCGGTCGAAAAAAAGGCTAGAAAAGGCTAGATTGAAGATTTCCCTGTAAAATACATAGATTTTTCCAATTTTGCGGCTTGAAATTTCTTGACGACCTTATTTTAGTCATCCGATGATCAAAATTTGCTTTCTTTTCCTTCCCGAAAAAATTCTGATGACCTTCATTTTTAGTTTTTCGCTCCAAAATTTACAATTTTTGGTCCAAATTCACAAAATTTTCGATTTTTTTTCACGTCTTTTGTGCATTTTCAGTTTTTAAAAATAAATTTGTATGTAGAAAGTAAAAAAAAACGCCGTGTGAAAAAAGGCTAGATCCTGACCAAAAAACCTAGAAACCTAGACAAAACCGAAAATACCTAGATCTAGGTGGAAAAAGCTATGAGTGGCATCCCTGTCCAACCAGACTGGTCGGCGGCGGTCTGCAGACTGACTGGCCACTGGTGTCGTTCCAGCTACCATCCGTAATCACCAGAGGACACCAGTGGCCGAAGGATCGTCAGAAGGATCGTCAAAAGGATGGTCAAAAGGATCGTCAAAGGGATCGTCAAAAGGCGAACGTGACAAATAGGTAATAAAAAAGTGCAAATTAAAATCACAAGTTAAATTATAATATAATTACTAAACTGTTATCGTCAAACAAGTTAACTATATAGCATTCTCGAGATAAATCCCTTTCCAATCAACGAATCACATCGAGGTATCTCTAGATTATGTGAACGGGGCCTAAGGGAATAACCAGTTACACGTTCAGGTTGAAGAAGATAATGGAGGACATGACCGGGGTTACAAAGGATAGAAGTAAAGAGGGTTACATCTGCTTTAGAACATAACATGTCAAAAGTAGGAGTGTTACTGGGCAAAAACCCTTGTCGTACCAACTTTCCAATAATAGCGGACAGGCGACTTCTCTAACCCTCATTTGCAAAACCCCACCATGCAGGTGAAGAATAAAGCATTCGCGCGACTGTGGTGGAACGTACAACATCATGGAGTTGGCTGACTGTCAAACCATGCGACACAAGGATACGAAGTGCAAAAAATGATTGCTTTGCTTTACAGATAATATTATCGATGTGTGCAGAAAATCCAAATCTATATGAAAGCATGATGCCAAGAATCTTAACTGCATCAACTCGCTCAATCCCTCTAATGGGGGGAGGGCAGTCAGAAGTGGAACAGCAATAATTTAAAATGATGAATGATAGTAATATGAATGGATCCAGTGGCGCAACCAAGGGGGTGCTGGGGGTGGAATAAAAGGGGGTGACCCACGCAATCTTTCCAAATCCGATGAGTTTTTGGGTGGAAGTGGGGAGGGGGCGTGAGGGTTCTCTTTCGCTCTTTCAGTCTTTTAGAATACACAAGCAAACAAGTTCCTTCATTCCTCTGTAGCCTATTATAAATTTATAAATTTAGTCAAATGTACGGTTCATAAAGCAAAATATTTCAGTGTTTAGTTGGTCTGCCTGAGTTTGTCTGGGTCTTGAAAATTTACCTATAGTGATGGATGAAAAGTCTTAGCGGTAGGCCTATGTCTTTACATTACATTGCTCACCAATTTACTGACGACAATACGACTTAGTTGATAGTAGGCCCCTACTGTGTGCTAATTTATTGGACCTAATTAGTAATTTTGTTCCTTAAAATCAGTATTATAATATAGTTATTCAGCACTGTTTAACCCGTCGGAGGTGAGGTTGGGTATGACACACCACAGAGGTATTCTACTTTAAATTTTCAGCGGAAAACGTAGAGCCAGCTTGGGTTATTTTTTTCTACCTTTGTGGATATGAAATAGGAAAACTTTTCCGCAATTTCAGGTATTTTGAGCGAACAGCTTTTTTAATTTTGTTGAATATTTTTTTTAAGTTGCATTTTTCGTATACAAACCATTATAATTGTTGAATTTTGGTGTCATTCATTTAGCATGCGAGTGCCCCTTGAAGACGCCAATCCTGAGTTGATACATGGCATTGACAAGGCTAACGACAATGATGACTAAAAACATTTTATGTTGTTTAAAAAGAAATATTGACAATGCTGCGCATGAGGACTCAAACTTGCGGGGCGCGGACATTTCCCCCTGGACAAAACCACCCGGACAAAACCCCGGACAATCCCTCCTGATTTAGCCTAAGACATTAACCTCCCGACAATTCCCCCACCACTTTGCTTCCATTTAGTCAAAAATGCGTTTCATCCAACTTCTATTTAAATAACAATTATTTGTATCCATCCCGCTCCAATTAAAGCAAGAATATTTTCATCAATCCAGCTCCAATCTAAGCAAAAATATTTTCATCAATCCAGCTCTAATTTAGACAAGAATATTTTCATCAATCCAGCTCCAATTTAAGCAAGAATATTTTCATCACTCCAGCTCCAATTTAAGCAAGAATATTTTCATCCATCCAGCTTCCATTTAGGTAAACACTATTTTGTATCAATCCGGCTTCTATTTAGCAAGAATTCTTTTCATCAATCCAACTTCCAGTTTATTTTAATCTGTAACTAAAATACTAATCGCCGCTGAAGTTACAATGGAGAAATGGCTTCGAGGCTATTATTTTTTTCGATAAGAAAATTGATAACATACCACGAAGTGGGATGAGGGATGAAAATCTTCAGACCAAAACAAGAAGCGGAATGATTTTTCTGATTTTTTAGTGCAATAAATGCGATGATTGATGCAAATTTAGTTCCCGGGGGTAATCTGAAACCGGTTTCAAGTTACCGGGGTTTAGGAGGGGGAAATTTGAAACCTTTACACCGGGGAAAAGATTTTAAGAGAAACTATTTCAAGCAACGAGAAGACAAAAAGGAGAGTGATTAATTCGACAGATAATTTGGAGCTAGATGAAGTCTTCTCTATAATTAAAATTACGTGATTTCTAAACGGCAGAAGCAGTGGCGTAGCCAGGAATTTTTGATGGGGGGTTTATAGCCGGAAACCCTGTTTTGCTGTTTTTTCTTACTTAAATGGAAAAATAACCTTAAAAAACCCTTTTTTCGGACCCAATGGGGGGTTTAACCCCCGAAACCCCCTTGCCTACGCCACTGGGCAGAAGGAGTATAATAATTATATAATTGACGTCAAGGGATTTCATTATAAGAGCATTTCCCCTAATGTACTTGTAAATTCATAGCCTACAGTAAATTTATGGATCTTAGTAGAGGAAAGGAGGTGCAAATTTCCAGATTAAGATTGGGTAAAGTTAATCTGAATGAGATACTTCTTTTAATGAAGAAACACGATGATGGACTATGTGTATCTTGTAAAGTAAAAGAAAATATAGATCATCTATTATTACATTGCAACAAAAAAATATCTCCAATACATTAAGAGATATGTGTAAGGCTTGCAAATCAGAATGTGACATTAAACCTTGCTTGATGTGGGATGTCTACAGAGTGGAGTTTTTAGGATCGTGAGCCTTATTACGAAAGGAAAGATTTTGTAAGCTGTAGTTTTGTTGTTATTGTAATGAATTCACTGAAATTTTTAGTGGTCTTACCCTTGATGTAGAGTTTTATTTGTCCTAAAACAAAATCTATGTGCCGTAAATATGATTGAGGTTTTATTGTATCAACACTGGATGCTTAATATGGTTGATTATATATATATGTATATATATATATATATACAGGGTGGCCCAGCATAAATGTCCCGACTTTGCGCGCGTATAACTTCGCCAATTTTTAACATTTAGTTATACTTAATGTATCAAATTAAAGGTATTTCACTCTAGTATTAGCTCTAAAAAAGTCGAACTGATACTAGGTTAGGTTTTATTTATATGCCCGGCACAGCGCTAGCTACCATTTTTTGTCATTACTGACGCAATATGACGCCGTTTCCCCCGAGAAATTCTATCGTTTTTTGCTAAAACGCGCGTAGACACGATCATTTTGGGTGTTTGTAGGGTCCCTACCATGAATATCTTCTCATCGCAAAACCACGTCCTTTCAATTTTGACAACAGCCGTGCACTGCCATGCGCTGCTTCAGACGCTTGCACGCCCGTTTCTTTGCGTAAGAGTTGGAGAGCTCGTTGGACTTCTCGTCAACGAATTGCTTCAACTTTAGGCCTTTTCCAATACGTTATGCAGTGCTTCTAAGACTGCCTGTTTTTGCGCAGAATTTCTCTGGGAGATTTGCATGTAGGGTCTGCCCTGGTCATTGTCTTGACTGCAAATTTACTCGGACACACGAGCAATGTTAGCGGATGTGAGCGCCGTGCGCACAAATTCCCATGGTTTGCGAGTAGAATGACCTGTTTTATCAATTTTCCGTAGCAGATAATTCAATGTATTGTTTCTTCCATTCTCTGATAGAAAATTCGTTAATCGTTTCAAACGAATTAAATCCCTTACCAGTTCGTAAAATTAAGATCGAAACGCGATCATCGTCTGTCAATGGCGCCAGATTGCGTCACAAATGACAGCAAAATATGGAAGCTAGCGCTGTTCCGGGCATACAGTATAATCAAAACCTAAATCAACATCAGTTCGACTTTTTTAGGGCTAATATTAGAGTGAAATACCTTTAATTTGATGCATTAAGTATAAATAAACGTTAAAAATTGGCGAAGTTATACGCGTGCAAAGTCGGGACATTTATGCTGGGCCACCCTGTACATACATATATATATATATATATATATATATATATATATATATATATATATATATATATATATATATTCACAGCTTAAGTCATAATCTGTATCAAGATTAAATGTATCATAAATAATAATTTATTTGTCTTAAAAATTGAATTCTAGATAAAGAAATTTTTGGTGCTCTTTACGTTTAAAATCAGTAACATAATTATGATAAAGAAATAATGTAGCCTATGCTTTCAATGGGGAGGTGCAGGGAACGAGAAAGAGGGGAATACCGAAGAAACGATGGAGGGATATGATCATTGATCAAAGAGGACTGCCAGGAGATGGGGCTGTCGATGCAGGAGGCTGTACATTGTACAGCCTCCTGCATCGACAGCCCCATCTCCTGGCAGTGTACATCGGGCGGAGAATAGAGGGAAATGGAGAGCTTCCATAGATGAGCGGCTTCTGCGTGCTGGAGCATCCCCAAGGCCATAAGTCAAGTAGCCTATGCAATGTTAGCGTACAACTATATAATACTCTTTGATTGTTCCGAATGAGTAAAACCTGAAAAATTGTTACAGAGGAATAAAAACATCTCATGAAATAATGTTATGTATTGCAAGCATGCAGCAAAAGCTGTTTTAATAACATGGATAAATACATGTACGTTATGAATGTTTTCAACTATTATAATAGTTGTTTACATTTACAAAAGATTGTGCCAAGGACTATTGCATAATTTTGTCTCAAGGATCCGCCTTAACCCTTATAGGGTCACCGGGGGGTTAAAAAATACCCCCATCTCGGTTTTTCACGGAAATTTTTCCCTGAAAATAGTTAAACAAATTCCTTCTATGACTTTTCCTAAATATGTTTTATGCACAGAATGCACCCAGTTTCATTAGTTAATCATGCACCCAAATCAGCTATAAAGTACGAAAATGCACCACGCCGTAGCTATTTTGCACAGGAATTTATAAACACAACATTATGCATGCTTTAAACATGGGTGTCTTGCTGTTGCAATGTCTCCTTATCAGTATCTGAACATTATATATTATATAGAAATCGTTTTGTTGAATGAAATTAGGATAAACAAATGAGATTGTCTACAGCAAATCATGCGATGTTAACAAGTGTAGCATCAAGCCCTACTGCTGTCGAAGTGCGATCTTGCCATGTACACTTGAACGATATTGCATTGACAGCAACAAGACCTGAATGAACTGTAGAGTGTAAACCAGGTACTCTATATCTGTCAAGTCATGAAACATTGAAACCGATGATAGATCAAGTTATGAAACATTGAAGTATGAATATGGCACATATATAATGCCAGCAATAGTTAAACCGCAGTGTAATCATAGGCTACTAATAATTTCGACTAGATATGATAATTTCATTGCATAATAGGTTCAATGCAACATATAGAATGTGGCTTTCCTGAAATTATTTCACCAAGAAATTATGAAATCGTATTTATATTAGATACAGAACTTCACCGATAGCCAATTCAATAATCTGGCCCCCATTTTATCCCATTTTTTGTTTCCTTGCAGTGCCATATAAGTGAAATTGGTTCCATCGCATTCCTTGACCTCGAAAATGCTGATTTAGACCCTGGGATCATATTTCCATTGCACATATGATTTCACTATTATCCATTTTATAATTTTGGCCGCCATTTTGTCCGCCATTTTGGTTTTCGTGCAGTGCCACACATGTGACCTTGGTTCCATTGAATTCCTTGACCTCGAAAATGTTGATTTAGACTCTTAAATCATGTTTCCATTGCATACATAACTTCACTTATAGCCACTTATATCCACATTTCGCAAGCATCAATTTTCCTTTTTAAGGCCTTTGTTTTTGTCCACGTTTCACATCCATACAACACCACTGGGAATATCATTGCCTTTACAATTCTTGTCTTCGTCATCAGGCTCACGTGTTAATCCTTCCATATTTTCTCTAGTCCCTTTGCTGCCGACTTTCCCAATGTTACAATCCGTCGTATCTCTCTGTCACATCCGCTATCATTTTCTATCATGGCTCTCAAGAAGCAGAAACTCTCCTCTCCATCTACCTCGAAGCTTGTCCAGTTTTCCGTGGTCATGATTTTGGTCTTCTTTAAGTTGAAATACAGTCCAGCCTTCTCGCTTTCTGTTTTTAATTTTCTGATGATATCTTTTAGATCTTCCCCTTTCCCTGCCAGTAACGTTGTAGCCTATCGTCCGCATATCTTAGATTGTTCAGTGTGCTGTCCGCTATCCTCACACCAGCATTTGTTTCCTCTAAGCCTGCTTTCCTCACAATAATTTCAGCGTAAATGTTGAACAGGTAGGCCTACCGGTATGGCGATAATATGCACCCCTGCCAAACTCATTTCTTTATTTGGAAGGTTATAGTTTCGCGGCCTTCGCCATGCTCCGTCCTAACCACGGATACTGATAGATGATCATTATTATTACTATTTTAAACGGAAATTGGGTACCACGTAGCTGCACGTCACTGTGAAGTTATAAGCAAGATGACAATCACGTCGGCAAATAAGGAATCTGTTAGGTCAATAATTGTGCCATTAAGGCAATGAAATTCTAATTTATAAAAAATGAAAATGGCCAAAGTGTCAATGACTGACAAAATGTGTATTCAGACACATCTTGAGCAGTATCCTAGAGATATAAAGCTATGAGCAACGTTTACTCTGATAAACAGATAGATCGCAAAAATTAAGAGTTCAGCTGAGAGTTAAGGGATTTGCCGTAAAATGAAAGGAGATCGGCTCAATGTTGATTGTTCTGGTTCCATTGAGAAAGCCAATGGTCCCAAGTCAAATCAAATCAAATCAAATCAAATCGTTTATTTGGCAACCAAGAAACAAGGAAGAAGAACAAATCAAATCAAGCATCAAAGAAAACAACGTTGACAAAAGTAACAAAACGGTACTTAACTATTGATGCTTATATAGATACAAATTGGTTGCACAGGGGACCCGGAAGGGGTCTTGCAACCCCGCTAGGTGAATCCCCTGGGCAGTTATATACCATGTTGATGATGGCCATTAGGTTGCCGTTGAATGGTCCAAGTTTAAATTATAGAGAGTCAAAAGAGGAAAATAAAAAGCAAACACCTTAACTAAAAGCACAGTTACACATTCGATTATGATAGGGCCTTTATAAGAAATTTGAAGCACAAAAGTCATCGGATAGCCGGGATACTGCATGGGCAACTAGGGATTTTGACATAACTTAAGTCGCCACCAAATTTATTCAAAGAAGAGACAGGAGGTTATTAATAGTTTATCAATTAACGACTGTGCATAATAAGAATCAATTATTATTAGACACAATGTGCAGGAAAAAATTCATTAATTATTATCGAGTATCAGGGTACGCAGTCTTAATTTAAAGAGAGAAAGATTAGGTAGCAATCTGATGGAAAGGGGAATCTCATTCCATGATTGAACCCCACTAAATTTAACAGAGAAGCGTCGGATATTGGTGTGGGCATGGGGCAAGTGGTAGGAGTCAGCATGTCTAGTATGATAGGAGTGCACCTCCGTAGTATGGAGGAAGAAGTTCTTGAACACTGAAGGTAATATGCCGTGAAAATATCTGAACATGAAATCGCCTATCTGGACCTGCCTAATTTGGTAAACATTGAGAAGTCTGTATTCAAGGAATTTGGATTCTGTCGGGGCTCCATAGGGCAGGTTTCCTATGAATCGAATTGCTCACTTTTGGAGCTTGATTAGATTCAGTAGACTAGATTTATAGGTAGAGGCCCAAATTATATTGCAGTACGTGAGGTATGGGTATATAAGTGAATAATACAATGTGAGACGAATTTGAGAAGGTACTAGCTGGGAGGTACGGTATAATATTCCAAGGTTTTTAGCGATTTTATTGGAGACAATTTTTATGTGATCTTTCCAGGTTAGGTGTTGGTCTATAATTTTTATATACTCCTAGGAATTTGGTTGATACTACCTGAGTGAGTGGAACCCCTTCAATGCACACCCTCAGGTTTCCTGTATGACAACTCTTTCTATGAGATTTAAAGATTATATAATTAGTTTTATCAAGATTTAACGACAGTTTATTAGCATGGAACCATTCAGCTACGTTTTTCAATTCAACGTTAACATCATTAAAAAGGGTTTCAAGAGATGAATTGGAATAAAATACATTGGTATCATCAGCAAAAAGTATAAAATGCAATAGAGAAGATGCATTGGGGAGATCATTGACATAGATTAGAAACCATAGGGGACCGAGAATGGACCCCTGAGGAACTCCGAAGTTAATTCGTCGTAGATTAGATGGAACACCATTGCAGGAAACTAATTGGGATCGATTAGTAAAATAACTTAAAAACCAGTTTAATTGAGTACCACGTATCCCATAAGTGCTTAATTTCTTTAATAAGATATCATGATTAACAGTATCAAAAGCCCTTGCCAAGTCGAAAAAGATTCCTATTGCATACTGGTTATTTTCAATTGCATTGGAAATTTTATCTTGCATGCTCATCAAAGGCATATAGGTAGAGTGTCCAGATTGGAACCCATGTTGGGAGGAAAAAAGAACATTTCCTTTAGAAAAGAAATTATTTAGAAGTTCATACATTGCTTTTTCAAAAAATTTGGAGAAAAATGGCAGTACTGAAATAGGTCTGTAGTTAGTTACATCGTCTTTAACCCCGGATTTTAACCGGATGGATTGATGATCAATTGCGGAGAGCTATCCTGGGGAAATATCACGATCTGCAACCAAAACCAAGAGCGGTAAAAGAATTGATGAGCGCATTGGAGTTGTTACGAGAGGATTTGCCTTTGGAATGCGGCAACCGGACCATCAAGAACTTTGCAAAGAGATTCAAAAGAAGTTTTGGCACTCGTCGTGGGCGCGTTGAACACAAGTTGTGAAGCACTGTCAAGTCCATTTCACAACAATTATCTGAGATGTGACTTACCAAAATCGTTTTTTGTTACTTTTTGTAGCGTTACGTTTTTGAATCGTCAAAAAACGGTGGGTGGTCTCACTAAAAGTGATATAACTTTTGTTCTCTATGAAATATTTGGATGAAATTTGGTCATGATGTGTAAATATGAATTGTCTAGAAGCCCGTAAAATTTCAGTTCGAAATTCTTACTTTTGGTCAAGATTTTGGCATAAAATCGCACGGGTTTTTCCTTTGGCCCACCGTGTAGTTTCCTTCCATGTTCTTATTACGATAGGCCTACTGACAAAATGTTTTCTCTTAACGATATTCTGGTGACATAACGACTAGCGCAAAGATAAACCTTGATTAGACGCTTCGTGAAGTAACGCTACGTAGGTAAAATTACTTCGACCGCTTTCGGACCACGCTTTTGGACAACCCTTCTGACTTGACACAGCGCTCTTGAATAAGCTTGTGCCCTACGCTTGGCTGTCGTGTGGCGCTCTATTTTTTTTTGCTTTGAGAATACGATATTTTAAATTGGACTTTCTTGCCAAAGGTAAAATTTAATGTTCAAAGACAAAATATTATTGTCTAAGGTAATCTGATTCACCTCTCTGCTGAATTTCCCGACTATACTTCCTGCACCTCGGTCCGTGACCTTGGCGTTGTGCTAGACCAGGAACTTACTTTTGTACCTCACATTAATCGTCTCAGTTGCTCCTGTTTCTATCAGCTGCGCCAGCTTCGCACTGTTGCTCGCTCTCTCTCAACTGGCTCTGCAACTACGCTTGTACATTCCTTTATCTCAGCTCGTCTTGACTATTGTCTATCCGTTTATGCTGGTTTACCATCTGGTCGATTATCTTCTCTTGACCGTATTCTGCGCGCTGCAGCACGCCTCATTGGTCATCTGCCCAAATTTGTACATTTTACAAATTACATGCTGGAGGTTCTGCATTGGCTCCCTGTCCGTTAGCGCATCGAATACAGAATCTCTTTGTTGATTTGGCGATGCCAGCTAGGTCTTGCTCCATCTTACCTACTCGATCTTTGTCGGCCTGTGTTAAGTGCTCGGCCTGGTTTGTCCCTACGCTCGGCTGATAGGGAAGTACTCTTTGTCCCGTTTGCTCGTACCTCCATCATGCAAAGTCGTGCTTTTTCTGTGGTTGGCCCAGTGGTATGAAATGCCCTCCCACTTGAGCTGCGCCTGTTCCCTAGATCACTCTCTGACACATTCTATAAGCACTTAAAAACTGTTCTGTTTGTCCGTACTGGAGTCGGGAGCGCCTCTGAGTAGTTTCCTGAAGAGGCGCTATATAAATACTCGAATGAATGAATGAATTATTTACAATTCTTTACTCTTTAGTTCGTATAACTTTTTGAGGTTGCTTACTCATTCATTCGGTAGGCATATTAGGTGCATCAATCTATCAATGCAGTAGGCCTATATAGTAAAACTTCTTATTCTAAACCTAGGTTATAGGACTACTAAAACAATTCTAGAACAAATTCGCTTTCTTCTGAACAGTGCAGATGCTTTTTGGAGGAACGTATGGATCCGGATTTTGGACTTCTGGACAAACTACTTAACAAACAAGCAGTTGGTTGGAGAGAACTGGAAGATGTCAGGAACAAAGTTTCTCCACACGAAAGAAACTCTCAACTGTTGAGTTACATTTTGTCCAGAGAAAAAGGAGATGCTTTGATTGAAGCACTCCGAGAAGCAGATCAGACGCACATCGCAAACTATGTAACAGCGAATGGAAGTAGGCCTAGGGACTGTAATGGAGGTAAGGACTGTGTTGTACGCATAATGATAAAAAATTATGTTGCCTGTTTATAGGCTATATCGTACCTTTCTTTTTGTGCTAGCCTACTATTCTCAATGTATAAATAATTATATTTGCAAGCAGGGCCGTGTTTAACATAGGTTCATACGGTGCGGTACACCAAATGCCCCTGAGCCGAGAGTTTTGTTGCTAATCGCTAATTGTCTTAAACGCCTGCAAACTATCCAGAATGCTCTTGCCCGCGCAGTCACTAAGACGCCCAAACATCACCACATAACCCCTGTTCTCAAGACTCTTCATTGGCTAAAGGTTTCTCAGCGCATCCATTACAAAATTGTTTCTCTAACCTACAACGCTCTTCAAACCTCTCAGCCCTCCTACATTCGTCAACTAATCACCATCCAACCGCACAGGTCTACGCGCTCATCATCATATCTTTCTCTCTCTCGGCTTCCAGTATCATCCTCTCTGAAATTCTGCGACCGCTCCTTAGTCTATGCTGCACCAGCTCTTTGGAACGGACTCCCAACATACCTCCGCCTTTTCGCTCACCCTCCTATCTCTCCTGCAGTCTCACCTCCAAATTCAACCTCTCCTCCGCTTGCACTCTCCTCTGCTGCATTCCATTCACGACTGAAAACCGAACTCTTCAACCTATCCTATCCAGATTCCAAACAGGTTCCATCACTCAACCACCACCATCACCGACAACCACCGTAGCACCACGCTGTCTCCTCGGCTTGACCTCCCCGGATTTTGACCTGGCACCGGAATGAAAACGGCAGCTCTGGCTATTGCGGACTTGATTTGATATAGCGCCGGTGAATAAGCTGGTCTCCCTGACGTGGCTTTTGTGGGCGCTGAGAAATTCTCGAAGATTTACATTACATTACATTACATATGCGAGTCTCAGTGTTACATGTACTTAAACTTTTTGTAAAAATCAGTTAGTGTAAGAAAACATTAGCCTATTTTCACCAAGTTCACTGACGCTGTATGCTTGCTAACTGACCCGAACGACACTGCCCCTGCTATAACGCTTTGCACCGACACTCAATAACCTCAAAAACGGCCCTGTTTACAAGACAGAAAGTTTATGCGCACCATAAGCCACAAGAGTTGGAAGATAATTTGACTGGTCGTCGCTTGGACATAGTTTCTTCGAGACGAATGTGCATCAATAGTTTTGCAAATGATGCGTTGCACCTCGATAGAACGGCACAAGAAGGGCTGTGTTGAGTCAGGAAGAGACGAAGGTTCCCGAAAACAATGTCGGTCCGGGTGTGTCTTACGGCCAGACACTTTAGTACAGAATAGAGGAAAGAAAAAGAGACGCAGGAACTTTCAGCCAGTAATTAATTTATTATTAACCCGTCGGAGGTGAGGTGGGGTATGACACGCCCCAGAGCTATTCTACTTCAAACTTTTAGCGGAAAACGTGGTGCCAGCGCAAATTATTATTTTCTACCTTTGTGAATATGAAATACGGACACTTTACCAGAATTTCAGGTATTTTGAACCAACAGTTTTTTTGATTTTGTTGCATATTTAAAAGAAAATGTTTGTTTCGTATGCAAACCATTATAGGCCTACATGTTGATTTTATGGGCCATTTGTTTAGCATGCGAGTGTGCCTTGAACACGCCAATACTGTGTTGACACATGGCATTGAGAAGGCTGGCGACAGTGATGACTATAAAACATTTCATGTTCTATAAAAATAAATAAATATGACTAATCAACGAGTATTCGTGCATTTGTTAATGTTGCGCATGAGAACTCAAACTTACACGGGCTAAGTACACATTGGATGGGTTCACCTTCTGGTCATAATAAGGATTGAAAACAAATATTTGCTCGTGCTAATCACCTGTTTGATTGATCATTGATCATAGATGAATAGTTTAACTCAAATTAATGTTTTCCAGTTGATTTCGCGACTTGAAAATAAAAACATGTCTTGGTGTATGTCATACCCAGGGATGGGCAGTAATTTAATTGAGTATTTGAAATTACGTAATTTAAATTACAATTGTAATTGGTAATTTGTAATTTGATGCTGTGCATCAAAGTAATTTGTAATTTGTAATTCAATTACATTTCTTCCTGTAATTTGTAATTTCAATTACATTCTGCAAAATCAAATTACTTTGAATGCAGCTATATTAAAATTCTTTGATGAATCATGCGATCCTTGCAGCAGTGAATCATCCGTATTTCAAGTTATGTGCCTACCTGCACAGCTTGCAGACCAAACTAAAAGAATACATGAGTTGCTAGCAGTGGTGTAGTGGGGCGGGGACGCGGTGGGACGCCGTCCTCCACTTTTTTGCAAAATCTTGCAAGATTGCACTATTTGCTACAGTTTCTACTTCAATTTCCATGGCGTCCCCCCACTTCAATTTCCAGGCGTCCCCCACTTCATTTTTTAGGACTACACCACTGGTTGCTAGTAACAAATTAACATCTGAATAATTATAACACAGGTAGCGAACAAAATACTGAGCATCTAGTGGTCATAAAGAAGAAGAGGAAGAATTCAATGATTTTAATTTGCAGCGTGCAGTGACCATAAATTAAGTCGACTAACAGAAACAAAAACGATTTAGAAATCTTGCAGCATAATGGAAGATGACAGAAAAGGGAACCAGCAATGCCTCATCGCTCTCCAACTACATTGTACCAACAAATTCTTTGTACAATTGAATGATGCCCTGACTTGGTCTACACCAGTAGAGAGGCTCTTTAATTTTACAGGCATGATTGCAAGGCACAACAGACGATCAGATAAGCCTAACTTGTTTGAACGGATTCTGCTTCTAAAGGAAAACTATACAATAAAGAATGATACACATAGAAATAAGGGAAAAGGAATGCACTTCCTGTCTGAGTTTTTTATTCCAATGACTCAAGCCCCAATGTAATTTGTAATTGATGTAATTGAAATTACGTAATTTGTAATTTGTAATTTGAGGCTCTGAGTCGAAAGTAATTTGTAATTTGTAATTGAATTACATTTTCTCCAGTAATTGGTAATTTGTAATTGAATTACATGATGCCCTGTAATTTGCCCATCCCTGGTCATACCCCACCTCACCTCTGGCGTTACAATTCGTCACCTCACCTCCGAAGGGTTACTACAGGCAAGAGGGAGAAAATAATTATAAAACAGTGCAGTTAGACAATAGACATGCAATTCCCCAGGACGACATACCGAATGAATGAATGAACGAACGAATTAATAAATAAATGAACGAATGATCGAAAGTCATACCAAGTCTCGCTCGCTTGGGTTCTAGCCGATTAAACGGTTTTGCAGTGATACGAAGAATCTCGTGCATGTTGTTTGTCGTCGGATGACAAAAGGTTTGCAACTTGCAAGGTGTCCGGTAATGAACTGGACAGTCCGGTATTTGCAAAATCTGTCCGCTTGAAAATTGTAGACATTGCCGGCCATGACAGTGTCAGGCAAATAATTTGTTATTAGCAATAGGCTTCATGTGGTTGGAAATGCATAAGTATGTAATGTAATAGGATTTCTTCTCTATTTTGGCGCTGCATCATAGGCCTTGCTCCTGCCTACCTTTGCTAGCTCTGTAGCCCTACTCGTAGCACTTGCCATTTCCGCTCCCTTCGTCCGACTGAACAAAGCCTGCTCTTAGTCCCTTTTGCTCGTACTACCATTTTGCCGAATTATGCTTTCTCGGTGGTAGGACCCTCAATCTGGAATGGTCTTACTCTGACCCTCAGCTCTCCTTCTAAAAATCCTTCTAAGACTTTTCTCTCTCATCTTAAGACAGTTCTATTTGGCCGCGCAGAAATTGTGAGCGACTCTGAGTAGCCCCTCGAAGAGGCGCTATATAAATGCATTTAATGAATAACGAATTAAAGCAATGTAATGACGACAATTTCTATGGCGCCGTAGCACAGTTAGTCCTTGGTGTGCCATGAGGTACCGTATGCACTTTGGTGTTGGGGAGTTTCTCATTTCCAATCAGTCAGTGGGTCCCTGGACATGAAAAATCACCGAGGTGCTTGTCCGCCATGACGTCACGAATGGCACAATTGCAAAATCCAATATGGCCGCCACCGGCCATATTGGATTATATATCTCTTTGATTCCATTGCATTCCTTGAACCCTATAATCTTAATTTAGAGCCCTAAACCGTGCTCCTATTACATACAACACTTTACATTTAGTCATTTGAAGCAATTAGCTGTCATTTTGTCCGCCATCTTGTTTTCCCATGGAGCCGCTAAAAATCCAGCTTCCTAACCGCGATTTTCGTTTTCAGGAGGGTCAAATTAGTCTAGAAACACCAGTTAGAAAATTGTTACATGATTTGCTTCTAACAGTGTATTTCTGCCTATGGAGAGGCACTGGATTATTTCTGCCTATGGAGAGGCACTGGATTATATCTGCCTATGGAGATGCACTGGATTATATCTGCCCATGGAGAGGCACGCGCTTTATGGGTATATGTGTGTGGTGGTTGTGGGGTGGTGGTGAGGGTGGTGGGACAGGTGTCGTTCTCTTGGCGCCGCATGTGGCTGCCTCTATAGAGTTCGTCAATTGCTTGTCTCTGAATGTGTGTTTGTCGTTGTCAAGGCGCCTTTGTAGCAGCATGGCCGCGTTACGGCGCCTTAGAAATTGTCATTATTATTATTATTATTATTATTAGTGCAATTTTCAGATTCCATGCCTGGTCTAAAAATGCCTGACAGTATTGAAAATCAATATGGCGTCCTTAAATCGTCCGGAAGAGGGCAGAAGATGTCGACATAGGAAGGTCAAATTTTTTGTAGGAATTCTGTGATACCATAGGCAACTTTTGATCACTACTAGAATAAGCTTACTACTATAATACTGGCAGTGATGGGAAGTATTTAAAATAAAAGTTTTTTAAATAGTGTTTTAAACACAATCTCAGTATTTTGTACTTGTATTTTAAATATTTGTGTGATCAAGTATTAATTTTATACTTTTACTTAAAATTCTTTTTTAGTATTTAGTAGCCTACTTAAAATTACGATGATGTTAAAATACTTTTTCAAAATACTTTTACATGATTACATCTCACTAATTGCAATTTTGCTAAGCAATATTGCATGCCTCTTGCACTAGGCTTCTTCATCACCCAAACAAAGGAGACCTTGTGCAGGTGGTTTAGGACACACAATGGTCAGCTAATTAGCTCGACATTGATTAGTTATTGTGACGGATGACTGGGCGCCACTGACTACCGGGGGCGAGAGGGGGTCGAGGAATGTGAATTACAGGCGTATTTGATGTATGGTGTAGGGGAAGAGTATCAATATTTGACTTTGAGCTCTTATAGTTTATAGATACATTGGCCTACGAATCACATATACATGTATACCTTTACATACCTATGAGGCATCAATGATACCTATATAAATATGGTTAAAATCAATTTGATGTTTTGTGGGGCGCGGTGGTGTAGTGGTGGCGTCGTTGCCTTGAAGCCGGAAGGTTCGAGGTTCGAATCCACCTCAAGTCGCCGCTTATGGACCTTGAGTAAGTCCTTTACTCGCAATTGCTCAGCACTTCGGCGTGAAACTCCGATGCGGTGTCCGCGCTGTAGTCGGGAGCGCCTCTGAGTAGCGGGTGAGGGCTGGAAGAGGCGCTATAACAAGTGCGCATACCAAAAACACCTCAATTGACTTGTTTATGCTGACAGAATTTGAGTCTCAATTTAATACGGCTTCTTTATTTGTTATACTGGTAATTCATAGAGTAGGCCTATTTGTGCTTAGTATTTAAAATACTTTTCCAGGCCAATTATTTTATACTTGTATTTTAAATACTTTTGTAATGAAGTATTTTGCTTGTATTTTAAATACTGCAGTATTAACACGTTGACCGCGGCACCAATATAAGCCAGGCGCGGAAAATATAGGCCAAAATTCGTAAAAGTTGAGCATGTGTTATTCGATGGGTTTGACATCCGTTTATTCAAAGATTCAAAAATAACTGTTCTTCTGTGTGTTTTTTTCTTTCTGTCACACTGATTGATACCTATAAATAAGGTTTAGTGTGAAACAGTTTGAAATATTGTAGGGCCAACTGCACACAGTGCAGCTCCGAAGGGCAAGAATTTCTGCATTTCTGTGGCATTGGTTGGTTAGCCTATCCATTTTCGAGCTCAGCTTTTCGGTGTCAGATTTGCACTGGCAAGAAATTGTTCCGGAAATCTGTTTGTCTCAGCGCAGGAGAGATAAAGCTGCCCTTATCTATTTTGTGGCCTCGGTCACAAAAAGGGTAACGACCTCGTCAATAGTGAAGCATTTGAAAAGTCAAAGGGTAAGCCTAAACTGTCCACAGGCAAATGGTCAAACAATAGGCTCGACCCGGATTTTCAGCGGAAGTAGGCCTAACACCCACATTTAGATTACAATTATCCACTGCTTCCCCAAAACATTTTGGATGAAGGTATTTCTAGATGTGAAATAGAAGTGGGATTGATGAAAAAACGCTTAGGCTAAGTTATGGAAGCTGGATGAAGGCATTTCTAGATGTGAAATAAAAGTGGGATTGATGAAAAAACGTTCAAGTAATGGAAGCTGGGTTGACGAAAATAACGGGCGAGAAATAGAAGCTGGGTTAATAAAAATATTATAGCTTAAATTGGAGCTGGATTGATGAAAAATAATCATTATTGAAACAGAAGTTGGATTCATAAAACAGCTGATGCAATTGAAAAAGCCGGACTTTTACTTACTTTTTTATTATTTACAAAAAAGATGATGGTTTCAGCATCTCAGAAATAAGTTTGATCCTCAGAAAAGCGAAGCTACGTAAAGAGGGTATATTGATTGGTCCAGAAATACGTGAACTTATGCGTGACAATGAGTTCACGAATAAGCTAAAGCCTGATGAGTCAGAAACCTGGGAAGCATTCGTGTTCGTTGTCAAGAACTTTCATTGTAATCAAAGAGCAGAAAATTATGCCGAGCTCGTAGAGAAAATGCTTACAGCATAAATGAACTTATGTCGCTGAAGATGCACTTTCTACATACTCATCTCGATCTCTTTCCGCCCAATCTGGGCGATGTCCGTGATGAGCATGGGGAAGGTTTCATCAAGATATCAATGTGATGGAAAGCAGATATCAGAGGAAGTTAAATCCCAGCATGATGGGAGACTACTGTTGGCTCTTGTTGGTTCTTGCAACGAGAGACAGAGTTGTCTAACAAGCGCAAAAGTAAATGCCTGACGCATTCCTGAATAATTTGCTTTTGCCAATTAGTTAGACGTGGAGATTTTAAAAACACGAGTGTTCATAAATATGTATTTCATAATAATTAATTACGAATTACTGAGACCGGAGATCCAACGGAGTTTCCAGGTCACAAGCAGTCACTGCTGGACAAGCCGCTGCTGCTTAATACTGTGCTTTCCATCGAATCAAGGCTTCAAGACACATACGATCGGGCACGTCTAAAGGCCTCAATGGCACCACACGCTTCCGACTGGCTATACGCCCTTCCACTTACCGCGTTCGACCTCAGATTGAACGACGAGGCTGTGCGAGTTGCGATAGGCCTCCGACTTGGCGCGGCCATATGTGAGCCGCACACGTGTGTTTGTGGCGCTCCTGTATCAGCAAGGGGTTCACATGGTCTCTCATGCTCCCTTGGATTCGGTCGACAGGCAAGGCATAGCAACATCAACGACCTTGTCTACCGAAGTCTAAATAGAGCTGGCACTCCGGCAATCAAGGAGCCGTCGGGTCTTACGAGGTTGGACGGGAAACGACCGGACGGCCAGACCCTAATCCCCTGGAGTCACGGGAGAGCGCTGATTTGGGATGCGACCGTTGTTGACACGGTGGCTGCTTCCTACGTCCTCGAGAACGCGTCTGAAGCCGGGAGAGCGGCGAAGAAAGCCGCCACTAGGAAACTTTCAAAATACTCGGACCTCCAAAGGTCATACATCTTCGTCCCCCTGGCTGTCGAAACAATGGGTCCCATCAACAATGAGGGTCTCGCCTTTGTTTCCGAAATCGGACACCGGCTTTCAAAGTTATCTGGAGATTCACGCGAAACTGGCTTCCTTTTCCAGAGCATTTCTGTTACAATTCAACGCTACAACGCCGTTGCCTACCACGGCACCTTGTCTGGACTACCCGGGGCCATGGACCGGCCACCCTAAACTAACTAAAATTGTTCTGTAAAAACTAAATCGAATTCTAAACCTAACATTCCAGTTATAATAATAATAATAATAATAATAATAATAATAATTACGTATTTTGTTTTAACGGTAAATACAATGTACATTGACCAGAGGCTCTCTTGACATTAATACAAACATAAATCAGTGACAGTTCTTTTAAAAATGCCCATTTTTAAATATCCATAATTGCAGTTATAATATAAAAAGGTGTGCAATTGCAAATATATGCGAAAACTAATTATTTCGGTTTTCTCAAAAACCTGACGTGCTACAAGAAAAACAACAACACCACTGCATCCAGCATCAAATTCTTTAATAAACAGATGAAGTTTTTCCAGTAGCACGAGAAAAATTCAAATTTGTTGGCCAGTGGAATTATAGTGTTAAAAGTTTGAGTGCTAAATGTAAAAATGTCGCTAGGAATTACAAGCGTCCCGATTTGTGCGTCTCAAAGTGTTTCCGTAACTGAAAAATTCGTGTCTCCACAAATTCATCCAGCTTCCATAACTTAAGCGTTTTTCATCAATCCCACTTCTATTTCACATCTAGAAATAATCCTACGTGCGAAATAACCTGTCATAAAGCATTGGAGAAGCATATCTATGTGATAAGCCATACGAAATAATTTGAGACCGGACTTAGGAGGATTGCCGACTGATTTTTGTTTGTTTTTGCATATGCCAGAGAGATTTTTATTTCGATTTTCCGAAATATTTTTTTTAATTTATCAATTTAAATTTATATTATCGGGGGAAAACCTGCTGCAGTCGAAAATATGAGTACATACCCATGTTATTTGTGCCGTTAGCTACCTGTGTAAATTTTGTATCATTGATTCATTGTTGGTTAATATTTTTATTGTGCCCGAAAAGACCGTCCCCATTTCGGGGACGCTAGGCATAAGTGCCCCCGTCAACTTTTACGCAGCAATAGGTGACTTTCAATGTGTTTGCAACTACAGTGATATATGCGTAGGAGTTTTCTTAGCATGCCAAGCCCAATTCAGATTGTAAGCAAGCTTGAAACTCATATAGAACCCATATTCCCATGGGGGACATGTGTGAAACCCATATGTAGTCCATCTAATGCCCATGCAAATGCTGGATGGGAAGACGACTAACTGTAAGCGACATTGTCGCAATA
The DNA here is from genome assembly GCA_949752735.1 of Lumbricus terrestris. Lineage (NCBI taxonomy): Eukaryota > Metazoa > Annelida > Clitellata > Crassiclitellata > Lumbricidae > Lumbricus > Lumbricus terrestris. The sequence goes on from OX457042.1 coordinate 56,063,595, forward strand.
CTAAAGAATGACAATTACAAGGACTCCTGGGTAAATTTAAACAATGTCATGTCCTCCAAATGATCCAGATAGTTCTGAGGAATTCAGATTTCAGATGGATTCATGTCAAGGAGTGGGTCGGAGTTACTGACAACCAGCTTGGTAAGTTTGACCCGTCGTTGTCAAGCTTTCAGACTGCTTGTCTCCAGCTGATGACAAATGTAGCCTACACTGTATTTTGACAAACTTGTTTTACCGTCCTAAATAAGATTGAATTCTGAGCAGCATGAACTCAACACCCAGATACCGGGACAGCTAGAACCAATCAACTTAGGACTGCTGCTGCAGTGTCCTGATTAGCCTATGAGCAAGGTCAAGAAGACAGACCGTGATGCATTTGACTATAGAATGGATTCAGCGCAAGGAATAACGCTGACTCGTTGGAATGACAACAGGTTGGCAACACTCCTAATTGCCATGGCATCGAAACACTGAGCACTGCAAGAAAGTCATCACTGTACAAAAGATATCTGAGAACATCGCTCAGCAATAGGCTATCGACCACAGCAACAGACACGTGGAGACTTGATGAGATGGATCAAAACATCAGCACATGCATACGGCATCTCGCTCACATCCAGAAAATGTTGACACTACTGTCACACTAGGCTCCTAAACTGGATGTGGAAATTGAAAGTGTTGGGAATAGGCTACTATATTCAGCAATCAGCAGCTACCCGGAACTTCGTTGCATTACGCACTGCCATGTGTTCCACAAGTAGTAAGATGGTAAAATTAATGTTCGGCTATTTACCATCATCCTAGTTAACAAAAAGCTGCTTAAGATCTATTGCCAACAGATTTCATATGGAAAGAAAAATAAATCCTTTCAGTCTAGTAGAATACAACGTTGTTGGGTAGCTGCTGTCTAATAGCGAGGCACAAAAACAATAAATTTGCAAGTTTTCTTTGATTATTTTAAAAATTTCATAATAATTATAGCAGACAATGAGTTTTACTTTTGCAACTTGATTTCTTTAGCTGTATCTATGCTCATTTTTATGATTAATTATATGAAACATATATGAAACCTTCACAGTTGATTTATGCCAGCCTGGAAATCTCGTAAAAGTTGACGGGGGCATTTGTGCCTAGCGTCCCCAAAACGGGGACGGTAGGGGAAATATGGCAATAAATAGGAAAAAGAAATTGAAGGCAAAATGGTGTTTGGCACTGATGTTCAATAGGTCGAAGTGACACTATTTTCACACTATCATGAAAAAATAAAAGTCAGGCACTAATGGGTTAATAGAAGTCGGATTTAAGCCTTTTTGTCTATCCGGCCTCTATTTAAGTTCTATAAAACCTTCATCCAGCTTCCATTTCTTAAGCGTCTATCATTCATCCAGCTTCTATTTAAGATATAAATACCTTTATCCCGCTTCCATTTCTTAAGCGTTTATCATTCATCCAGCTTCTATTTGAGATATAAAATACCTTGATCCTTGGATGAATGATAAAAACGCTTAAGAAATGGAAGCTGGATGAAGGCATTTTAAATGTCTGAAATAGAAGCTGGATGAATGATAAAACGCTTGAGAAATCGAAGCTGGATGAATGATAAAACGCTGAAGTTTTGGAACTGAGTTGCCCGTGCCGTCTATGACTGGACTATTTTTCACGGAACTGTTTACACGGGCTGTTCTGACGGGGCTATTTCGACGGGGCTATTTTGTCGGGAACTGATTTTTCCTGGGCTGTTTTGTCCATGGGCGATTATGACGGGGCTATTTTGTCATTGGGCGATTATGACGGGGCTGTTTTGACGGGGCTGTTTTGACCGGGATATTTCGACGGTTCGCCCCTCTTACAGACATCCTAAAAGAATCATTTAAAAAAATTAAAAGACTACCCTTAATTAAATCATGCTTATCCAATTGCTCAACTATGCTATCCTTGAAAATACTCTCTACGACCCGTAACCTTACATGCCACACTAGTTATTGGTAAAGCTGACTGGTCTGCAGTCACATGGCTTATTTCTGTTTCCATTTTTAAACAATGAGGGCATCTCTCCATTCTTGTGAAACCTCTCCAGTCTGTATCGATTTAGTCAATATCTGTGCCATTGTCTATTCTATTTCTTCCCTCACTTCAGGTAAAACTTTTGGATTTAGTTAAGTTCTTGCTGGACTCTTTTCCCATATTAACCTTTTAAGTTGCTCCACCACATTTTGCGTCTTAAACATTATAGTATTAATTCCTTACCGCAGTGCTGTCAGTAGTATATAAAGAGCCGGCCATACTATCAGTCACGTGGTCAATGACGTAATAGGCCAAAGTTCAAGGTCAAAGGTCAAGGTGATGGCGTAATGAGGTCAAGGTAATGACGTAATGAGGTCATGGTTAGGATGTAGTGAGGTCATGGTTCTTACATAACTAGGTCATGGTTATTGCAAAATGAGGTCATGGTAAGTAGGCCGAGTTCGTGCTCAAGGCCACTAACCCTAACCCTGACCCTAATCCTAACCCTAATTCTTATCCTTGTCCTATCCCTAACCCTAGCTCAAAGTACACCGGAAGTGCGGAACCGGAAGTGCGGACCCCGCGAGGGAGGGGTGGCGCCCGCCCGCTCAGAGCACCGCCTAGCGAACCCTAACCCTAACTCAAATTACAAAGGGAGAATTCATGCCCTTTGACCTCCGGAAGTGCATACACAGGCTTCACAGTGTACCGGAAGTAGCAAAGGCATGCATTGGCCTCCCAGCGCTCAGTGCCACTCCCTCTCAGAAGCAGCAGCGAGTATGAAAACTAATATGTTTACATTAATTCTTTTTGGTCTTATAATTTCAGTGTCCCAGAAATTAAGGTGTCTAACTAGCAATACATTTATTGAAATTATAACATTTATTCCAATTCCTATAATCTTTCAATTATAATACATTGAAGACAGTAATTTAATACATATTATTTCCTATTATTTATATTAATTTATCACTAATTGGATATTTTATTAAGCAAAATGTGAATTGCATAGGAAATGAATTTCTTAAGTATTCGATAGGTGGCGCCAAAAGTATTTTCGACATAATCACTTTAGCTTTCGCCAGATGGCGCCAATGTTAAGATATTATCATACAAACCTCATGGAAACAGTGTTCAAGCAACGAATTGATTACTTATCGGCCGAAAGATGGCGCTAAATCCGATATTTGCTGAAAATCAAATAGAACTATATAATTTATTAAATCCAAAACACTTAGAAATTTTTACTATGTGAAGAAGTCACACTGAAAGGCGCAAAGGAGAGTGAATTTTAGCAAGTATTGCTTGGAAATACAGAAATTGCTCACCCTTTCATTCACTAGGCCATATAATTTTTAGAATCTTGCTTTGCAATAGCTAGAATTTCACAAACTTTTCAATCCAACATTTCAATTTCTCTATATTACAGACTTGTAATACTTAGAAACATACAATGTGTCCAGTCTTACCTTCAATAGGTGGCCCAGATTCATTATATTTTAGACTCGTAGGACTTAGAAACTCGCGGTCTGCTCAATCATGCATTCCAATTTCTTTATATTTTTGACTTGTAGAACTTAGAAACACACAAACTGATCATCCTTCCCCTCTCTAGATGGAGCTATTTCCTTATATTTTATACTTGTAGAACTTAGAAACGCGCAATTTGCTCAACATTACCTTCTCTGTGGGCGATCGAAATTTAGAAGTTAGCAGTATTTTAGCTAGCAATACACAGAGAGCTCAGCAACATATTCCGTAGGTGATACATTTCTTTAGATGTTTGTGTCTTTCGAGTATGAGAAGTGAGTGTAGAGACGAAGGAGTGTGACATATACGGCGATTCTGGGCCTTCTTCAGACTCAATTCTTTCTACTCTACAACTCTTCTTCCTCCAACAAATGTCATGCCTCTCCCTCTCCTCCTTCTCCACAACCACTTGGAATTCTCCAATATAACAGGAAACAAATATCTTTTCAATATTGAACTTTAAGAATCATTATTAGTAGAAGAGCATGTATATTAGGTCTACAGGAATTTGGGCTTTTTCAGTGTACCTCGTTCAATTTAAAGTATAGAAGTTTCAAATTTGAGTAAAGACGAATGAAAAAGCAGAGGAGGTGTATATGAGAAGCAGTGGAAATGCATATGTGAAGGAACTATAGAGTAGTATTTCTGTGTTTATAACGTTTAATGTTGCAAGCAACAGCTGACAATGGCAACTTTCATGCTACTTGTAAAATGTAAAACTGAAGACGATAGGTAAACTTGATTGTGCATGTGCAGAAGTGAAAGAGGCATGGAAGCTAAGAAGAGTGGCAGGCTATTACTATTAGAGCACAATTTTAAGCGTCAACTTTATTTAGCAGAGAAGTTGTGCATATGAAAACAAAGCATGTGGAGAGTAGAAGAGAGTGAATTTTCAAGTATTTAAGCATTTCTGAAATGCAAGAGAAAATTATAGAGAATGCGGCACCAGGCATGAGGAGAAGAGGTAGAGTTGAGAAGCATAGGAGAGGAGGGAGAGTATGCCACTTAGTGTATTATTTTGATTCTTCATTCTCTAAATTACACAAGAATTTGCAATAGATTTCCAACATGGATTGTCAATTTTGGAATACGGTGATAAGAGACGCTTAGTATGCAGGACAAATAGCCTGCATGCGTATTAAATATATTAAAATACTATGTGCTGAAGTGGAGCTTGTAAAATTTTAACGCTTGAAATGTACATGTACAAGCTTTTTAGGTATAGGAAGCAACATTCTTAGGTATTTTCGCATGCTAAGACATAAATTTTTGAAAGAGTACGATCTTCAGCGAGTAGAGAACCGATATTTTAGAGTTCTGAGAGTCGAAATATAAGACAGGTTAGGTGAAATGCATGCATTGACACATTAGCAGAAATTTACATGTGGCGCTATATAAATTCTGGGTTTCAGAGAGACGAAGTATAAGACAAATTAGGTGAAATGCACACCACGCAAAATGCGCGCATTGTCACTTTAGCGAAAATTTACATGTGGCGCTATATAAATTCTAGAGTTCAGAGAGGCGAAGTATAAGACAATTTGGGTAAAATGCACAGCATGCCATTTGTGTTCATTGTCACTTAGCGAAAATTTACATGTGGCGCTATATAAATTCTAAGTCCAGCAAATTTTGCCAAGCGAAAGCCGCATGCGAACATAGGAACGCGCAGATGGGCTGCATGGTAACTCGTGCTTGGCAGGCAGCAGCATCGCTCGTTTCGGAGGCGGTGGTAGCGGTGACGACCCGTCTCGTCCCGTCTTTGAGGCGATGAAGACAGACGACGGCGCCCAGTCTCGTACTCCACATTTCTCAAATCATGCAGCGCCAAAGTCTGGCTCCCTCGCATCAAAAACACACATACATACATAGGTCACATTCACCATTATAGGCATAGATAAAGTTCACCTTTCCTGCCGTTGTTGCGAAAACGCAACGTCCTGAAACTAGGTCACAACAAATAATTTAAATAAAATTGCACTCTCAGAAGTCTATTGGCATATTGATGATATACTATCAGCTGCAGCTTGATACAGTGGCTATTTCTCATAGCGGCGGTAAATGGGTTAAGACGGAGATTCTGGCTTCGACGAATTTTTATGAAAGCTAGAACAGGAAGACGGAAATTCGCCCTAGTCATAGAGTGGATCTTGGCCCAAAAATTGACTGCTCGACGTAATGAAGAGCTGAGTTGGCAAACTGTATGGGCGACGAAACTGAGTGCAAGGCAGGGATAAATGCCATATTCCACATTTTGGTGCTCAACTATTTTGAAGCATGACAATCGTGGTTTGTGTATTTCACATGCTATTATTCATTATTAATATTCCTGTGGAGTGTGGAACCTGTCGAACTCTTTCCATAGACTGCTCAAGACTTTCCTCTTTGGCCATTCATGGGTCGGGAGCATCTCTGAATAGTTGTCTTGAACCGGCGGCAAATAAATTTCATATGTAAATAGCTTGATTGATAGATTACTAGCATTCCATATTAAATTTCAATATTCGTTTCAATGTTAATATTGTATATTATCAATAAATTTTAGCCACTGCTTTTGAGATTTATGTTGCGGCCCTCGGCTTCAAGAATCTTGCTTTTGCGGCCTATGGTACCAAAAAGGTTGGACAGCACTGCTTTACCGCCACTGTCCAGAAATGCTTGGTAAGGCTCATGGATGTTTTGTAATTCTTCCAAAGTAAACACTTTCCTGAAAAATACATTCATTCATTCCGAGTATTTACATAACGCCTCTTCAAGAAAACTACTCAGAGGCGCTCTTTGCGCTAACTAGCCGAAGTGATAATAAGTGTCGCAACAACAAGAAAATTTCATCAATTAGCAAAATAAGTCACAGTGAGCCGGAAACAGACATCAGTGGCGATCCCTCACACACGTAGAATCATTTAACGGAATCCCATCAACAGCTTTCAGATGTTGTGAATGTTCAGAGTCTCTGGTACAGGTTGCGTCGATAGAGTAGAGCGGCGACGGGTGACAGGACTCGCAAACACGAAAACGCTGACAAAACTGAAGCTCCTCGCTGGTAGAAGATGATACGCGCGTCCAGTCAATCTTCGGGTCCCTAGGATTGCACAGTAGAAGGCATTTGTCGCTTGTCGGTCGGTAGTTCTGGACGCTACCAAAGACAACATCCGATCGAGTTAACTTCACTGACCTGCGTGAACCGTCCTTCGGCAAGATGTAAACAGCAGACAACAGCGGTGAAGCTGCACGGTCTTGATGGTTGAGCTCGGCCGTGTGCATCAAGATGGCGTCTAACGACAACACGTGGGCGACACAAGACGACTTGCGAACAAAATCCCTTCCAATTCAAAATCCTTGACAAACTCGACTAATAAGTTCCGTACACGAACCTAGGACTAGTAAACTCTAACGTGTGTGAAATTACTGCGCGAATTCTGCATAAAGTTGAAAAAATCCGTCGCAATGACGGAGTGGTCTGATAAACAACCAATAAGGTCGCTGACCTGCGCAGGACATTCATTCAGTGCATCAGAGGATTCTATGTCATCCGCAACTACTTCTCCATCTCCTCTTTTTTTCAATGGCTGTCCCATATCTTTCTCTTTCTGCCTGCTTCTTGTTGCAGAAACTCTTGCTGTCGTCTTTACATTTTTTTATACCTGCAGATTTTTATTTGCTTTCCGATTTTGATTTATTGCAGACGTTTCTTTTTTCATATAATTCATATTCAATTCCTCAAGTCTTGCTACACCATAAGGTGGTCTAGCTGCTCCAAGATGTTATTGGTATGGAGCAGACCTGCTAACCGGACTTGAAGCTGGGCAGCATGACGCGAGACAGACTCAGACAGAGAGTGGCGTGGGACTCTTACGGGCATTGAGCCCAATGATCATGGGCGGAGTTTATCAGAGGCTAGGGAGCTAAGCCCCCAAGAATACCCAAATTCCATTTTTTACCATGTAAATGGTATCTTTTAATGAGCTTATCCCCCCCTCAAGAAGGCATTAGCCCCTCCAAGAACGGAAACCAAATTCCGACCATGCCAATGATATTGATGATGATGATGCTACACTAGGGTGACCATTTTCTGGCCATCAAAAACCGGGACGCTTTTTTGGAAAACTGCCAATTGTAATTCGTAGCCTATTCGAAGGCCTAGTTCTATATTATGGACCTACTCCAGTCGACGGTAACTATAGACCTGATGTCTAATAGGCTATGATTGCCTATGGTCTATATACTATAGTATTCTACATACTTTGACGAAGTTATAAGTTACTGATTTTCTCTGGAGAATGAATTTTGTAAAGTTATGTTTTGTTCTTCGAACGCTTTTCGGCTATTTCACTGCAGGTGTCATCAGTCATAATATTATTTAATGCTGAGCATTGACTTCAATGTTGAAATCTACAACCTGCTCCAGTCGTCAGTGCATTGAGTGCAGTACTCATTGACAATGATATTGAGAAAGCTATCTCAATTGGTGCTCAGTGCGTAAACTAGTCCAGATGAAGATTTAAGGTTTCTGGGGAACAAACGAGCAGGAAAAAAATTTGGGGAGGGTATGTGACTATGTGCCGCTCACCATCAGAATTTTTTAATTTCAACAATACAATAACAGCATTTCAAGCAACCTGCTGAAATCGATGTAGTTCTGGTGCAGCCCCTTAAACAATTTAAAATTTTTTAAACTAAATTTACTAGCTATACTAAAGACCCATGTAGGCCTAATACTAAAAGCGCAATATAATACTCTATATAAAATCTACAACTTCTCTTTCATTATGACTTGTTTTGGGGCACAAACTACACTCTGTTTTGTCACTAAATTTTAAATAAAACTGACTTTTTCAATATCCAAGTTTCCTTCTTGTCAAAAACCGGGACAATTTTACCCTTTTGCCTAAGTCGTCGGGACACCGGGACGCACCACAAAAAACCGGGACATGTCCCGGAAAACCGGGACGTATGGTCACCCTATGCTACACCATCACAATCCAGTACATTCTTTGCTTATTGTTTTCCTTCTTTCACTTTCCAATTCATTTTCCTTCAACTTTTTTCTCACTAATTCGTTGTCTACCTCAAAGAAACTGGGTTTTTTTCATTATAGGCTTTCACTTCATGAGACTGCTCCACGACTAGTTCCTATCTGACAATCTGATGGTCACTGTTAAAACGCTCATCCACACTAACATTCTCTATCTTGATGTCCGATGGTTTCCGTGCGGTTTCATAATAACGGAGCAGAGAAGCAGCGTCATTGTATGAAATTAAATAGGCCTTTTATTATGTGGAGAACAAAATTGTTGGTCAGCTGAAAGTGTTAGGGCGGAGCCTGAAAATTTATCTGATTCTGCCCTTTGCATACAATATTAGACTAAACGATAGCAAAAAGATGTCAGGTAGGCTATAAGATTTGGATTTTAGGCTATTTCATTTAAATCTTCAACCCAGCACCTCTTCATTTCTAACTTATACTGCATTTTAACGCTGAGCATTTAGTCGTTGCGAATAAATTTGTTTTAATTTATTTAATCACATATGGAGAAGACTGGCCTTTAACGAAAAGGGAGATTTCAATACTAGCCATCAATTACGAAAGTTTGGTTGATCTTCCGGAATCAACCGATCTCCTTGGTCGCCTGTATTCATCGAAGGTGATTAACAAAAGGCAAATGGATTCAATTTCTTCAAAACCGACTTCGCATGAGAAGAACGAGAAACTGTTGGACATTTTGCGAAGACGCAGTTTACGTGACTACCGACAGACAATCGAATGCCTTCATCTGTCAAGGCAAAGCCACATTGCACAAATACTCGATGAAGGCGGAGGTAGGAGTTATATCGTTGACGTTTTAACAAATATGTTTTGCTTTCATTGAAATAATCTCTTCTCTAAAGTTATCGCATTCTCGGAACTTGACTTTTATCCTTAACCCTATGACGCACACCTTCCGCGCCAACGCATTTAGCACACCTGGGTTCCAATGGACCCCACCGATAAAATGGGTTGAAATTATATCAATTAGATAGAACTTGGGAATGAATGACTGAAATTTATGTTGTACATAGCACATGCTCTCATGGAACAGTGGTAGGGGTTATGGGCCGAGGAGTATGTCCTGTTCCCATTATGCTATAGTCAATGCACCATGGTCCTAGAATTGGGGTGAGGGGAATTTTTCGGAAAGCCCAAATTTCACGGGTGGCGTACCGGTGGAGGTCGGTGTGGTGGGGTGTTGTGGGGTGGGGAGTAGTAGCTAGACTGTTACTTTGACTACCAATCGTCACGGAATCAATGACATAACATAGATCAAAGGTAAGGTGATGACGTAATGAGGTCGAGGTGATGACGTAATGGTATACTTATTACATAATGATGTCATGTTAAGTAGACCGAGGTCGAGTTTTAGGACACTAGCCCTAGCTAAAAGTACATCGGAAATGCAGATTCGGAAATGCGGAATCCGGAAATGCGGACCCCGCTGGAGAGGGGCGGCCCCCAACCGCTCATAGCACCACCAATAATCCGGAAATGGTGCCCTGACTGGAAATTAAGATTTATCGACCTCCATAAGTGCATATGCTGGCTTACCAGCATACCGGAAGTAACAAAGGTTTCCAACGCTCAGCATCACTTCCTTTCAGAAGCAACTCCAAGTATGAAAAGCAATATTTGTTCTTGAATTTGTGTTTAGATTTATAATTTAGTGATCCATGAAATTAGGGAGTCTAAGTAATACAACATGTTTTTATTGGAATCATATCATTGGGTCCAATTCCAATAATCTTTCAATTAGAATACAACGAAGATGTCAATTTATTACAAATTATTTCGTATTATTTATATTAATTAATCGCCATTTATATAATTTATTGAGCAAACATATGAATTGCATAGGAAACGAATCTCTTAAGTATTCGTTAGGTGGCGCCAAATGTATTGTTGGTATGGGAAGGTCAGCATTATCAACAAACGTATAGAGAATTCATTCATATATTCAACGTATTACATTTCTTTGATTTTTATCAATGTAAATAACAGATTAAATTGCAAACTTCGATATTATAATTGAAAGATTACAGGAATTGGAATAAATGCCATAATTTCAACAAATATGATGTTGCGTTAGTTAGGCACCTTAATTCACGTGTCACTAAACTTATTAATTTCTTAAGTATTCGCTAGGTGGCGCCAAATGCATTTTTGACATAGGAGCATAAGCATTACCTGTAAACCTACAGAGAATCCATTCATATATTCAATCAGCTACATTTCTTTAAATTTTTAACAATAGAAATAATATATTAAATTGCAAACTTCGATATATTATAATTGAAAGATTACAGAAATTGGAATAAATGCCATAATTTCAACAAATATATGTAGCGTTAGTTAGACACCTTAATTTCATGCGTAACCGAACTTATAACTGTCGACAAATTTACGAAAAAATATTACTTTTCATATTCGAAGTCTTTTCTGAGTTATCGCATAGCTCGTGAATAGATCTCATGCTTTTGATTTAAAGAGCATCTCTAAAAAGACGTTACATTGTTAATAGGGTACCGTCGCGAATTTTCTGTCATTCTGTGCTTGGTGCGGTCAATCTACATTAATACAAATTCGGATGAGCGTATTTTCACAAGTTTCGCAGACATCGTGGTAAAACAAGTCATCAAAGGTTCGTATACATTATACATTGGTAGCGTATCGCTACCTTGTGATCTTATTAGGAAGCCTTTCTCAGCTATCGTTGGATGTCCCCTCCGCTCTTTAGACCGTCATGAACCTCTTGTACCACGATCTCGGACTGTCACAGTCCAACATCGCGCCTTTGCCTCTGTCTGTCTTTTACTGTGGAATGGCATTCCTACTATTATTCGTGCCCAGATTTTATCTGGAGTTTTTCTTTTTCTACTCGCTGTCTTAAGACTTTTCTTTTTCCAGAAGTTCTTAGCACTGGGAGCGCATCCGATTAACTTGTATTGTAAAAGGCGCTTTATAAATCCGAAATTAGAATAGAGTAGAATTGTATTCTATAATATATAGTAGATGCAAATTCCACTCAGATATCTTTTTATCTCACATGCTTTCTTGGGATATCCCAAGTAACAGGAGCGCCACTTGTGACTGCTCGCGAGATAATTATAGTCTAGCTCTGTTCGTTCGCTAGGGGTCATCCCTCATGTTAGTTGCTTTGTAAGGCGCCCTTATAACGACATGACCTTGTTACTGCGCAATATGAATTGTCGATATTATTATTAGTATTATATATTTTTTTAAAATTATTATTATTATTATCATCATTATTATTATTGTTATTATTATTATTATTATTATTATTATTATTATTATTATTATTATTATTATTATTATTATTATTATTATTATTATTATTATTATTATTATTATTATTATTATTATTATTATTATTATTATTATTATTATTATTATTATTATTATTATTATTATTATTATTATTATTATTATTATTGTCTCTCGTTTTTATCAACACATTGTTCCAATTTTCTGGAACACAAGACAATAGCTTGTGCATAGTACAGTCATACTATTTCCCAGTACATTCCCTGTCTTGCATATTATATTGAGCATTGTATGTGTATATGTACATATTATTTGTTATAGAGTTCCTTCGCGACTGCTGTTCAGAAGCGCTCCATATCACATACAAGTACGCATACAAACACAGCTCAAACAACAAAAGACATTGTGAGTAAAGTCCTTTCATTCATTCATTCATTCATTCATTCATTCACATATTTATACATCGCCTCTTCAAGGAAACTACCCAGAGGTGCTCCCGACTCCAGTATGGTCAAACGGGTATACGTGCTTATAGAATGTGTCAGAGAATCAACTAGGGAACAGGTGCATCTCAAGTGGGAGGATATTCCATACCACTGGACTAAACGCAGAAAAAGCTCAACTCTTCCAGATGAAAGTACTAGCAAACAGATCAAAGAGCAATTCTATAACAGCCGAGTGTATAGGGACTGTCCAGTCCAAGTAATTAACACAGACCGAAAAAGATCAAGTAGGTAAGCTGGGGCAAGACCTAGCTAGCATCGTCATAACAATGAAGAGAATCTGTATTCGAGATGCAGATGGACAGGTACCCAATGCAGAGCCCCCAGCATGTAATTTATAACGTAACCAAAATTGAGTGGTTGATCAATGAGGCATGCTGCAGAGCGTTGAATATGGACAAGAGAAGATTAGCAAACAGATGGTAACCAGCATAAAGGGATATTCAGGCAATTAAGGTGAGGTACAAAGCAAGTTCCTGTTCTAGCGCGACGTCAAGGACCTGTTCAATGATCATACGCGGCGACTTGAAGTGCATTCGATCATGCAACCCTCCGATCCCAACAACACATAGAAGTTTAGCAGTTTATTATGCAATCATAGACACTGTAGACCTGCACAATTCCACAGTGCATGATATTAAATCTATGCAACGATTGCTCATATTCTTATTTAAATGATTTATGTAACGTCCATTCAAGAGCAGATAGTTAAAATTTTACCTATCTGACCCCTCTCATAGCGAACAGTTTAGCCTGTATTCATTCTAGAGTCACAGTTTAGCAGTAATACATGCACATTATGAAATGGTGACACATTAAACATCACATTCACAAGCTAAGAATAGACTCGGATCTTATCTCACTTATAACATTCAATGCGTGAAATAATCATCTTCAAGGAGTGGAGAGAAAGGAAAATCGGCGGTACAACAGGATACAAATAAATTTCATGTCGTTTTATTTTAAACAATTGAAGGGAAGAATTTTGTCTGAGACAATGACAATTGCATTGACAGAAGAGCTTGTGATTACCATTCAATAACCAAGGCCAAAGTTGTACAATAACCTGATATAAAGGTTGCAATTGGTCATTGTGTCCAATAGCCTGTCTAACGATGATTTACCACATACATTAATGTGAATAAAGATCGTGTAAATGTATATAGATATATTATATTGGCAGACTTACTCCTTTCCTGCTGTCAATAGTAGCAATTCCAATAAAGAACTGTTTATTTGCAGCATTGGACACTCAACTTTGAGCAGCCAAACCGCAGTAGACGTTTTCTATCGTCAGAATTCAATTCTTCAACGAACTTCGTCAGTAGTAGTGGAAGCACCGGTTTTGGCGCAACATCATCAGTAGTTGACAACATATCGAAATGAGCACAGGTAAGTAGGTTATGTAAATTTCACATAGTAGGGCATGGTGGAAACGCATTTGATATAGTAGGTCAAGCGACATAGTTGATAACAATCATGGCACATTCAAGAAAAACATTTTTTTTACAGCGAGGGCCCACGACGAGGAAATGGAGGAAATCGAACGCGAAGAGAAAATAAGAATGGAGAAACGAATTCTGGAGCGTGCAAAAGCCTTAGGTACACATTCCCATAATTATGTATTTATATTTCACAGAGTATTTTAAAATTTTACAAAGAACATATTTTGAAATTAAATGCCTCTCATATTACAGTTGATATTATCATATTATATTATATTATATCACATCATATCATATCATCATCATATTATTATGTTATATTATATTATATTATATTACATTTCTTCATTTTGCAGAGAAGAAACGCAAAGCCGATTCTGAATTCACTCAACCTCAGAAAAAAGTCCGTGAGTATAATGACAAAAGTGTGTGTGTGCATATATATTCTTTTTAGCAATTTCCAAATGACAATAAAAATAATATAAAAAATAATATTAATAAAAATAATATTAATAATAATTATTACAAAAGGAATAATAAAAGTAATAATAATAATTTTAAAAATCGTAATAAATATAAAAATAAGAATAAAAATAATATAATTGTTTAAACTGAAAAAATAGTAAGAATAAATAAATAAATAAATAGAAGTAAAAATAAAAACAAAATTAATATAAAAATAAAATGAAAAATAAAAATAAAAATAAACAGAAGCAAAAATAATAATATAAGTAATAATAATAACAATAATAATAATAATAATAATAATAAAATGATAAAAATAACAATAAGTACTATTGTATGATCGTGAAATATATTTTAATTGTAGTCTGTGCGACAGATGAAGATTTTGGTGAAGGAACTTCGACCATGAATCAAACAATGAGTAAGTACTTTCCTATACAAAAAAACCATGTTTTCATTACAGCATTTTCTTTAGATCGATACACAATTTGCACATAGGCCTATATTATATTGCATAAACTGAATCTTAGGTGCATGAATAACTTGTAATTCAATTAATGTGCTGTAGGTCGCTGCATATCCTGCAATGCTTACAAGAGGCTCAATCTTAACGAAGAAGGACTGTGTGAATCGTGCTCCAGCAAGCAGAATTGTCCCTCCTGCAATACTAGACGGGCTCCAAGATTCTTCAGGAGCGGTCAAGCGGACTGCATTACATGTCTGAAACGTCAAGCTGACCCGAATGTACGGGTGTCCGTGCACAACACATTTATGGAAAAATCGTTGATCGTAGACAAACGAGCAACCGACCTGCATTCATTGTTGCAGTCGCAGGAATCTTGTATTGCAAACGACTTGGAGGAAATTCTGCGAGACGATGGGTAAGTAATATTTTCGTCTTAGAAATTTTCTTCACTTTGAAGACACATTGGAATAAATTATTTTTTCTTTTGCAAATTAGCAAATAGTTCATAGAAATTTTTCATCACTTACCCAAAAAGGTTGGTATAAATTCTTTTTCATAAAGTTAGTAAATAATTCACTGAATGTTTTCCTCACTTAGAAAAAGAGATTGGAATAAATTCTTTTTTCATAAATTTAGTAAGTAATTCACTGAAATTTTTCTTCACCTAGAAACCACATTGATTTAAATTATTGTTATTAAATTTACAAATTTTTACAGAAATTATTTGGTCTTACAAAGTTTCTTGTAACTTTTAGCCCAGTCAAATGGTATTTGGCGGTCGATGTGGGTTTCCGTCGCGATTCACCAGATGGCGAAAGCACTACGACTGCGTATTTCAAGTCAATCCCTTCCGTGCTAAGCCATCCATCGCAGATTCCTGAACAGCTGCAGGAAGCTGTCGAGAGATTCGACACTTTGGTGGATTCTTTTACAACGGAGGGATCAGGTTGGAAAATCACAAACGTTGAAGACTTAAAAATTTGCAATTCGATATACGATCCGATCGATGCGTCGAGCTACATTCCAACGCCAAAGTATATTGCAAATAAGCGTGCAGCGCTCAACATTCGTAATGATGACGAAAAATGCTTTCTGTATTCCGTGTTATCTGTATCCCATTACCAAAACACGCACGCAGAACGCGCCAGCATCTACAAACGACATCTTGATGAACTAGATATTACGGGCCTGACTTTTCCAATGAAAATTGAACAAATACCTCTCTTTGAGAAACTCAACCCTGACTATGCAATAAATGTGATATATTCTAATCCTGACGATCGTTCCTTCGCCCCTTTATATGCTTCACATCATAGAGAGAGAAAGCATACTGTCAACCTACTTCTACTGAATGAGTTTGAGAAACGCCACTATATTGTGATTAGAAATCTTTCGGCTCTCTTGTCTAGCCGCAATTCTCGCGGCAACAGAACATTCCCATGTCCGTATTGTCTGCATTGTTTTACTACTGCTGCAGGCAAAAACGAACATATGCCAGAATGTGGCAAACATGGAGTTCAAAAGGTAAAATATCCTAGTGAGGATAATAATATATTGGAATTCTCAAACACTCAACATGAAATGCCAGTACCATTTGTCATATATAGTGACTTTGAGTGCTTTTTGAAGCCTAGTGAAAATGAATCTGCCAAATCGACTAAAATATTAGACAATCATATCCCTAGCGGATTTTGTTGTCTTACAGTATCTTCATTCCCACAATTTAACAATGAAATTCCTTTCGTGTATAGTGGACCTGACGTAATGGATCACTTTTTCGCACACATTAAGAATGAACAAAAGAGAATAAATCAAATCTTGTCCACGAACTTAAAAATGAAGACTTTAACTGAACTGCAAAAGACTGAATATGAAACTTGTGCAAATTGTCCTTCTTGCGAAATTGTTCTAAACAAGGAAAATAAGGTTCGCCATCATTGCCACATCACAGGCAATTTTCTATCTGCTCTGTGCTCGGCATGCAATTTAAAATTAAAATTCAAAAAACCAACCAAAGTTAAGAATCAAGAGAGTGCGAATTTCCTCATTCCAATCATATTTCACAATCTTAAGGGATATGATTCGCACATCATTCTAAAATATCTTAACAGAGAATTTGCATCTTCTGATATAACCGTCATTGCCACTAACATGGAAAAATACTTGTCATTTGAAGTTAAGGGTCTGCGTTTTCTTGATTCACTGCAATTCTTAAACTGCGGTTTGGATGTGTTAGTGAAAAATTTATCTAAAGAAGACGATACCAAATTTGCGCATTTACGTCGTCTTTATCCGAATCGATATAAATTGCTTTTGCGTAAGGGTGTTTTCCCATATGAATACATGTCGGGTGTAGACAGAATGTCTGAAACTGCATTGCCGAGCAAAGACAAATTTTACAGCCGACTTATGGACGAAGACATTAGCGACGCTGACTACGAATACGCTCAGAAAATCTGGAGCACATTCGACATGACTTGTCTTAGAGACTATCACGATCTTTACTTAAAGAACGATGTGATTTTGCTGAGCGACGTATTTGAATCCTTCCGTCAGATGTCTTTAGAATTCTACAAGCTTGATGCTGTTCACTACTACAGCAGTCCGGGGCTTAGCTTTGATGCTTGTCTTAGAATGACAAAGGCTTCGCTCGAACTGATTACTGATCCAGATGTCTACCTCTTTGTCGAAAAGGGTATGAGAGGTGGTGTCTCTATGATCAGTAATAGATATGCGAAAGCCAACAACCCATATCTAGCCAAAGGATATGATGAAAACATTCCAAACAGTTACATAATGTATTTAGATTGTAATAACTTGTATGGTTATGCAATGAGCGAGCCACTGCCGACGGGAGGATTCAGATTCTTGGAGAGCGACGAAATCGATGAATTTGACTTGACGACTAAGACGACTGATGATGACTTGGGATACTTGCTTGAAGTCGACTTGGACTATCCAGAATATCTCCACGACAGACATAATGATTATCCGCTTGCACCTGAAAAATTTCTCATTACGCCTGACATGTTATCCCCATACGCAAAGTCCGTTTCGAAAAAGATCGATACCAAAATTATTGCCGGCGTCGAGAAATTAGTTCCAAATTTGTTGCCAAAGACACAATATGTTGTGCATTATCGAAATCTTCAATTGTATTTGAAATTGGGCTTGAAATTGACTAAGATACACAAAATTCTGGAATTCAAACAAAGTCGATGGCTGAAAAAATACATCGACTTGAACACATCCAAACGGCAGTTTGCTAAATCCTCCTTCGAGAAGGATTTATTCAAGTTGATGAATAACTCAATATATGGCAAATGCATGCAAAACAACAGGAAACATTTGGAAATAAAACTTGTCACCAACGCGAAAAGAGCCAAACGATTCGCAGCTCGTCCCACTTTTGAGTCCTTTAGAATTATAAACGAAGATTTAACTGTGGTGAAATTGATGAAGAGCGATATATACTTGAACAAACCACTGTACGCAGGAATGTGTATACTAGACTTGTCGAAACTTAAAATGTATGATTTCCACTATCAGCACATTCTTCCCTTGTACGGTGAGAAATGCAAATTACTGTTCACTGATACTGATAGTCTTTGCTACCTCATTACAACAGAAGATGTCTATGCTGACATGCAATTGAATTTAAGCGAATATGATACTTCCGATTATCCCTCCGATCATTTTCTGCATAGTCGCACAAATTCAAAGGTGATCGGGAAATTTAAAGATGAGAGCAATGGTGCTGCAGTCTTAGAATTCTGTGGCCTACGATCTAAAATGTATAGTCTGCTCTTGCCGAATGAAAAAGAGAAAAAGACCGCAAAAGGTATAAAGAAGTCCTATGTAAATAAAGTCATAGGGCACGAAGATTATAGGGATTGTATCTTTAAGGAGCAGTCCACCATGTCTAAATTCTGTCTTATACGCAGCATGAATCACACTTTGCACACTCTTGAAATTGCCAAGACTGCTCTTTCTCCATTTGACGACAAGCGCTATTTGTTGAATGCTTCTGAATCCTATGCTTACGGACACGTAAATATTCCTTCGAATGTTTAATTCTTGTGTAATATACTTGGAAAAATGCAAAGATATTTGTAGAATATACTGCATGTTTTGAAATAGTACTGTATAGGATTGAAAAAAAGACACTTACTGTATAATGTGTTGTATAAAAGAGAATGCTATTTAGAGGAAGAGTTATTGTGAGAGATTGAAATTTGTTGTATAAGTTGGTATATAAATTGGGGAGGGAAATGTATGTTAGAAAAGACACTCGTATTTGGAAAATGAACTGTATAAAAGTACACTATTATTTGTGAATATGTTGGAGGAAGGTTGAAATTTGTTATTGTATAAGTTGGAAATGATGCTATATACATTGGAAAAGGACACTGTTGTTAATATGAACAGATAGTGTGAGAGTTTGAAATGATGCTATATAAATTGGAAAGAGAACACTATGTGTAATTGATTTAAAAGAAACTCTTATTTGCAGAAGTGGAAATGTTGCTATATAAATTGTACGCAACATACGAATGAAGTATGTGTAATTTGAAATGTATAAGTTGAAAAGATATTCTGTTCCTATGTTTGCAATTGAAACCGCTTGTGTTGGTCTGTTGGATCTTTTGTGTTATTATGCTTGCAATTGAACCTGCTTGCGTTGTAACTTTGTGTTATTATGTTTGAAATTCTAACTGATTGTGTTGGAGAAAAAAAATCAACTTTCCGAATTTGTTGTTCTTTCATACTCATGCTCATACTGGTACTTTAAGTTGAAGAAAGGCTAATGAACGAATATCACACAATGCCATTAGTTTTTCTCAGGTCCATATAGCCTCATGCAAAGCATTACAAGATGTTACTTATTCATTCACAATTAGTTCCTCAAAACACATAAATGCTTAGCTATGAAAAATAATACTCGATAGGTGATAATCTGGTGATAAGCGGGTGGGGCCGCCCCCTCCCCGGCGGGGTCCGCGTTTCCGGATTCCGCATTTCCGAATCTGCATTTCCGATGTACTTTTAGCTAGGGCTAGTGTCCTAAAACTCGACCTCGGTCTACTTAACATGACATCATTATGTAATAAGTATACCATTACGTCATCACCTCGACCTCATTACGTCATCACCTTACCTTTGATCTATGTTATGTCATTGATTCCGTGACGATTGGTAGTCAAAGTAACAGTCTAGCTACTACTGTGGGGGTGGGAAAATTGCTAAGATTGCTTTTAAATAGCAGTAGCATACCCGAACCATAGGCTACTATGATACTGTCAATGTGTCCAATATCCTAAGATGCTTTTGTAATAAAATAAAGGGATAATGGTTTCCAATAATAGTGTACTTTGATGCACTGATGCGCGTTCTCCCAACGTGTAGGCCATGTGTGAACGTTTGAAACTCAACCTTGATCAAATTCCAAAGCTTTTCAATTGTGTACTTTGATGCACTGATGCGCGTTCTCCCAACGTGTAGGCCATGTGTGAACGTTTGAAACTCAACCTTGGTCAAATTCCAAAGCTCTTATTGCATACAGGCTGCCATAAGACGAGAGGATGTAAACAGCACTCTCGTCAATGGCAATTCCGCGATCAGCTAATTAGGCTATTCGCTGAAACAACATGCTCGGATAATTTGTCGAACACACCTAAATGAATTACATTACATTCTGCAGGCTATTGAGACCATGCATGTCTCTATGCGAGCCGATAAGGTGGTTTTGTAGACAGGTGGACAGACGTGACGCCCTAGGAGGTCCTTCGGCCGAGGGGTTCTCCGCTGAAACAAAACAGCTCATAGTGGCAGTGACTTTCAGTTTTGCGTGCGATAGATTGCATGTCTCTGGCTGTAGTTTTTAGTCGCCGGTGCTCTTCGCACGTTAACCTCGACATTCAAGCTCGTGTACTTTGGACTTTTCTAATTGAACCTTTATCCCTGTCAGTAAGTTTGCCGCAGATAAAACAGTAAAACACAGAAAATCATTTTTATAATAAGCGCCATTCGCATACGTATCCAATGTCAACAAGCATTGCCTGCGAACCAATATGGCGCAGACCATTATGCAAATGGGCCGCTACGTCATTACGCAAGGGGTGAATGTGGTCGGGAAATGGGATGAATCGTTTATTTTCTTCGCTTTTCGCTTAAAAAACTTAATCTTCGAACTTCGAAATAGAGAATATTTTGTAAATTTGTAGAGTATATTTGTAATTGTCGAAGCTACGCGGCGGCCAAATTGTATTTGAATCGTTTCAATAGAAATAGCCGTTTCGTAGGAGAATGTCAATGATTATAGGCCTATCGCTTAAATTTGCACGCGATTTTCTCATCTGACAGTTAATCTGACAGTTAGTTTATGTAAACCATTGGTTTTAAAATTCTGTAACTCCGGTTATATGTGAGATATAGAAAAACCATAAACAGTTTTGGGAAGGAAAATGAAGCATCTACAGGAAATTGCTAAAAAGTGAAAAAATTAATTGGGACTAAAGTGAAAAAATTTAATTGGGACATCCGACTGGTATTGTGGAGACCGGTCACACAGGGGCGCCGTTAGGCGTACGTACTTACGCAAGTGCGTACAGCGCGGAAAGGCAAAAAAATAACAAATTGTAAATTAAAGCGTGAAATATTATAAGCGATGAAATTCTATTGAATCTACTTTAGTAGCGGACCACGTACATTTCTCACTCACTGCATGCCCATTAAAGATCGTCATAACAGTTCATAACTTCATTTCGCGCTTTCTAATTTTGTGCAAGTTGTGCGTACAGAAAAAAAGTGCGTACAGAAGTTGTGCGTACAGAAAAAAGTGCGTACAGAAAAAAAATCCTGGCGGCGCCGCTGCGGTCACATATATTACATAGGGACACGAATTCTTCATTTTTTTCTCTCCCTCCTACAATACTTTACAATAGCAAATTAGCACTCTTGTTCAAAGTGACAACTCAGCTAAACTCTCAAGCATGTTGGCAAACGAAGAGGCTTAAGATTGAAATCTAAGTGTTGCGTACTTCATCATTTCATACATCCGAAATTTACGATTAGGCACAAACTCTATGGTATAAAGTATTGTATTGCAAATACAAGCGAGCGCTAAGCGTCGCTCCATTTCTTCAACAGAAAATTTGTACAAACACCGCTTTGCACATACATGCCCACAAATATTCGACTTACACACTGATTCGAAAATGTATCATGCTGAATTACTAAGTTACGCGTCTCAGGTGGAGTCAATTTCAGCGAACCTCGCAGTCTTTAGGCCTACTTGAAAAACGGGCGAATTCCACTGAAGTTTCATTCTATGAAGCATGAAGTCTCCCTCAAGCTATTAGTACTACAAACTGCAGCTTGAGTAGGCCTGCATGTCCTACTGTACAGTATGCGTCTCTACATATGGAATCGACAACATATAGTGGAAATCTAATAGAGAATTTTTCCAGTGTGTTGCTAGAATTAAGAATTCAAACCTCTAAGTCCCAAGCCCTTCCTCCTTCTTCTCTTCCTCTGCATCCTCTATTCTGACACACCTCATCATTAATCGACCAACACAACTTGTAGGGCTTCTTCTTTACTCTGACATGTTAGAAAATTGTAAAATGACTTGAAAGACGTTTCCCTTCGCACTCTTTTAATTTCTGATACTCAAAATCACTCGTATTTCCGGACGTTCCTTTTCTCACTCTATTATTTTAAATGCTTAACATCATTTGTATTGTGGAGATTCCCACTTCACGTGTTTTCATTGAAGTTATTTTCCTATGCACTGTAGCCTACTCTTGCTGTTTACGTAGGCCTATTGTGGAGATTTCCACCTGGCTTGCTTTCATGAAAAGTTATTTTCATGTGTGGTGTATCTGCGCACATGCATGTTTGCTGTTTGCTCATGCATCTACGCACTAAAACAGTATAATTATTTATAAGTAAGCTTGTTTGCCACATTTATATGTGATAGTGCGCAGCAGACAGTCTGTAAGTATTGACTCTTGAAGAAGATAGTCTGTAAAAGAACCGTCTTTAAACTTTTGGTGTGGAGATTCGGTCTTGAGCTAAGCGTCGGCCTTGCAGTCTCGGCTGGGGCAAAGGGGACCTGCCGTCGATATACGGACCGGCCATCCGATAAGCCGTCCGCTCTACGACGGAGGAAGCAATTCTTTCGATGTCATGATGGTTGAATCTGCAATGTATAAAGACTTGTTGGTTTTCTCCGAATAAAGAGTTCAAGTCTAGTGGCTTGTCTTCAGCCAACAACTGAGCCCTTAGTCTGCGGACTGACAGAAGACACCTCCGACGACCGGGCTGGTAGTGGTCATCCTGGTAGATTGCCCACCCCCCTTTCCGTTAAAGTATTTTTTGAAAATATTGACAATCTGCGTGACTAAGAGGTATATAGGCTACCGCACTCATATACTTGTTGCCATCTACAATCAATTTTGCTCTTTATCGGCACCCTCCCATCTTTTTGAAAATTCTGGCACGTATCATTAAGAAACCACGTGGTATGCACAGACCCTTCTTCAAATATTGCTGCCCAATATACGAAAATCGCGCGAAATAAAGACTTCGGGTGACATATAGGCCTATTTGTGACGTTCTCGGTTCTACTGACCCATCTGTCATACTACTTTGTGGCAACAATACCCCTCCCTACTCGGCCAAGGACGGGACCCAACTGCTCGGTCCTCAGGACGGACTCCAAAACACGAGGACACCTGGAGCCACCCGAGTCATTGCCCTGCCTATGGATTGGTTGGGTGCTGGTCGCTACCTCTACTTCCACTGATGGGGGAAGAAGGCCCTGAAACGGTCGCATCCGAAACGGTATGCAGCTCTGTGGCGTCGGACTCTAGCTCTGCCTCGTCAGAGGTCGCCGGATGGGCAACGTCCTGAGGATAAGGATGGCCGTCTCTCAAAACATGGTTCACTAATCTACTGGAAGAGGACCCTCGCCTAGAGCTCTCCGCGGCTACGGGTTTCTTCCTATCAGACCGGTCTAAGCTCTTACGCAACATGCTACACCTAGCAGCTCTCGAATCATCGCCACCAACGGGAAACACCAAACGTTCTCTAAATTCCGGGAACCAGAGGAGCTTAAAATAATTCCATTCTAAGAGAACTAGCCCTAAGCCCTGGCCTTCGCCTCGGAAACACCCATACTTCAACGACAGTTTCACAGCTCCAGGAAGCCCTACATACGTTGACTATCTGTAGGCAATATAGGCTACAACACTCCTTGACCGACAGTCCTAAAAGGGAAAGATATAGGCCACACGGGTTCCGGCGGCCAACGCGAAACACCGATCAACAGGAGGGATTAACGGTAAATTGAGTTATGTGACAATTTTGCGCAACTATGCAAAAAAACTCACAGGCTAGATCTAGCAAGGGAAACGCTAGCTACACACTGGCAGTGACCAAGGGAGATGTATTGACAGTTCTCAAGGCAAGCAGATACGGCAGCATCGCCTTCAGAACTACAGGAAAAGAGACGGGATATGACGGGGCAACGATGCGACGACCGGGAAACCAAATGGGAAGCCTACACCAACACTAGGCAACAGTCTAACAGACTTAGATTCATTCATTCAAGTATTTATATAGCGCCTCTTCAAGGAAACTACTCAGAGGCGCTCCCGACTCCAGTACGGACAAACAGAACAGTTTTTAAGTGCTTATAGAATGTGTCAGAGAGTGATCTAGGGAACAGGCGCAGCTCAAGTGGGAGGGCATTCCATACCACTGGGCCAACCACAGAAAAAGCACGACTCTGCATGATGGAGGTACGAGCAAATGGGACAAAGAGTACTTCCCTAACAGCCGAGCGTAGGGACCGACCAGTCCGAGCACTTAACACAGGCCGACAAAGATCGAGTAGGTAAGATGGAGCAAGACCTAGCTGGCAGCGCCATATTAAGGACGAGATTCTGTATTCGATGCGCTGACCGACTGGGAGCCAATGCAGAACCTCCAGCATGTAATTTGTAACATGACCAAATTTGGGCAGATGACCAATGAGGCGTGCTGCAGCGCGCAGAATACGGTCAAGAGAAGATAATCGACCAGATGGTAAACCAGCATAAAGGGATAGGCAATAGTCAAGACGAGCTGAGACAAAGGAATGTACAAGCGTAGTTGCAGCACCAGTTGAGAGAGAGCGAGCGACAGTGCGAAGCTGGCGCAGCTGATAGAAACAGGAGCGACTGAGACGATTAATGTGAGGTACAAAAGTAAGTTCCTGGTCTAGCACAACGCCAAGGTCACGGACCGAGGTGCAGGAAGTATAGTCGGGAAATTCAGCAGAGAGGTGAATCAGATCAAGCTTAGACAGCTGCTGCCTGGAGCCCAGCCAAATGAATTTAGTCTTAGCAGGGTTTAGTCTAAGACGGTTTGATGCCATCCATGCTCTCAGGGCAATGAGCACCTGACTCATAGCTCTAACTGTAGAGGAAGCGTTAGATGAGAGGCAGTGCATGTATGACCGATTGCAAGGCACGACAGACCGCTGGTAGCAAGTAGGTGTTGAGAGTTGAAGTCCAGTGACTCGCGGTCGCCTACACGTAGAGACGGAGAAACTACGCGGAAATGACAACAGGGGAAGATACGGGGATCGACTAGGGACGCTCTGGCAACCCAAGAAACAGGAATGCACACAGATTTGATATGCAGAGAGATGCAGAAGAACGCGCGACTACTCGGGCTAACCGGCGCTGATAAGCGGGGTTTCGACCGTTGCTGGTCGGTATACACGCGGCTTATGCTCAAACGGCCGTCAAACTTCAAACTAGGCTAACTACACTCAACACCTAGCGATGCTTGGTAGACTTACGCGAAATCACGACTAGGGGATACACTGGAGCAATGCCAACACATCGGTCGATGCCTCACGAACCTCCTCGGTTAAACGGGAAAATACACGCGCTTTCGGGAAAAAGACCAGGCGATCAACTTCAAGGGCCTCTTACTGAGCAGCACGGCTAATATCTAGGCACTCTGGGCAAATCTCCGCGAAAACCACACACGGGGAATACACGGGGACACTCAAATTAATCATTGGCAACGCCACGGCAAACCTGCCCGAAGAGACGGGGGAAAATACCGGCAAATGCCTAGGCGAACTCTAAGGAAACTCCTAGCGAGGCAACAAAGACCAATACCCGGTCGACCTCGACAGTTCTACCGGAAAACTAAACCAGGAGAAGACGATGAAACACTATGATGACACCAGGTAACACTTTTACAAACTCGCCAGAAGAGATTTGGAGATTCAACGGTAAACGTCTAGCGGGACGCCTTCCGAAGAAATCACGGCCGATGGCCGGTCACTCGCGGCAAATCTACGGGGAAACAGTACAAGGAGAACACGCTGGTGCAAATTTGATCGCTGTGAGACCAACGTTGACGAACTTCGTCGGAAAACCGTGGAATACACCGACCGCCTTCCAATGGACCTCCTACAGAGGAAACTAGCAGGCAGCTCTGCTCAAAAGTAACGAAAGAGATAGCGAAATAGAGAATAAGGCCTCAATGTTGCTATAGGAAGAAGCCATGGATGTGTCAGGACACTGACATTTAGAAAAAGATGAAACATAACGTCGTTGCATTCTTTTGGCTGTTGACAGTCAACGGCAATGATTCATCTTTCCTGGATTACGTCTTGCAAGCTCATCAATACACGATCCACGGATAATACTCTGACAAGTTTCGCCTGGACACCTATGGAGCAGAGCTCTGCGCCGACTTGAGAGTGTCGGCGGCGGCGTGCCGGTCATTTTTGGTCGGCGGCGGCGGCGCGCCGACATACAAAAATCGGCTCCAACGTCGCATAGCATACTTATTTTAAAATATGTTACACAAGCAACATATGTTATAAAGGTATCGGTGATCAGCAATTATTTTTGGCAATTACCTGGTCTTAAATTAATATTCACGACAAAACAATAATTCTCAGATTAGACGTTAAATAAAAAAATTCTATAAAGGGTCGATTTACAATCCACGTGACAACTTTTCAAATTCAGATCTCCAGCTTACTTAAACTTCCAAAAACAAGCACTTTAAGGACTGTTTACGCAGTGGCGGCGCTACCTGCCTATTTACTGTTGACGTGCCTTAGGACCCGCCAAAAATTCTAGAGGCCCATTTTTCTTGACGCGACCTGCTGAAATTGTATAGCTACATGCATGCAAACATGCATACATACATACATACATACATACATACATACACACATACATGCATACTTACATTCATAGATCATATGCATACATGCATGCATGCATACATACATACATACATACGTACGTACGTACGTACGTACGTACGTACGTACATACACACATACATACATACGTACTGTGTTTGGGTATAAATGTCTGTCTGCCACAAAGTGGGAGTTATCATGCAATCTTATCAACAGATGAGGGTGCATGCAGTTTTTTAATTGTCCCTCGTCAAAGCACACTGAGTAGTAAACTTGATCAGAATTCGCCACCTTTCTTGATTTATCGGTTAATAATCCGAACGACTTCCACGCGAAACTCTTAGCATCTTCTTTAAACCCAAATTGCTATGCACAAGTCTTTCGATCTAAGCAAGCCAAGTCACAATAAGTTACACTTGTTTTATGCGGAAAATGTTTTTATTTTCATAATCTGATCCCATTTGTGAGACGTTGCTCAAATTGTTGACAAGGTAGGATCTATTGACCAATTGCCTAACATTACTCCATTGCGCATATGGACAGGCCTATTAACATGGGCAGAGTTTATCAGAGGCTGGGGGGCTAAGCCCCCCAGGAAGGCCCAGATCCATTTTTTACCGTGCAAATGGTATCTTTTCCTGGGCTTAGCCTCCCCAAGAAGGCGTTAGCCACTCCAAGAACGGAAACCAAACTCCGCCCATGCCTATTAATGTTCGAGAGGCAGACCAAGACAACGGCTGTTGGACTGGGTGTTGAAAGACGGGTATCAGAGGCTGAAGAAGAAAATGCACAGAACAGAGAAGAATGGAGACGTCAAACATTCGAACCTGCCTAAGGGCAGAGAACGATAAGAAGAAGAATATTAATGTTCGAAAGCTTAATTAATCACCAATTTCACATAGGTCACGTACAGCGTAGGAGTTTGATACTGGTGAAAAAAATGGAATTAGGTAGTAACTGGCCGGCAATGGAGAATCACAAGCCTGTAGACAAGACCAATCGCCCACATAAACTTGCAGAGCGCCGCCTCCTTGCAACGTAATAGTAGCGTGTATCCTAATACTAGAGGGCGTACGGTTCTGTCCCATCCTAGCGGACTATCAGTCAGGAACGCACACACGGCATAGCATTCACTTATGCATACCTGGAGTTCTTTTTACCTTTGTTGATGCCATAATTCAAATCGAATAACAAAATTCACAACAATTTAAACGTTAAGCGTACTGTTCGAAAAGTCAAACGAATAGGTAGCATCATAGGCTTCATAGCATTGATGCAAAAACGGTGTTGCCAGAAAAAAATCGAAGTAGATAAGAGAAAGATTCTATTTTCACTGACGCAACAATTTTTTCGCGAAATCATGCAAGAGATGAAAAATGCAACGAAAAGAAATAGCCGAAACCACGTGGCATCAGCGGCGCGCCGGAAAATTTTCGGCGGCGGCGGCGCGCCGACTCAAAAATTCGGCGGCGATGGCGCCCACAAAGTGTCGGCGGCGTCGGCGGCGCGGCGCGGCCGGCGCAGGGCTCTGCTATGGAGATGCACTGGATTATATCTGCCTGTGGATATGCACTGGATTATATCTGCCTATGGAGATGCACTGGATTATATCTGCCTATGGAGAGGCACGTGCGTTATGGGTATAATTATGTATGTGATGGTGATGAGGGTGGTGGTGATGGTGGGACAGTAGGGCGCCCGTTAAACCAGTGAAAAAACTTGAAGTTCATAATTTTTAATGCGGTACCCTCTGAAGTTGTTACCCCTGTTGAGGTAACAAACAGTGTAAAATTTCAGAATTCTATGTTAATATTTACTGGTAGCTCAACGTATCCAAAGTTTCTGTGATTTTGCAATTTTTGCGCCTGCTTCAGTTTTATTCTGTATTGCATTTTGCTTCACCTGTTTACTTGTCATTTACTGATTTAGTTATTTATTTTGGTCTGATTGATCTGTTTACTATCGAACTGCAATAAAAAAAGCCCTGGAGACGACATTTATAGATTCCCTTTAAATCATGAATCAAGCAGACAAGCTAGACTACTGTTTGACGAACATTCGGCCCAAACAGCAAAGTCACTTTTAATACATCCGTACCTTGAGCACACTGAGAAACACTGGGACGGCAAGATGTTGCTGGATATAGGCTTATAGGGAGTGAGTAATTTGAACCGTACCAGACATAGATCAGGTTTGCTGCTTGTCATTGTGCCAAAACTTCCATATCCATGGTATGGGTTCAAACAAACTAGTGATGATGAACACTAATATAATGAAGAAAGTGTTGGAGATAGAAAATCAGGTCAGGGCCATGTGATTCGACCCCACAGCTTCTAATACATCAATACTAATACTAATACTAATACTGGCAGACGAAGTTTGGCTGTGGTGATAGAGATCACCCTTGGCAAGAATCTATTGTGCCGGGAAAGTCAAGACCACGCGCACCAAATTGTGATCAGAGATGCGTCCAAACACTTTGGTTCATCATCTGGTTCCGACTCTATAGTTTATTCGAGTATTTTCGTGACTACTATGTCAATGAACTGCTAGAACCCAGTATCAGATTGAAAATGATGACCCACAGTCAAGAATTGTTAGAAAAGTCCTTATGAAATTTGTCGACTTGACGAACAATGCTGTTTTCACAAAGCAAGTTTCTTATGTCCAGTTAGCAGACGAGTGATGAGTACCGTGTACTGCTAGAATTGACAATACTACTTTTGGGGTTGATGTGCTACCAAGTGGGGGGTGCCATTTATGGCCCCCAAAGTGTTGCACAGATCCCGGTGGATGGTCATTGGTCATGTTGCAGTGTCTTAACATCTGGATCAAACTGGATGTTCAAACTAACCACTTTAATAGAAACAACGTTGATAGAGGGATGAGCCTTTCTTCTGCCTGTTGTACACAAAGCTTGGGCATAATCCTCAAGTCCAGCAACTGCACCAATGGGAGACTATAAAGAAAGGACTTTTGGATGCTATAGTTCAATCACTCGTCTTCAATCACTCGTCAGATATTTTCGGCATCTTAGTGAGGAGCCAATGGCCCTTGAGTTTTTGTTGATGCTGTAAGCAGTGACACGAACAGATATGTGATCAGCACTTTGAGGACACCAGGTTCTGATGAGCTACTCAGAAGAATCCATATGGAACCAAGTTGTTGGAAAGGAGCTTGACAACCTGGAAGTATCTTGTCATTCTTTCACACCCGTAGGTTGATGCTGACTTTCTTGGATAAGATGCTCCAGACTAGCAACATATGTATACCCGGGGAGATTTCCAGTTAACTTAAACAAGAAATAGGCCTATTTCAACAGTCAGGAAGTGGTAAACAACCTAGTAGAGCAAGCTGCGGAATTGACCAAGGACCTCAACAACTCCACTACAACAAGTGAAGAGCAGAAAGAGTGTCTGTTGCTGATTCTGCAAGCCAGAAAATGAAGTACCCAGAAGCGAGAAAGACGCTGTTTGTCAGTGATGATATTCTGCGGTATCATGAGAGTCGGACAACTAAGAATGACTATTGATTTATTATCTTAAATGTCTGTCAGAACTATGCTTTTAACGAAATTGATAAAGAAATTGCCTTAACAGAGTTAATCAGCAGACATTTTATAGTTGTCCTGGGCACGTCGTTAATTAAACTGCATCCATCCTCCGCCACAGGGAACCAACAACGTCCCTGTGCCGGTCCTAAACCCGGACAAAAGGAGAAAGGTTTGCCAGATGGGTGGCGATACGCTGGCAGTAAAAGACCAAGACGATTGAAATCCGCAAAAACCACAGCACAAGTGGCATAGTGACCCAGATGCTTCAAGGTGTCATGATGTGAAGCAGACATGCACAGGCCAGTCAGGACAGACCAGTGGAGAGAGTCGGGGGAGAGCGTGGGACACATACGGGCATTGACCCAGGTTGTCCTTCATGCCTCTCTCCCAATATTCTCTTCATTTAGACAAGGTGGTCTAGCTGCTCCAAGATGCTAATGGTATGAAGCAGACCTGCTGACCGGACCGGTTGAAGCTGGGCAGCATGACGCGAGACAGACTCAGACAGAGAGTGGCGTCGGACTCCTACGGGCATTGAGCCTAAGGATGTTGATGATGTTGATGATGATTTTATAGTGCTGTTTTGATAGAATATCATAAATATTTGGTGATAAAATAAATAAGACATAAGCACGAATAACATACAGTAGGATAAAAAGTTTGCAAACTTCTCAGGTGTTGAGCTACCTTCAAACATGCATCCAAAATTCACAAAAAATTACCACGAGCTGCTCTCATGACAGATAACAAAATGGGAGGGTACCACGAAAGAAATTCAGAATTTTATTTTTAACGGGCACCCTATGGGACAGGTGTCGTTCTCTTGGCGCCGCATTTGGCTGCCTCTATAAAGTTCGTCAATCGCTTGTCTCTGAATGTGTGTTTGTCGTTGTTAAGGTGCCCTTGTAGTAGCATGGCCGCATTGTGGGGTCATAGACATTGTCGTTATTATTATTATTTGATCTGAACTTAAATTTGATTCCATGAGTAATCCCGGAAACTTGCCAGGCATGGCACAGAATTTGCAAGTAGAAAGCTGCTCAGTGCTCACAGTTTCGCAGTGCAAAAACTTTCTTTAAGTTTTCTGCCCCTCGAAAGGTTTCAATTTACAATGACGCCATTCTTCTCTTCGATGTGCTTTAACCCTTGTAGTATGTCGCTAAGCTAGTCACACTTAGGGTGTTTAGGGCTGCCAACCATCCCGGATTCGCCGGGACAGTCCCGGAATCGGCCATGTGCGTCCCGTGTCCCGGATTGATCTCAAATTGTCCCGGAATCTGTGGTAGAGATGCACTTGACAAAATGTTATTTTGCACACTATTATACTCGCAATTTGCGTGATGATTTTGCGTTCTGCGATCTATTAAACCTAATAGAACCCCAGGAAATAGTTTGGAGGAGTTCACTCTTGAACTTGAACAGTTATTTTCCAAAATTGCAAATAAGGAGAAACACGTGATAATTATGGGTGACTTTAACATTGACCTGCTTAAAGTTGAGAGTCACTTTGGTACTAGTTCCTTTTTCGATAGCATGTCCTCCTATAATCTTCTCCCGACCATAACCAGACCCACAAGAATTACCACTCATTCTTCAACGCTAATCGACAATATTTTCACAAATGCCTGGTCTAATATTATTGAATCTAAGATTGTTGTATCTGATATTTCTGACCATTTGCCTGTCTTAACCTCCTTTGATTTTGAAATACCTAACTTTAAGAACTCCTCATTTGAAGAATCCCGAATTATTAACGAAGAAGGAAGGGCTAATTTTAGCAATTATCTTTCTGAAGCAGACTGGACTCCTATTTTTGAAACCTGTCGCTTGAAAGATGCTAATAAAGCATATGACTTGTTTATGAAAGAATATAAAAGAAACTATGATAAGGCGTTTCCAATAAAAAATAATATAAATAAAGGAAAAGCCCATGCTTAAACAACCCTGGATGACTCCTGGACTTCTCAAATCTAGTAAGAGAAAAGCTAAACTTCATTTAAAATATGTAAAGGTCCCTACCCTTGCCAACAAAAATAAGTTTGTTTCATACAGGAATAAATTTTAAACAATTAGACTGAAGGCTGAATAGCATTACTATGCCATTGAATTTACCAAGCATGTTAATAATTTAAAGAAAACTTGGTCCCTCATTCGAAGTATAATTAAAATGGATGAACAACATATTAAAATTGAAGCACTTAAAATCAATGGAATAAGAAATGATGACCCTAAAATGATGGCTAATACTTTTAATAATCTCTTCTCTGACATCGCTCATACTCTTGCCAAACAAATTCCCGCTCCTAAATCTCCTTTCAACAAGTACCTTGACTCGCCACTACCTTGTTCTTTTGGCTTGGTTCCTACTTCACCCGAGGAAATAATAAATTTGAGCCACTTGATCCACGACAGTCATAGCCGTGGTGTTGATGATATCGATCCCCATATTGCTAACTCTTACATTTCTCCAATCGCAACCCAACTAACTGAAATAATTAATTGTTCACTTAATACTGGAGTTGTACCTGATGCTATAAAAATTGCAAAAATAGTCCCTATTTTTAAAAAAGGTGACAGGGAGAACCCTTCTAACCATAGACCCATATCCATTCTTCCTTTTTTTGCCAAGTATTTTGAAAAAATAATGCATGATAGGCTCAATAAATATGTAGAAAAATCTCATATTATTTTTGCATACCAATATGGCTTTCAATCTGGTCGATCTACTTTTATGCCTCTAATTGATATGTACGATAAAATTTCTAAGGCCTTTGAAAATAATGCTGGAACATTCTATTGGTATATTCTTCGATTTAGCAAAAGCCTTCGATACCGTGAATCATGAGATCCTATTAAAAAAATTGGCTAATTATGGCATCAGAGGCATCCAATTAGCTTGGTTTGCCAGTTATCTTGAAAGACGTCTCCAGTGTGTTTCCTGTAATGGAGCTCTCTCAGACTTTAGAGTTGTTAGGTATGGAGTACCCCAAGGTTCTAATCTCGGACCCTTG
Organism: Lumbricus terrestris; assembly: GCA_949752735.1. Classification (NCBI taxonomy): domain Eukaryota; kingdom Metazoa; phylum Annelida; class Clitellata; order Crassiclitellata; family Lumbricidae; genus Lumbricus; species Lumbricus terrestris. The sequence goes on from OX457042.1 coordinate 56,097,115, forward strand.
CTTTTTCTTTTATACATTAATGACTTGCCTAATATATCTCCTACTCTTTCATTCATCTTATTTGCTGACGATACAAATGTCTTCCACTCTCATAAATCCTACCAAAGTCTCATACAGACAGTAAATAATGAGCTTGTCTTCATAGCCGAGTGGTTCTCTGCAAACAGGCTCTCCTTAAACATAGATAAAACTAACTTTATGCTCTTTCGAACTAAAAAAAAGATGTGCCCCAGAATGAATTGCAACTATCTATCAATGATACCTCCATAACGCAGGTTAGCTCCACTAAATTTCTTGGTGTGTACATTGATCAACACCTCACATGGAATGATCATATTAAATATATTTCTGCCAAGGTTGCAAAAAGTGTTGGTATCCTTCGTCGAACCTCTTACATACTCCCTCCCACTATCCGTGTTAAATTGTACTACTCATTAATATATCCTTATCTCTCATACTGTAATTTAGTTTGGGCATCTACATATAAATCCAGGCTCAATAAATTGGTGCTTCTTCAAAAACGTGCAATACGTATCATAGCTGGAGTTAAGCCTTTTATTCACTCAAGTCCTTTATTTCGATCATTTAATTTATTAAAGTTTCACCAAATAATGACTTTCCAGATAGGAGTCTTTATGTATCGGTTCTCCCATGATCTTCTGCCCCTTAACTTTGCAGGGTACTTCCATAAAGGATCTGAAATACACTACTATTCCACTAGGAACTCCTCTCATTATCGAGCCATATCCACTCGATTAAATTCAAGAAGATTCCATATTAAATATACTGGGCCATGTATATGGAACTCGTTTCCTAATCATATTCAGCAATCTTCCAGTTTACAAAGGACAAAAACACTACTGCGCAACTACTTGATTAATGACTGCAAAGCTATTTAACCTTGTAGACACTGTTTTTTATTTCTTTTTTATTATTTTTGTGTGTGTTTGTTTTGTGTTCTTTAGTTAAGTTTATTACATTAATTGTCATCTCATGCTGTTTTGTTTTAGCTTATTGTTCAATTCATGATGTCAACCGTCTAGCCATCTGTTAAAATTACACATGCAATTAGGTGTCCCTGTTAGCGGGATATTCATCCCTTAGGGCCTTCCTTGTTGCCATCTGATTATGTGAAACATGTTATACTATGTCTATTGTTTATGGTTGATGGTTGCAATAAATGAATTGAATTGAATTGAATTGAATTAACGTTGCTGGCTGAACATCGAATGCTAGACAGCTCTGGGTTCAAGTCTTGAAAACTTTACAAACCACTGGCATTCAGTAGCATAGGCTATTGTGTCCTAGGTCTATGTAGGTTCGTCTGTTCTGATGCTTTTTGAGAGATGACGTGCTGATTTCCTCGACTTGGTGCCTATGCAATAAAGTTATATGTGGACAGTGTAAATTGGTATAGCCTACATGTCATAAATTTATCTAGTGACTGCGGGCGTCCCGGAATGGCAAAATCAAAAGTTGGCAACCCTAAGGGTGTTGGGGTCCATATGGAGTTTTTTATGGACTCCAATGTTAATTTCAACTGATTATTGATAAAGCAGTGTGTAGAAGCAATTGCATAAGCGGTCATGGGTTCCCGGAGAATTCAAAGTCTGACAATTCGGAGTCTGGCAATTCGGAGCTGGACAATTCGGAGCCGGATAATTCAGAGCAGGGCAATTTGGAAGGCGCAATTTGGAGCAGACAATAAATATACCGGCATTTCCTATAAAATTCAAACTCGGACAATTTGGACCTGGAAAATTCGGAGGGATAATTCAGAGTCTGACAATTCGGAACCGGACAATTTGGAGCTTGATAATTCGGAACCGATAATTTGGAGCCGGACAGTTTGGAAGGCACAATTCGGAGCAGACAATTCAAAGACTGGCATTTCCTATAAATGTTTTGGTTCGGACGATTTGGATCTGAACAATTCGAAGTGGACAATTCGGAGTGGGCAATTCGGATCGGACAATTCAGACTGGACATTTTGGTAATTACAATTCGTGGCTGCCAAAATTAGTGATGGGAGTCTCGCTTTTAGACCAGATTTTCTTACTCAGGTCCATCACCCATCCCGGTATGCTTAATTATGTCGCATTGTCGGGCTCCGAATTGCCCGGGTCACCCTGTTAGATTATACTGTTTGGCTTGCTAACAAAATGGTCACAGTTCCTGAGAATTTATTAAATGATAAAAGGGGTGAAAATGAACAAAAATTAATTGAAACGAGGAAAAAGCAAGAAACAGAACCAACACCTCAAACTTTTAGTAATATTTTGAATATCTGCCACTTAGGAATTTCAGTTATTATTGTTCTTTTATAACATATAAAAAATTGCTAAACTGTATATTCCGAAGCAACTTATAGGCCTACGTTCTTTACATTATTTTTACATGATGTGCACATCACATTACTGTGTCCAATGTTCATCACACGTGCTGCAAACAGTGCGAATTTCTTTTGTCTTCTTCATGGGTGCATAATTGGCATCTCCCGTTTTTTCTTTGTGGTTCGGCTGCTATTATTACATACATGTACATCATCAGTGCGTATACGGACATGTTGATTGGTGTAGACCAACACAAGGCAGGGTTCAAAAGGAATCACCACCGCTCGATTGTCCTTGGACCTACTATTCCTACAAAACTCAATTTCTTCAACAGCGATTGTCGTGCCATCAGCTATTATAGAGGGACAGATGTGAAGAAGTTGTCAGAAGTCACATTACGTTCAGATCCGGCTATGACATCAACCAGATCGTGGGCAATTCTTTCATCTTTTTCTGGTTGATTGCCAACTTTGCCAATGCAACGCTATACATGAAGACTGAGCACAAAACGTATACCGTAGCTGAGTCACAAAGCGCCCACGCTTTCGATCGATACCTGACAGGTCTAAACTTCATATACTAACGAGATGAGCATTGTCTTCAAAAAGCAACCAACTGCTCATCGACTGTGACTTTTGGTGTGGTATAGAGCACCGACATATAGCCTTTGAACCCATTTGTAAAAACTGTTGCCAGTTATCAACGTGCAGCCTTTCCCCCTTCTGTATTTGACATTTGAGCATGATATCAGGAATATATATAATTGTATAGAGATAAAACGATGCAATAAACCTTAGTGAGTGCTGCCATTACGTGCAGCATATGCGATTGGATCAGGATGCTGTTTCAATACACTTTGAGAACCCTGTCTTCCCATAGCATTGAGTGAGGTTTTTAGCCATGTATCACTACCATTTTTACCAATATGATTTACAATAATAAAACATATGTTCTTATAAAACATATCATAAACTAAAGGAACGACAGTGCAATGTAAAATATCACGGATTAAGCTGCAAAATATCACTTTGCGCAGTATCCAATTGCATTTTTACCACTGGGGTCCATTTGGACCCCAACACCCCTATGTGTATAAGTGTCTCATATATGGCCCCCACAGGTGGTGTGGAAATTAATTATTTGCAGGAATTACTAATCGCCTTATATGATAAAAGTCATAAAATTTCAGTTTCTTAAGTGCATGTCATCGCCGAATTTTATTCAATCGAAAACACGCCTGGGATCCATATGGACCCTAACATACTACGGGGGTTAATTTATCTTCAGTCCGTTGTATCCGTCAGTCATCACCCATCCATCATTATCTGTCTCGTTTAAACCTATTGAGCTTGATATCTCACCTGGCCCAGTGATTTGTCCCTCTAAATGTTTCATTAAATGACGGATTATCATGCACTTTGCATGGTATGCACTGCAGCGGTTTCACCAATTTTATATCTAACTAGCTGTACCCGGCAACGCGTTGCTGTGGCTGAAAATACCGTCCAACCCTCCCTCCCTACATCCCTTCCCCTGCCTCCCTCCCTTCCTCTGTCCCTCCCTACCTCCATTTCCCTATACAAACCCGCTCGTATTCGAATGGAACGTTTCGCGAAAATTTTCAAAACAATCGGTCAAGGACTTTCCGAGTTCATTGATTACGCACGGAAACTTTGTACATTTGTATTTATATAGATTGCTTTATTACCACCATTTACACCTGTATTTGTTTCTCCTCCAGCATACCCGATTCCTAAGCGATGCTTGATATCAAGTCCATTGATGCCACAATAATGAATAATGTCTCGTGCCGATGAAGACACAGGACTGGTGTCCGACGAGTCAAGAAATTTCTTTCCGTTCATTTAGGCTATGAGTTATTACAGTAATGTGTTCATCTTTGCCTTTTTCTAATTTCTGTTTTTGCGATCATCAAAGCACAATATTTCAGTTGAATCCCTTGCTTCAGCTTCCTGCATTGCTTTCTTTCTAGTGATTCTTTCTCAGGCCGAAGCTTATATAGCGATCGATCACATGTTTTTATTCAGTCTGTGAAAGAATACCAAAGTCTTCTAGTACAGCATTTGGAATAACGGCATCTGCTTTATCCAATATAGTCCGCAGACCTATCGGTCACAGAGTTTCGACAACTTTGGCAGTTTCTTTCTCAATTGTAATTATTTCATGCCGTTCCTGGCAAGCTTCTGGAATTACCCATGGCTTCAGATTTAAGTTCAGACCAAAAGTATCCATTCGAAATTTGTTAGAACCGTATCAGTTTATCGTGTAGTGAGGAGCTTGTAGGAAGTAATCCAGGAAAGATAAAAACATTTTGCTTGCCTAACAACAGCTAACAGAATACAACGACTTCATGTTTCTTTTTTTCTAATTTCAGTGTTCTGTGCTTGCGACCATCAAAGTACAAGGTTTCAGTTGAATCGTTTCAGTTTCTTGCATTGTATTCTTTCTAGTAATGTCCCTCTCACAGCGAAGCTTAGATCGATCGATTACAAGTTTTGATTCGATTCAGTCTGTGAAAGAATACCAAAGTCTTCTAGTAAAGTCACGTGGGGAGCCAGCAGATGCGCGGCGCATTTTTCAGCTAAGTTAATATTCTTTCCTTCTCGTCGTCTCCTTCAGCATGTTCAACCAGAGTTTCGGCATGGACCTGTTCCTGGATTTGGTGAGTCCGTTCCAATATTTTTCATCTCTCTGGATGGCCTAATTGCCTACATTTTCCTTCTGTCTCATCCTTTCAAATCTCGGTCGCCATTACTCTCATCCGGCCAATCACCTCCAGCAACATGCATCTCATTATGCATGCACCAAAACTCCTCCTCCTCTTATTTCTCCGCTGCCTCAGTTTCCACTCTTCCTACTCCCCTCACCAACGCGAAGCATGCAGCACAAGAGCTGCAGCTACAGCCACGGCCGAATTTGGCGCCCTGACAACCATTCCATTATCATATTTCTTCACACGACCTCGAATTAACGTTAAGTCTGAGAAACTATTTACTTGTCTATTTCTTTTTCTCCTTTGCGGATACATCAGCCTGAACCCCGGTGTAAAGGTTTCAAATTCCGCCCTCCTAAAACCATTCCATTATCATATTTCTTCACACGACCTCGAATTAACGTTAAGTCTGAGAAACTATTTACTTGTCTATTTCTTCTTCTCCTTTGCGGAGACATCAGCCTGAACCCCGGTGTAAAGGTTTCAAATTCCGACCTCCTAAAACCATTCCATTATCATATTTCTTCACACGACCTCGAATTAACGTTAAGTCTGAGAAACTATTTACTTGTCTATTTCTTCTTCTCCTTTGCGGAGACATCAGCCTGAACCCCGGTGTAAAGGTTTCAAATTCCGCCCTCCTAAAACCATTCCATTATCATATTTCTTCACACGACCTCGAATTAACGTTAAGTCTGAGAAACTATTTACTTGTCTATTTCTTCTTCTCCTTTGCGGAGACATCAGCCTGAACCCCGGTGTAAAGGTTTCAAATTCCGCCCTCCTAAAACCATTCCATTATCATATTTCTTCACACGACCTCGAATTACGTTAAGTCTGAGAAACTATTTACTTGTCTATTTCTTCTTCTCCTTTGCGGAGACATCAGCCTGAACCCCGGTGTAAAGGTTTCAAATTCCGCTCTCCTAAACATTACCCCCTGCAAACTGTAATTTGCATCAATCATCGCATTTATGGCACTAAAAATATCAGAAAAACATCCCGCTTCTTGATTTGGTCTGAAGATTTTCATCCGTCATCCCACTTCGTGGTTTGTTATCAACATTTTCATCTATAACTAAAATACTAATCGCCGCTGAAGTTACATGGAGAAATGGCTTTGAGGCTATTTTTTTCGATCAAAATATTGATAACAAACCACGAAGTGGGATGACGGATGAAAATTTTCAGACCAAAACAAGAAGAGAAATCATTTTTCTGATTTTTTTAGTGACAATAAATGCGATGATTGATGCAAATCTTGTGTCCGGAGGGTAATTTGAAACCTTTACACCGGTCCAATTTCTTCACCCCACTTCAACCGTTGCACACTCAATATCCGGTCGCTTCTCAACGAAAAACAGTACACTGCGCTACTCTATACATGACCTAATTTCATCCTCTAACCACCGTCCATGCGCAATCGCCCTAACCGAAACCTGGATAACCTCATCTGCCACTCTTGCTCAACTTTCTAGCTGTATACCTGACGGATATTCGCTCACAAGTTTACCCCGACAGCCTAAAAATTCATCCAAAAGTTCAACATCCAATCTCGGGGGCGGAATTGCTTTCCCAATCCGCGAACCGGCAACTGTTCTTGCATCACCCACTTACACTTATAAAACCTTCGAATCAGCATCAATTACTCTCAAACTGCCAACATCTAAACTAACGATCTTCAATGTCTACCGACCTCCTACGTCATCATCCTACTCTGCAAATAACAGTGATTTTCTCGAAGAATTCAATTCATTTCTATCTGTCGCTGTAACAACACCTCATGCAGTGCCGGCGCTAGGGTACCTGAGGTCCCCCCAAAACAAGAACTTGAGGCCCCCCATACCTTGAGCTGTCATCTCAGCAAAATTTCTCATAATATAAGTGCTGAAAGACATGGTGTAAGACTTCAATAAATGGCCAATCAATTGTTAACTTTTTGGGAATTTCCATGCTGTAATGGTAGAAATGTTAAGCTGTCATCTTTGCAAAAATAGCTCTTTTTCATGCACTGTTAGTCGTGGTTTAGGACTTCAGAGTGTCCCTCTCCATTGTTTAAATTTATCCGATTTGCCAACTGTAATGGTAGCATTTATAGGCTGTCATCTGAACAAAATTGATCATTATTGATGGGCAGTGGATGATACCTATGAAATATTTCTGAAATATTGGGGATACAAGGATTCCGTCCCAACCACAAATTGTGGGGCCGCGCCCCTGTCCACACCCTAGGTCTCCTCTTTGGTTGAAGGACAGTGCTCTATTGGTTTGAGTAATATTATTTTGTATGCTTTGAATTAAAACATAATTCGGTGCGTGGTTTCAGGATTGAACAGTTATGAAAGGTGTAATTACCAGCTACATTTGAGGTCCCTTGCAAATTTGAGATCAGACACATACCAAGGACATCTGGGACCCTACACAGGCTTTAATGTTTGGGTCTCACGCAGGTTTTATTTTGAGACCTCATCCAATTAGCAATTAGAATAAGTTACAATTTATAAGCATTGTGTTTGGGAAAGTGGACGAAATTGCATGAGTTAGTTTAAATGGCTTTATACTTACGCCCCAAATCAGTAGGCTATGGTATTTGCATTAGGTTTGCTATGGCAGTGCCATATGGTTAGTTGAGGCATGCACCAGGCCGGATCTGCACAGTCACAAATAGGCATAATGACCAGCTAAATTTGGGGCCCCTTTCAAACTCTAATGGCTTTATACTTACGCCCAAAAGCAGTATTATATTTGCATTAGGTCTGCTATGGCAGTGCCAAATGGTTAGTTGAAGCATGCACCAGACCGGATCTGTACAGTCACAAATAGGCATAATGACCAGCTAAATTTGGGGACCCCTTTCAAACTCTAATGGTTATATATATTTATGCCCAAAACCAGTATGATATTTGCATTATGTCTGTTATGGCAGTGCCATATTGTTAGTTGAGGCATGCACCAGACCGGATCTGTACAGTCACAAATAGGCATAATGACCAGCTAAATTTGGGGGCCCCTTTCAAACCCGGACCCCCCAATTGGGGGGTGCTGGGGGTGCTAGCGCCGGCACTGACCTCATGAATTTGTCATCACTGGCGATTTCAACATCCACGTCGACAACCCCGCCGTTCTATTTGTACGCCAGTTCCTTTCCACTCTGACTGCTTTCAATCTGACCCAACAAAGGCAGTAGTTGGCTAATAGCCGTAATGAGCTCAGTGACGTCACTGAGTGAGCTCATTACGGCTATTAGCCTGGATGAGCTCATTAGTATGCAGAGCTCAGACAATGGCAAGCTCCGCCCCTAATTAATATTCATGCTGTGACGTCATCTACGAGAACTTTCTGGAAAGTTCCAGTATCTGTTTGTATGTCTGCCTGTATGTCTGTCTGTCTTTGTGCATGTTTGTGCCTGTCTGTGTGTATACCTAACTGACTATAAGCACCCTTTAATGACATACCTAATTAATATTCATGTTGTGACGACATCTACGAGAACTTTCTGGAAGGTTCCAGTAACTGTTTGTATGTCTGCCTGTATGTCTGACTGTCTTTGTGCATGTTTGTGTCTGTCACTGTGCATACCTAGATGCTATCACGCTTTGCCTATTTGCATATTGTCTATTGTCCTTTGTGGATGTGACTCTCATTATGCATGTGAGATCGCTATCAATCCAACCGTCGCATTAATTTTAAAAAAAGAGCTAAGAATTAACCATCTTCGCTCACATAGTTCAATCTTCAGTCTATATGCGTTACATAAGCAATAAATCAATGCAATCAGCAGCGTCGTTTCTTAAAATTTATTCAGCGCTGCATCTTAAAAAGAGGAAACATTAACGGCACCCTCCTCGATTATGCAGGAACTGCACTGGCAGAGCGACAGACAGACCTTTCTACGCAAGGCGCATCTAATAAACGTATTGGAAATATAAGGGTAAAATTTGGAACATATAGAAGTTTAGAGTAAGGGCGCGAGCGTATACTCGCTGAATATCGGAGTTTGCGCAGAACATCGGGCCAACGACACCAGAAACCGCGCAGCGTGACCGAACACGCGTCTGGCAAAGCCAACCTCTATGCCCTCCGGCGTCTGACGGACGCTGCATACGACCATTGTGTTAACAATGGACCGATCACGCGTGCCTTATACAAAGGCCAGTCCTTAACAATACTGGATTGCCCTAAGGGTAGAATTTTCTAGAAGAATTCATTGTAGTGGCTTAATACTCTTTACAATGCATGCACGACGACCATTATGTTTGACTTGCAGAGGTGATGAAGAGATAATTAATGTCATGCCATTCAAACGACTGCTGCTGTGTATAATGCCGTACACATAATCATTTAAATGTTAAGGTTTATTTGAAAATTTGTAAAGTCACAATCTTTAAACAGTCATGCGAACTGTTGCAGCTAAAGAACAAACGGCAACTATATTCTAACTGACGATGGCCCTCTCAATTTAAGACGTCTTTGGACTGGCACCCAACAGCAGAGAGGCTTAGTTTGCTGTATACAAGCTGTTAAAAATTCAAACACACACGATGCTATATGCTAACAAAGCCTGTCGGTTCCAGAAGATTCGCTAATTTACATTTGCATGTCTGCACGGACGTCTGGCTGTCGGTGTGCGTCTGTTGGTGTGCGTGTGTCCATGCACATATAATTAATGCCGGAGCGCGGCTATTGTAATTTTTGGCTGAGGATGACCTCATCCTTTCTAGAAGAATCGATAATTATACCTTCCAGAAAGTCGTAGAAGAATTGAGATTCTAAGAAAAAAATAGTTCCGTCAACCTGTGGACAGAACAAGAAAATAATCCGTCATACATTTGTATAATTACATAAGCGCGTATGGTTATAATCTAACAGCGAGGTGTACATGTATTATTGCGCTACGATTGTTATAAAAAGCGAGGCATTCCATCGCTTTTTCAATCCATTCCGGGTCTACAGACGACGTTCTTCTTCTTCATCAGCCGTGTTCTCCTACAGCCAAACCGTTCTACTTCTTCAACAACGATCGACGTTGCTTCGAATTCTTTCTTCATCGAACGTCTACAGAAGGCTACTATTATGGATGATTGTGAGTGTTACAAAACTAATTCACAATTGATTATGGTATATGTTTGTAATATAATAGATCTATAATATTCTCACTACATATAAGTAAGGATTTATATACTATATACATATATATACTATATTGAAACGTCTGCAAACGCACTGCGCGAAAATATATTATAAATATATATATATACTTTATAAAATAAATTATATATATTTTATAGCTTATATCTTGGATGATGTAAAACTGAATCACTGTTGAAAGTAGCACGTCTATAGAGTATAGCTTATTCTTATTTATTTATATCTTGTAGTTGGCGATGAAATAACAAATTCTCAGTTAAAGGACCTGGACGCTATATGGGGGCCTATAGAGGATAGTCTTGCTGATTTCGTCCTTCAGCTGTCGCCGACAGAAGCTGTGAAGGAAAATGGTATTTAAAAAAATTAATGTGACATTTTAACTGAGGAATTACCTGAGCGATTAAGAAACAGATAAATAATACGTGCATATCATTATATATATATACAGCATATAAAATTTATATCAGTTGTATATATTATATATGTACTGTAAAATTTATATAATGTATATAGAAGTTATAAATACAACGTATAAAGATATATATTGTATCTATAATAATATATACATTGTATAAATATATATGCACAGCATAAAATAAATACATACATAGTATAAGCTATATAATATTATATGCATTGAATAAAATATATTGTATATAATTTTATATACACAGTATATTGTATATATATATATTATAAATATATGTACACTTTAAAATATATATTATATATATATAAATATATATGCACATCATAAAATATATATTGTATATATTATAAATATATATATATATATATTATATATATTATAAATATATATTATAATTATAATTTTATATGCACATTTTAAAATATCTATTATAAATATATATATTATATATAAATATTATAAATATATATTATAATTTTATATGCACATTTTAAAATATATATTATAAATATATAAATATTATAATTTTATATGCACATTTTATATGCACATTTTAAAATATATATTATAAATATATATATTATAATTTTATATGCACATTTTAAAATATATATTATAAATATATATTATATATTATAAATATATATATTATAATTTTATATGCACATTTTAAAATATATATTATAAATATATATTAAATATATATATTATAAATATATATATTATAATTTTATATGCACATTTTAAAATATATATTATAAATATATTATATATATATATATTATAAATATATATATTATAATTTTATATGCACATTTTAAAATATATATTATAAATATATATTATATATATAATTATATATGCACAACCTAAAATATATTATAGTTTACTATAGACATTGCGTTTTATCTTTTGTAGTTTGGATGACCACAGATTCATCGGACGATGAACTGTTCCGAATTACAGCATCTGCTGAGCGCCAACAAACAGAAACGTACGAACAGCGAAAAGAACAAGGTATTTTAATTTCATCTTCGCTTTACATTCTACACACTTAGAAAGAAGCTTACTAGTATCTTGTACCACACTCTTAAGAATAAAGCTTACTGCTGAAATATTTAGGTAACTAATAAGAGTTGTCTTTGATTATAATACGAAAGAATTGAAACCTTCTTTATCTTTTTTTCAGTTTGGATGACCACAGATTCATCGGACGATGAACTGTTCCGAATTACAGCATCTGCTGAGCGCCAACAAACAGAAACGTACGAACAGCGAAAAGAACAAGGTATTTTAATTTCATCTTCGCTTTACATTCTACACTCTTAGAAAGAAGCTTGCTAGTATCTTATACCACACTCTTAAGAAAAAGCTTACTGCTGAAATATTTAGGTAACTAATAAGAGTTGTCTTTGATTATAATACGAAAGAATTGAAACCTTATTTATCTTTTTTTCAGTTTGGATGACCACAGATTCATCGGATGATGAGCTTTTTCGGATCGCAGCCAGCAGCGAGAAAGCGGAACTTGAACAAGTCCTAGGTATTTTGGATATGTTTCGATCTTTTCTATCGTGCAATAATTATAAAATAGTTTCCTTTTTTAGCTTTTTGTTTTGGGTTATTGCTAATGAGAATGTGTATAATCTATTCGTTTCACATTTGTTATAAGTAAACTATTTTATCTTTTTTAGACGTATCGCTGTCAGATAATGAGTTGATGCAGCACGCAAACGAAGCCGAACAAAAGGAGGCACGGAGACTGGAACGTGGAAAAGCACTAGGTGTGTTGAGTTGCATATTATTACTATCATTATATATTTGGCTTCAATATATTTATACCGAGAAAGGCTTTTGAATCTTTCGTTTATTTTAAATCCAATGTTTGTTATTTTTATAGTGAAGAAGCGGAAAGCTGATCCATTACATGAAGAAGAGGATGAGGCTCCGAAAAAATTTCGTGAGTAATTTCAAGTGATCATGAGATAAACTTACTTATTTTCTCAGATGTTTAAGAATCATCACTCATCCTCTGTGTATTCTTTCATAGCAAATTTCTAAACAGATAAATGGTAACTTTCAGATGCTGACATCCTTGACGAAGGAACGTCGAATGGAAGTCGTTCGCGTTCTGATGGTGCTGACGTTACTACCAACCTTGGCGAAGGCACATCAGGTGGAAGGCAATCCCGTAAGCAGCTCTTTTATTTTCGCAAGCAGTATATGTTGTAGGTTTACGTATACAGATAGAAATAATTTGTTTCATTTCGAAATTGAAAGAAAACAAGAATGTGAAGTAATAGTACGAATTCAGTCTTTGTCGATGAATATTACAAGACGAATTTCTTTTCAATCTGTTTCAGGAAAATGTCGTAGCTGTGGCAGCTTCAAAAAGGTCAATCTGGATGTCAATGGTTTGTGCGAATCGTGCACCAGCTTCCGGGAATGTCCTCGATGCATGACGAGGCGCCAACATCGCTTCTTCCGGACCGGACACGATTCGTGCATCACCTGCATGAAAAGGGAGGCCAACCCGAATCTCCGCGTATCGGTACAGAACACATTTATGGAGGACGATTTGGCCATCAACCCAGCCACAAATGATATCCATTCTCTTCTCGTTCATCATGGTACCGATATTGCGGAGAATTTGGAGCGAGTCCTAAGAGATGAAGGGTGAGTACCTTTGTAAAAATGACAGAGTAGAAATCTTAGAGTCTCTATCAAAAATTCTATAACTCATGTGTTTTAATAATAGAAAAATCTTTTGGATGTTAATATTTGATTCACACAGCTTTTCTTAAAAGTAAAATTTCTGAAAATACAATCAAGGAATAAATTTGTTTCAGCTCCGTCAAATGGTTTCTGGCACTGGACGTGAAGTTCGTCCGCAGTTCCACAGAAGGCGACAACAACACGATAGGTTATTTCAAGTCGGAATCGGCCATCCTAACGTATCCGGACCAGATCGCCTCGCAAATACAAGACGCGGTGTCCCGTTTCGACGAGCTCATCGACGTCTTCACGAGCGAGGGATCTGGTTGGAAAGTCGATGGAACTCAACATCTTAAAGTTTGTACAGCTATTTACGAGCCTATAGGCGGAAACCAGTTTATACCAACGCCGAAATATATTGCAAATAAATGTGCAACTGTAAATATAAAAAACGATGACGATCTATGTTTCCTATATTCAGTCCTTGCTGTTTCACATTATCATAATAAGAATGCAGAGCGAGTAACAAAGTACAAACCTTTTCTAAATGAGCTGAAGTTTGATGTGCTAGATTTCCCCATGAAAGTGGACAAGATCCCCATGTTCGAAAAAAATAATCCAGATTATGCTATAAACGTCATATACTCGAACGCAGACGACAAATCCTTCGCGCCACTGTACGCCTCACCTCACAGAGACAGAAAACATATCGTCAATTTGCTGCTGCTGAACGACATGGATAAGCGGCACTATGTAGTAATTCGAAATTTGTCGGCGCTCTTGAGCAGTAGAAATTCTCACGAGCACAGGATCTTTCCCTGCCCATACTGCCTCCACTGTTTTGCATCTGCCGCCAAAAAACATGATCACATGTCAGCGTGCAGTACGCATGGCATACAAAGTGTAAGGTATCCAAAGCCCGATAACAACATATTAGAATTTAGTATTATACAAAATGAAATGCCTTCACCATTCGTAATTTACAGCGACTTTGAATGCTTTTTGACAAAATCGGAAACCGACGTTGGAAAATGTACAAAAATATTAGATACCCATGTACCAAGCGGTTTTTGCTGTCTTACTGTCTCCTCATTCCCAGACTACAATAATGAAGAACCATTCGTCTACAGCGGGCCGGCTGTAATGGATACATTTTTTGATCATATTAAGAAGGAACAAAAACGAATAAATCAAATTTTAAGTAATAATGAAAAAATGAAGCCTCTAACAAAATTGCAACAAGTTACTTTTTCAAACGCCAAGTCCTGTCCGTCTTGCGATGTTGAATTGACTGGCCGTAATAAAGTTCGGCATCACTGTCACATTACTGGAAATTTCCTTGCTGCCGTTTGTTCAAATTGCAATCTCAAACTAAAATTCAAGAAGCCTACGAAAGCGAAGAAACATAAAACTCCCAACTTTACAATTCCAATAATTTTCCATAACTTGAAAGGTTACGACTCACATATTATTCTCAAACATCTGGCCAAGCAATTTGATTCGCAAGACGTGTCAGTGATAGCGCCAAATATGGAAAAATTTCTGTCATTCGAAATTAATGGACTGAGATTTTTAGATTCGTTGCAATTTCTGAACTGCGGTCTAGACATTCTCGTCAAAAACCTTTCTAAGGAAGACGATTCGAAGTTTATTCATTTGAGGCGCATTTTTAAAGATCGATTTCAACTGTTATTAAGGAAAGGCGTATTCCCGTACGAATATATGGATTCGCCTGACCGAATGACAGAAACCAAATTGCCAGATATAGAATCATTTTACAGCCGGCTCGCCGACGAAGATATATCAGCTTCAGATTATGAATACGCCAACAAAATTTGGACTACATTCAATATGAAATCTCTACAGGAGTATCATGATCTCTATTTAACTACAGACGTTCTTTTACTGTCAGACGTGTTCGAGTCCTTTCGTAAAATGGCTCTTGAATACTATAAGCTTGACCCCTTGCACTATTACAGTAGCCCCGGTTTAAGCTTCGACGCCTGCCTTAAAATGACAAAGGCGTCGCTTGAACTTATAACAGACCCTGACGTATATCTATTCGTTGAAAATGGCATGCGCGGAGGTGTATCTATGATCAGCAATAGATACGCCAAAGCCAACAATCCGTATCTAGCCCAAGGATACGATGAAAATCTTCCAAACAGTTACATCACATATCTTGACTGTAACAACCTCTATGGATATGCCATGTGCGAACCCTTACCCACTGGAGGCTTTAGATTTTTGGACTTGGACGAAATTGACGAGTTTGACCTAGATAGCAAAGCGGTCGATGACGACTTGGGCTATCTACTGGAGGTGGATCTGGAATACCCAGTCCACCTCCACGACTTGCACAACGACTACCCATTAGCTCCCGAGAAAATTTCTATTACTGCAGACATGCTTTCTCCCTATGCAACGACGGTTTCCGAAAAAATTAGGTACAGGGTCACTGGTCATAACGAGGAACTCGTGCCCAATCTGCAGGATAAAAGTAAGTATGTCCTCCATTATCGAAACTTACAGTTTTACCTGAACATGGGAATGAAAATTAAGAAAATACATAAAATTCTGGAATTTCGACAAAGTCGCTGGTTAAAAACATATATAGAATTTAACACCTCCAAACGTCAAGTCGCCAAGTTTGCTTTTGAAAAAGATTTATTTAAACTAATGAATAATAGTATTTATGGTAAAACCATGCAGAATAACCGGAAACATTTATGTATTAAACTTGTAACAAATGCTAAAAGTGCGAAACGATTTATAGCGCGTCCAACGTTTCAATCGTTTCGCAAAATAAATGACGACTTGACGATTATTAAACTGATTAATTCCAATGTCTATCTTAACAAACCGCTGTACGCTGGCATGTGTATCCTTGACATTTCAAAATTAAAGATGTACGACTTTCATTACAACCACTTTCTCGCCAAATACGGCGGCAGATGTAAATTGCTCTTTACGGACACAGACAGTCTATGTTATCATGTATTCACACAAGACATATACAAAGACATGCGACAGGACTTGACCGACTACGACACTTCTGACTATCCGACTGATCATTTCCTTCACAGTAAAATCAATTCCAAGGTTATCGGAAAATTCAAAGATGAGGCAAATGGCGCTCCAGTGTTAGAATTTTGCGGTCTGAAGTCAAAAATGTACAGCTTGCTTCTACCAAATGGCAAGGAGAAGAAGACAGCGAAAGGCGTCAAACGCTCCTGTGTGGCTAAGACCATCCGTCACGCCGAATATAAAAAGTGCATTTTCGAAGAGGCTCCTACCACATCTAAGTTTTGTGTGATACGTAGTCTAAATCACAGCTTGCATACAATAGAAATCAATAAAGCAGCCCTTTCGCCTTACGACGATAAAAGATATCTAATAAATTGTACAGAATCATTGGCTTATGGACACGTTGCCATTCCACCCCATGTGTAAACTTACTGTATTATAATGTATAATATTTTGCTGTATATGATAAAGAACATTTTTGCTTGTATGTATATATTTATTTTGTATAGTGTAAAGGACATTGACAAATGTATATAGTTTAATTGTATATAGGAAAGAACTTTGATGATTGCATAGGCTATGTTTTAGTTCTATAGTGGAAAGGACACTACTTCGTCTTGTATTCGATTTGAACATATTCACTTGTGTTGGATAAAAAATAAAAAATAAAAAAAAAGTCGTCAAACTGTTGAATTTGTGTTTTTATTACTAATAGGTTAGACTTGGAGTATGCTTGAAATGTGTGCACGATGAATGGGTTTGTTAGTATACTGTGACAGACGGTTGATTGTAGTAAGTCAATGAATAAACTTCTCACTTCTATCTCAACTCCTAATTTGCTACCTCTTACTTAAAGACGTCTCAACTACATAGCATAGCATGCAAGAAATACAACGAAAAATGTTTCATTAACATTTAATACAACAATCAAAGATTTAGTATTAAAAAGAATGCAAGTGGAAAACTAGTATATTGTTCGAAAGGTCTCTTTGCATAAGTGTCAATATTTAGTTTGGAAAGGATTGCACATGTTACAGTTCAGATAGTCCAACTGATTCAAGTGATCTAAGACTCCATTGCACGATGTAGCACTCTTCAGTTCGGGTAAACGCTCATGCAAGATGGGAATTTTCTGAAGAAGATTGCACCATTCTTCCAGACGTAGAGCGATGCCGCTGCGAGTAGGACGTTCTCTAGTGGTGTTTGGAGGGAGAAAATATCGTCGAACGTTCACACACTTATAGTCCTTGTTGATGGAGACGAAGTATCGTCCTCCCACGTGTTGATAATAGTCGACCGGCTGATTCGCTTTTAGCAGATCCACGTTTCTTTCCATTTCGTCGAAATGGCCGAGGAATCTCGCCCATGCCGACTTGTTGAAGGATGCTCCCTTTTTAGTTGGATACGACTGGTTGTTGAACTCGTCGTATTCGCGTATGTGAACCATCAGTTCGTCCTTGTAAACGCTCGCAGTTACATAGCGATTCTTCCCAATGGACTCCTTAAAAAGATGAGTATCAGTCTGCAAATACAAAGAAAACAAGAATTTCGTTATAACAGAAACAGATACAAATAAAGTTTCCTCTCTCGCTACAGCTCAAAGCATACGAATTACAAACACGTGATGGAGTGGCAATACATAAACTTATTGCAAACAAGTTACCAAGTGACTTGAGAAAATCTTACATGCGCAAACAAAAATTTAAAATACTCACCGTTTTTGGTATCATCGTAGTTGTTGCAGTCTTCCAAGCATTATCGGTCTTCATTTTCAGATCCATAGTAGTTAGCTTCGTAAAGAGATGAAGAACTTCCTTTGCATTAACGTAGTCGATTGAAACATGGTGGAAAGGGTAGATTTTTATAATGTCTTTGGCGCATTAATACATAGCACACCATGTTGTTAATCTGTGTCCATACGAGCTGACTCATTATAGGAAATGTGTGAGGATCTACTTTCTCTTACATTCGTCGGAACTATCTTTTGGAATTCTGGAAAGACCTAGATTGTTCTACAACGCTAATTAAAGAAAGTTCCAGAATGCTGACGTCATTAATGAGCTCTTAAGCACCAGTGTATGCAGACAGTCAAACCGTCTGTGCTGTGGCGCCGTAGAGATTCTTATCATGCATAATAAAGCCATTACCCTAGAGCATATCATTAACGACTTCTTAATCACCTAGATATGCACACAGACAGCCAAACAGACAGACAAACGGACAAAGAGTCGGACAAAGGAACAATAGACCTTCTAGAATGGTCCAGAAAGTTCTAGCAAATGACGTCACAGCATGAATATTAATTAGGGGCGGAGCTTGCCATTGTCTGAGCTCTGCATACTAATGAGCTCACCCAGGCTAATAGCCGTAATGAGCTCACTCAGTGACGTCACTGAGCTCATTGCGGCTATTAGCCAACTACTAAAGGCCAACATGTTTCTTTCCCAACTCAGAATTATGGCCATACTCTTGACTTAGTCATTTCCTGTGTCTCATCCGTCCTATCACCGATCCTGAACCCCGGTGTAAAGAATTCAACACACCCTCTGATCATTACCCTATCTTCACTCAACTCAATATCGAACCATCTCCTCGCCCTCCACCCAAACAATGCCCATTCTGCCGCATCAGCTCCATCGACCTTGATGCATTCAAACTCGACCTTGAATCCTCCCTCCTTCTCCACAATCCTCCAACAGACCCCAAAGATCTCCTGTCTGCGTACAACTGCACCATGTCAGAACTCCTCAACAAACATGCTCCAATCATCACTAAACCAGAAATTCATGCAAAAAATCCATGGTTTAATTCTTTTCTTCAAGCTCTCAGATCGTCTCGCCGTCACCTGGAACGAGCTTACATACGTTCAGGTGACGACTCTTTTCTGAAACGACTCAAAACCTTGACAAATAGATACCACAGCCAAATTCTTTCAGCCAAAAAACGCTACCTATCATCTCTTGTTCACTCAAATTCATCCAACCCTCGAAATATCTGTATGTATGTATGTATGTATGTATGTATGTATGTATGTATGTATGTATGTATGTATGTATGTATGTATGTATGTATGTATGTATGTAAGTATGTATATATGTTTGTAAATATATATGTATATATGAATGTACGAAGGCATGCGTGCTTGCATGCATGTATTATATGTAATAATGTATGTATATCTGTATGCATGTATGTATACATGTATGTATATATGTATGTATGTATGTATGTATGTATGTATGTATGTATGTATATATGTATGTATGCATGCATGTATGTATGTATGTTTGGAAATATATACCTATGTATGAATGTATGTACGAAGGCATGCATGTGTGAATGC
Organism: Lumbricus terrestris; assembly: GCA_949752735.1. Lineage (NCBI taxonomy): Eukaryota > Metazoa > Annelida > Clitellata > Crassiclitellata > Lumbricidae > Lumbricus > Lumbricus terrestris. Next base: position 56,116,845 of record OX457042.1, read on the forward strand.
ATGTATGTAGGCCCTAATTATGTATGTATGTATGTATTTATGTATGTATGTATGTATACATGTATGTATGCATGTATGTATCCATGAATGCATGCATGTATGTATGCATGTATGTATTTATATTCAATATCTGTTTCAGCTAATAATAGTTCTTTAGCTGCTGGTGACAAAGTTTACACAGAAATATTGATTTGCGTTGTAAAAACCCAACATTTTCACACATTTTAATTTATTTTGAGCACTTCCGGTCATCAAAAGTCAAATTAATTGGTATGAGAAAATAGCCCTTCATGCCCTCTATGGAATAGCATAATTTATTTCTCTTAAAAAATAAATTATGGATACGCTATAATAGAAAAACTTGAAATTTTTACGAAAATAAAATCTATTTTTAGATATTTAAATTTATTTTGAGCACTTCCGGTTGTCATAAGGCAACTCAATGAGCATTGAAATGTAGCCCCACATTCCCTCTAAAGAATGGTATAATTTGTGTCTCTGCCTATTAAACGACGGAAAAGATATAGCCGAAAATCCACCCCCCCTGCTGCCTCGGGTATATCGGATATAACTTTTGAACAGTATCTAGCATCATCACAAATTTTACCTCAAAATGTGTGAAAATGAACCCTCTACAGCTACTAATTTTTTCAAAATTTTATTCCAAACGAGAAAAAACATATTTGGGGAAAACCTAGGGGGTGGCAACCACCCCTCTGGTAGCCCGAGGGTTAAACCACTTCTCAAAAAACCATCTCTGGACAAAGAACTCCTATCCAACTATCGTCCAATCTCAAATCCCTCCTTCTTATCCAAACTCTCCGAACGGATCGTCCTCTCTCGTCTAAACAGCTACCTCATCTCCAACAATCTTCTAAACCCAAACCAGTCTGCCTACACTAAGCATCATTCTGCCGAAACACTACTCGCCTCGCTCTACAACAAACTTGTGATTGCGATAGGTCGTCAACAAGTCACTTGTCTGTGACTCTTAGACATCTATGCAGACTTTGACACAATAGACCATGCTATCCTTCTAAATCGCCTCTCCTCTGTCTTTGGAATATCTGGCAGTGCCCTCTCATGGACCAAGTCATACCTTTCCTCACGCTCTTTCACCGTTAGCGCTTCTGGTCACTTATCTACTCAACAAATTCTCACCTGTGGTGTCCCTCAAGGTTCAGTTCTTGGTCCTCCCCTGTTCATTCTCTATACCTCCCCACTCAGCAAACTCATTTCCTCATCCTCTGCTGATCATCACCTCTATGCCGACTACACTCAATTATATCTTGCTCCCATCGCTCCTTCTCAGATGCACTAAATCAGCTACGTAACACAATCACTCAGATTTCAACCTGGATGACCGCTAATCTGCTCTGCCTCAACCCCTCAAAAACAGAATTTCTCATCATTGGCGTACGCGAGCAATTAAACAAACTAGCCTATCATTCTGACTTTTCTCAAACAGACCCAACTCTTCTCCTGTCCGCAATATTGGAATCACATCACCCGCACATGCTACATGCATCATTGCATATCCGCGACTTCCGTCGATTGCGCCCAATCCTCAATTACAAGACCGCCTGCACACTTCAATAGTTCACTGCAAACTCGACTAAATCAATTCGCTCTTCCATAAAATAGATTATCTTCAAATTAAACGCCTGCAAACTACCCAGAATGCTCTTGCCCGCGCAGTCCCAAACATCACCATATAACCAATATTCTCAAGTCTCTTGATTGGCTAAAATCCCTCAGTGCATCCATTACAAAATTGTTTCTCTAACCTACAACGCTCTTCAAATCTCTCAGCCCTCCTACATTCGTCAACTAATCAACATCCAACCGCCCAGATCTACTCGCTCATCATCACATCTTTCTCTCTCTCGGTCTCCAGTATCTTCTTCTCTGAAATTCTGCAACCGCTCCTTAGTCTATGCTGCACCAGCTCTTTGGAACGGACTCCCAACATACCTCCGCCTGTTCGCTCATCCTCCTATCTCTCCAATCTCCCCTCCAAATTCAACCTCTCCTCCGCTTGCACTCTCCTCTGGTGCTTTCCATTCACGACTGAAAACCGAACTCTTCGAGCTATCCTATCCAGATTCCAATCAGGTTCCATCAAACAACTACCACAATCACCGACAACCACCGTAGCACCACGCTGTCTCCTCAGCTTGACCTTCTCGGATTTTGACCTGGCACCGGAATGAAAACGGGAGCTCTGGCTATTGCGGACTTGATTTGATATAGCGCCGGTGAATAAGCTGGTCTTCCTGGCGTGTCTTTTGTGGGCGCTGTGAAATTCTCGAAGATTTACATTACATTCTAGTATATCATCTGGAAAGACCGCACCTGCTCTATCCGATATTCCATGTCGGTGACAGAGTCGTCAGAAATTTTGCAATGTCTTTCTCATTTGCTTAGTTTCATTACATTTTTGTGAAGTACTAGGTCTTGACATTTCTGACCCCATAGCGCCACCACTGAGCGATATGTCGCGAACGTTTGATAAGACAAATCCCGAGCGGTTATAATGATTCACATGTAATTAAAACACTTTAGCCATTTTTTTATCAGTGTAAGCCTACATCCTATCCTGGCGCACTGTCCGACCTCAGCTGATGCTCCATTTAATTGCATCGTGTTAGTTAGAAGATTACAAGCATATGATTATCCTTCATGGTCTCAGTGTTACTGCACTTAAAGTAATGCAATGCCATTCTTGATACTTCAGTCCAGAGCATGCACCTTTTGAATTCTTTTCCGAACTCTTAACACCACACAAGGAAGCAACTCTCATACTACACAGGACCCCGAAATTGGATCTCACTTGGCCAAGTTTCTTCCACAACTTTACCAGAGCTATATAATCTCTCAAAACTTTTTCCAGACTACCGGCATTGACGACAGCTTTCTAGAGAGTCCTGCTGTTTGACCATCTGGAAAATCGCTCAATTAAGCCGTTGTAATCGTGAACACCTTGGCATGTGTCAATGGCTGTGCCTGATACAGACATTTAATGCCATAACAAATGAAAGTCATAAACAGTTCTACATGTAATTGCAGGCTGTTGAAAAACATCGAAAGTACTTCCCATATTGCAACCATGACTCACTTGAGTCACTTCTTCCGATGTGGTGAACTAGGCCTACTGATTGAACCAAAGATGTGACTATCTCACATTTGATACTGTGTGCCAATATGCCATCTCAAAGTAAACTATTTTTTGAATAACTGCTCAAATTATTATAGTAGGCCTAGTCAATAATGGTTAAATAATATTCCAAATTCTAATACTATATGAAAGTCTGTGCATATATCAATTTTTGTCATATTTCAGTCAATTAACTGCAAAACCAGTCTGAGCAAAATACAGCATGACATATTTTGAGCAATTACATTGTATGACATATCATATTTTGTGCAAAAGCATTTAAACTATATTTGGTGTGAATGACGTTGCCTCATACATGTATATTGAAATATTTGCACACGAATATCGTAGTACGCTATATATAAAATTTGGAGCTCCTGAGGGACCCCTAAAAATTATTTTAAAAATTCGAAAAATTACACAAATATCATCATCTCCATAGGAAACTTTTTGACTGAAGGAACCTAAGAATTTCAAGGAAAAGGTTTTTTTGGGACATCCTACCACTGAGCAATGAGTTACAGAATAAAAAAAACTCGACAAGGGACAGTTCACCGAATAGATCGTAAATGTCGCAGATGACAGAAGCTGGACCGAAAAATTAGAGAGAGGACTCGTGTGTAGAAAAGGAAAGAGTATTGTCAAGAGTAACACCCAGGTTACGAACATTTTGTGAAGCAAATTAAGAGAACCATGGGCGCCCGCGGAAACTTTTGGAGTTGGGGCAAAAAATTTCGAAAATGTTTTTGTAGCAAAACCTTGAAAATGCAAAACTGGAAATTAATAATACGGGTATTTTTCAAAAAGGTTTCTTACGCAAATTTCTCAGTTTCCTTTTGTGTATAATTTTTAATACGATTAGTTTCCTTAGAAATTTGTTAAAAATCAAAAAGTAGATGCTAAAAAGTAGTTTCTTAAAGGTACGCTGTTTAAGTCCAAATAATGAACGAATGAACAAATTAACGAAAAATAGGTGTCAGTTTTCAAGGGGAAAGTGCTCCTCTAGCTGCTTCTAAAGCGCCACTCGAAAGCCAATCGCAGGGCACCAGCTTTTCACATGTGCTGCATCGAGTTAGAAGCCTATTCCAAAGAGTACCGGGTAGTCAGAAAGAGGTCCGAGTCTGGTAGCCAGAGGACCAGAGTAACTGTTAATGCGGGTGTCGTTTAGGAAGGTGGAGGATCCGAGGATCAGTTAAGTATGGGTTTCAATTATTTTAAACAGATCTCTTTTGTCAGTTTTTGGTGTAAATCCTGTGGCGTGATAACCAGAGCCCCTTATCCAAGTTTATCTGCAATTTGACCTCCCTGGATTCTGTACTGGCAGCTTGTAAAATGGACAAAATGGAGCCTGGCTTATAGCAGACTTGGTATATATAATTACAATTCTGGTGAATAAGCAGATCTCCTTGGTGTAATTTTAGTGTACTTTGAGAAATTTCAAATTTTTGCATTAGTAGGCCTATTTTTGCGGTAGTGATTATTTGCACTACAGCCAGACTCCACTTAGGTAGGCCATAATCGATAGGCCTGCTGTTTGCATGGGCGCCCGCAGGAGGGTTGAAAATCATTGTTACAGTTTTTAGAAAGAGCTTGAACATGTAAGGCAAAAAGTTATAACAACATGTTTATTTCTATAGAGATCTCTAAACGTAGATTTCTGACTTTCACTGTCTGTATAATTCGTATCATTGGTGCATTAGGGCTAATGCAAAGAAATTTGTTAAAAACCCAAAAGTAGAAGTTAAGAACATAGGTGCCAATTTTCCAGGGGCAAGTGCCTTCTTGACCCTATGCGCGGGCGCCCATGAAGAGAACCGTTTTGCAAGTAAAACGTAATCAATTGTATATCGCTGTTGACGAGTGCCTACTACTCAGCCAGATCAATAGAGTCTTGGAAGAGTTGGGCGAGAGACGATTTGAGGACATGATCCAACAATTGGGATCAGCATAAAAAATTCAATAGACTACACTCAGCAAGTTGCTTGAAATCGAAGCCATGAACAAAAGTCTGGGCATCATCAGCATAGAGGTGACCAGAGACTGAGTGTTTCAAAAAGGAAGACTCAGCTGTAAGCAAGATATAAAGAAGTGGACATAGTACTGATACTCTTACTCTAAATTTAACAAGAACCAATGAGGTGCGAGAATACCATTTTAAAACTTAGTCATTCGTTCATTCTGTGAATTGTAATCATATTGCAGCTTCAGTGGAACGGCATTTATTCGAAAAAGATACAGAATGAATGAAAATATATGTTCAGTCTCTCATGCAATTAGGCCTATAGCCTTCTAGTGAAAATGACAACATAATGCCTTGCCTTCAACCGTCCTTGGTACGAGGGTTTGTCGCATTGTAGACAATTCTTCTCCATCCTCTCCTGTCGTCGGTTGCTCTTAACAGCTTCTCTGTTGATAATCCCGACCATTCACTCATGTTGTCCAGCCACCTCAATCAATCAATCAATCAATCGTAATTTATATAGCGCCCCTTCAAGGTATCTACTCAGAGGCGCTCCCGGCCGAGATCAAGCGAAAAAAACAGTCTTCAACAGTTTGTGAAATTGAGTAGAGCTTGGGAGGTGTCGCATAGTCAAGGGAAGTCTATTCCAGGTTGTTGGACCAACCACAGAGAATGAACGCCTCTGCATTGTTACAGAGCGAGTGAAAGGAACCATTAAGTCACCATGGACAGCAGAGCGCAGTGCGCGGCGGGCTATGCAAGTGGAAAGAGGGAGGCAAAGCTCACGCAGATAAGAGGGTGCCCAGCCTGATAAGCATCGCCACACCAAAGATGCAATCCTAAATGAGATGCGCTGCGGGAAAGGAAGCCAGTGCAAGACCTCACGCATATATAGGGATACACGGTCGTACTTGGTGAACCCCCCAATAAGTCGTGCGGCAGCACGGTGGACCCTCTCCAACCTTTCAATCCGAACCCGCGGAAGACCAGCAAAGATGGAGGCGCAGTAGTCGAGGCGGCTCAGCACAAATGCATGGACAAGAGAAGCTGCAGCTTTAGAAGTTAGAGAGCGAGCAATGACCCTGAGCTGCCGCAGTTGGTAGTAGCAGCTGCGGCACACCTGATCTATATGATATGCAAGGGTGAGTTCAGAGTCCAGGAGCACTCCAAGGTCACGCACCACCGAAGAAAAAGTCATAGATGGGAATTGAGAGGAGAGAACGCTCAGGTCGAGCTTAGCCAGCTGTTGCCTAGTGCCCAACCAAATGAATTGGGTCTTTTGGGCGTTGAGGCGGAGTCGGTTTGAGGACATCCAATCTGTGAGGGCCCCCATTGCTTGTTGCATGGTGCGGACGGCCTCAATGGCTGTGAGTGGAGGGCAGTGCACATATGCCTGAGTGTCATCCGCATACAACTGGTGTAGCACGCCGTAGGATGCTAAAAGCGTGCCAATGTCAGAGGTATAGAGCAAGTAAAGCAAAGGAGCGAGGACAGAGCCTTGAGGGAGACCAAATGGAGCCGGGGCCCAGGGTGACCTACTCTCTCCCAAAATCATTGTAGGTCTTCCTCTTGCTCTTGCTCCCGGAACCGTTCCTTGCATAATCTCCTTCTCTAAGCAGTCTCCATGTTTCCTCATGATGTGCCCGAAGTACGACAACTTCCTTCCTTTGATAGATTCAAGTAGACTCCTTTCTACACCAGCCGTCTCTAGTGACAACATACTAGAAGGCAGCAATTTTATATTTTAACTTTACCCTGTCAGCGTTTACCTGAATGCTGCAGTATTTCGTCGTATCATGTATCGACAAGTAAAACAATGTAGGCCTTCTCAGAAGCATTCCTCGACATAAATTCCTCAGAGAAACAGCCTAAACCCTAAGGCAAAGAATTGCAGCAACCATATCGGTATATTTTTTCTTGCTAATGATTAATGAAGCACAGGTTTTTTATGATATCATTATCCCTTACAGATTCCACAGACTCTCTTATATTCATTAGCATAACCTGTTTCTGACTATTCCTAGTTGTCGTCAGAGTTCATGCTAATCTGGGTGATGATGTGAAGAAAGTAACTGCGACTGAAAAAAAAATTGCGACAACGATAGCCAACATGCTCATCGACAAGCCAGTTGATCAACGAAGTAGAATACTTGGACTTGTTCCAAAAGTCATTGCTGCTAAGACAGGCCAAAGCATCGTTCTCTACATCTACTGCAAGACCATCCATGAACTACAGGAACTGCAGGAGTCACTGACCTCAGGAAATCTAAGGAATTCCGTTGAATCGTGGTTCAATTCATTATTGAAACATAGAATAACAGTGAAATCACTAACCGCAGCCGATAAAGAATTCTCGAAGATGGGAACATATTTGAAAGGTCAGAACATATTTTGAATCCAAGTAATGACTTTCCTTTGTCTTTGGATTCTAGTTAATATTTGTTATAATACACCGTGGTTAAAAAAAGTAAGCCAAATTGCTTGTAAACTGAAATTTCGACATATGAAGTTGAAAGATTCATATCTTTTTATCCGTTCAACTTTATCTCATGAAATTTTGGAATCATATTCTTGGTCCAATTCTCTAAATATTTGGAATATTTTAGCGTGATATGCCATCAGGCATTAGTTATAATATTATATGAAAAACAGTTTGGCTTATTTTTTTGAGTCACGGCGTATAAGCAAACTCACACGCGCATTAACGATAAGGGAGCGATCTGTGAATTCATCTCCTCATCCAAGACATACAAAAAAGGTAAATGTACGGACACCAAATTTTCATGAATGTCATACCATGTATATGCAATCTGCCAGATTTTAGGGCGCTGAGAATGAATATGACAGTGAATTGAGTCCACTTTCTAGGAAGTCATCAATGGTTTCTATTAATAGAACAATACGTACAGAATAATTATTATGACATTCACCAGTAAAGTTCCACTTCTACTTTCGCCATTTCTTGGACTGCCTCTTGTATTATAGCTGTTCTCTGGCAAGCGTCCAGTTAACTTGGGAGGAACAATATTCCCTGATATTGTTTTTCACTGATTGCAATGTTCTTGTGAAAGCGTTCGCCATTGTCTTCACAAACCATGCTGCCGCAGTTGTCGTGTGGGAATGAAGAAAGTGGATCTTTAAGGACATGCTGCACCAAGTTTCTGACACATAGACAAAATATCCTTGTACCAATAGGCTAGTTTTCTCCCCAGACATTCCCAAGAAAGTTGGTTGACAGTTAGCCTACTGTTACAGTAGACGAGCTGCGTCCTGATCTTTTTCTCGTGACCATGAAACAGGTTACTGTACATATAATATTATATATATATATATATATATATATATATATATATATATATATATATTAGAGTGGTCCAAAAAAAGAACATTAAAATATTTGAAAGGCATGTTGTTTTTTCTGTACATCTGGTACAAAAAACCCAAAGTGCAAAATATTAAAACACTGACTCTATCTTCAGGTCACTCAATGCTGTCAAAGTTTTAACATACTAACTACATTATAAACACTGCAATATAACTGGCAGGCCTCCAGTCACCGAGCAATGAGCCTTCCATTTGAGCTGCTAGCAATATTATTGAATTGCCAACATGAAAGGCAGCTGCAATTGGTGTTTAATTGACTTCCAGTGTCTAATAAAAACCATCTAAAAATGCTGTCAGCATGTCACAATGTCGGTTCAGAAAGTCGAGTTTGACCATGAAGATTACCATGGAGCTTCGCCACCTATAGTAATGCTTAGTGTCTTCGCTCTTCGTCAGCGAGTCATTGAAAGTGCTGTTGTTGCAACTAATCTCAGAAATCTCTCTGCCCCATCATTCACGACTTGGGCTGTAGGCCTACTTAGGTGGAAAGATCCAACAACGTCTCCTTGATACAATGAGATTTCATAAACCTCCGGTTCTCTGTTAACCCTCAGGCTACCGTGCTTTTTTGTAACACGGACTACCAAGGGGGTGGTTACCCCCTTGGATTTTGGGTATGGTTTGAGGTATCATAACTTGCAATATACCATTTGATTCAGCATTCGTTTCTGCACAAAATGGTATATTTAGGTTTATAAAATATGAATGCACCTCGAAATTATGAATTTTTTTACCATGGGTACCCGTCGATTCCACAAAACGTATACTTACGCATAGGGAATATATTAGATTCTGTGTGTTTTAAACATGATTTATATATAAAAAATAGTTTATATATAATAAAGTCCAATGTTCAACTATAAAACTAGTAATAAGTCTGTTTTATGTTCAATAAAAACAAAAAAACATGTTGTAGCTGCTGAAAAACGTTTACGCAGACATATCGGCTTGCGTTGTAAAAAATACCCAACATTTACACACATTTTAATTTATTTTGAACACTTCCGGTCATCAAAAGACAAATTATTTGGTATCCGAAAATAGCCCTAAATGTCCTCTACAGAATGTCATAATTTATTTTTATTAAAAAATAAATTATGGATAAGTTATAATAGAAAAAACATGAACATTTTATGAAAATAAAACACCTTTATTTATATTTTAATTTATTTTGAGCACTTCCGGTTGTCAAAAGACAACTCAATGAGCATCGAAATGTAGCCCCACATTCCCTCTATAGAATGGTATAACGTGTGTCTCTTTATATAAAAGGGCACAAAAGTTATAGTCGATAATCTAGGGGTGGTATCCACCCCCTAGTACCTTGGGTATACTGGGTGTAACTTTTGAACGGTAGGAAACATCATCAAAACTTTAGCTCAAAATGTGTGCCAATGAACACCTCTACAGCTACCTAACACGGCAAAATTTTATTCCAAACGGAACAAGTTTGATTTGGAAAAACCTAGAGGGGGTGGTAACCACCCCCTTGGTAGCCCGAGGGTTAATTCCTCTCCTTTTTTCCTTAGGAACCTACCTCTTGCATTCTAGGTTCTTCTTCTTTACTTGTGTCTTGATTATCTCTTTTCTCGTCTACTTCTTGGAAAAATATAAGAACCCAGCAAGGTCAATTCCTAAATACCAGAAATGACGTATGAAAGTATTTAATACCGCCTTAGTGATCTTCTCATTTACAGCGTTGTGTTGGTCATCCAGGAGAGCCCAGTCATTCACAGCAGCATCGCAGGCACTTGGAGCCACTACCCTTCAGGTAATGGATTAGATCAGGAAAATGAAAACAGCCACTTCTCAGATCGAGAATAGCTTCCCCGATCCTGGCTGGTTCCATTTGCTCACAAAACATCACGAATTTGAGTATACGTAAATGAACTTTGTTATCCATCATGGCTGCATCTTGGCACTTCCTGCAGTCAGTTATTTTAGAGCCTGAAATGCACGGACTAGTGGACTGTTATGATGAAAGACCACTGTTGGTGATAAACGTTTGAATAACTGGATATCTGGTCAGGCCCAACCCTAGGATTTGCGGGGCCCGAGGCAGCATGCGGTGAGCGGGTCCTCATAAAAAATTTCGGAGTTGACTTTCTGCCAATTGCTGAGAATGGGCTACCACAATGTAGGCCTGTGCAAATAACGAAAATCAAACTGAAATTGGTTAATGAATTAGAAATGCTACTAAGCAGGTTCTTTATACTAGCATTTACTATGAAGTCAATAGTTAGGCTATGTTTTATTTCCTTAGTTGACATCTGAAACGGGATGCCAATAATAAAAATATTTTAACGACCTTCTAGTTGAAAGCTTGTTAGTCACTATAGACATTGTCGTGGGTTCTATCTCATAAAATAGGCTATATCTATTCATAAGCAAATTTTGTGAGTATTGATGGATGGGTTCTAGGACGATTGATCACCGGACGGTTGATCACCGGACGATTGATTACTGCGGACGTTTGATCATCGACCGATTGATCACCGGACGATTGATCACCGGACGATTGATCACCGGTATATCGGTCACTACACTTTATTAACTGAGGATGAAAGGAAAATGTTGTAATTACCGCTAGTAAAGATAAACATCGTCGGCTTCTGTTAATTCTTAAATATACACACAGCAAATAGCACATCAGAATAAGCACGGATCTGTTTATTTCATTAGTTACCAGTATAACAACGCTTGCCGTTTCAGTATATTTTCACATTAAATTTTCACTTCTAACAATTTCATTACAAATTAAATCATTATGTGGTGGATTGAGTCTGTCATATCGTTTCATACAAATGTTCATCTTTACTAGCGGTAATTACGACATTTATCTTTCGTTCTCAGTTAATAGATCCCAATGACCACTAGACCGGTGATCAATCGTCCAGTAATCAATCGTCCGGGGATCAATCGGTCGATGATCAAACGTCCGCAATGATCAATCGTCCGGTGATCAACCGTCCGGTGATCAACCGTCCGGTGATCAATCGTCCGGTGATCAACCGTCCGGTGATCAACCGTCCGGTGATCAATCGTCAGGTGATCAACCGTCCGGTGATCAATCGTCCGGTGATCAACCGTCCGGTGATCAACCGTCCGGTGATCAATCGCCCGGTGATCAACCGTCCGGTGATCAACCGTCCGGTGATCAACCGTCCGGTGATCAATCGTCCGGTGATCAACCGTCCGGTGATCAACCGTCCGGTGATCAATCGTCCGGTGATCAACCGTCCGGTGATCAACCGTCCGGTGATCAATCGTCCGCGCACCGATGGATGCAAAATCCGTAATAGGTTCATAGTCCAGATCATTGACACTTAGCATCATCATTTTATATTGAAAATGTAGCTAGTAGTCCAGGAAATCTAGCTCAAATATAGGCCTACCGTCAACCTGGGCAAAATTGCTTCAGAAGCTTTTTAAACGCTTTCCTGCTCAGAATCTTTTGCTGAATAACATATCCAAATCCCCCCAAATTCCGACCACGGAGTCACCCCCAAAAATGGGGGCAAAATATAGAGGTTTTTCGTATATTTTATATCATTTAAACGTAATAAATGGTCGCTATGCATTTTGCTTAGAACATCATGGGGGACGCGCCCCAATTGCCCCCAGAATCTACTGAGGGTATATAAGTATACCTATTAATGTTCTGAAAGTGACAATCAAGCAATTTATAAACAATGTTCTTAGAGGACATCACTTTCTAGCACGTTGAAGTCGTCATCAATCCGATATTACATATACAAAATATACGAAAAACCTCTATATTTTGCCCCCATTTTTGGGGTGACCCCGTGGTCGGATTTTGGGGGGATTTGGATATGTTATTCAGCAAAAGATTTTGAGCAGGAAACCGTTTTAAAAGCTTCTGAAGCAATTTTGCCCAGGTCAAACTGTGAATGACCTGGACTATAGGTCTAAATCAGTTTAGCCGTTCTTGAAACATAGTTGATCGCATGCAGGCTCAGATCAATTTTAGCTTTTTTTCCTTTTGATTCCTACTTAGGCTAATATTTTCTGCAAAAATGGAGAATCTTTTGTTTGGCATAGACCTATCCTTTCAAGTAGGCCTAAAATAATTAATTAATAGAACAGTTTAAATAAAAGGAGAAATTGTTAAAGTCAAATTAGTAAACTTTTAAAATTGTATTATTGTATTGTAGACTATTCACAATTTATAATTGTGTAATTGCAAAAGCTGTCTGTTCTGTTAATAGTTGAGTTTAATTAAGATTACTGCATGACTTGCAAATGTAAAGCGCAGTTCGTCTTGCAGGCGCTTCATTAAAGAAAAGATTATCATAAAGTCACTCTCACAGTGTACACCAATAATTCATGGCGCTTCCAGTGCGTAAAAGAAAGAAAGCGGTTTCGAGACAGCAGAATGACGCATTTTGGGGTAGGCCAACCTTGCAGTTAGTAGCGAATAACGATGTGTCAATGGAGAGAGCTAATCAATCAGAACGCTCAACATTTAGACACTAATAAGCTGTAATAAAAGAGTGTCAGCCATATTTTAGTAGGATTACTTTAAATTAAACATAGGCCTAATTATAATAACGGGAACTTATAATTTTTTCTGTTTGAAAGTCAGGTTAACAGAAAAAGACTTAGGCTAGATCGCGGGTCACGTAAAACCACGAATTTAAACTTGTTAGCAGTGGCGGCGCTAGGGGGTCTGGGGGGCTAGACCCCCCTACAAGAGGCTCAGCCCCCCGTAAAAAAAGGGCCATTCGAAATTTTTTACAGCGAAATATACACAATTTAGGGCTGATGACTAAAAAAAAGGTCGTCAGAAATTTTGGCGGCGAAACTAGAAAATTTTCATGAGATTTCGGTCGATGACTAAAAAAAAAGGTCGTCAAAAATTTTGGCGGCGAAAATGGAAAATTTTCATGAGATTTCGGTCGAGGCTTCAGCCCCCCGAAACTGAAATCCTGGCGCCGCCACCCGCCACTGCTTGTTAGAAGACAGCCTAGAAAATATGGGCCTAATAAAAACTAGCTATATCGAAAATATTTACCGCATTCCTGACAAATTAAATTTTACATGTAGGCTTATAGGCCTTCTATACAGTAGTTGTAGTTCACTTTATCTATTATTGACAATTGCTAATGTTGTTAAGAGGCCAAAGCGTTGTAAACCTTGCCACTTAAAAAAATATGTTAGAAGCGCGGGGCCTCTGAAGCGCGGGGCCCAAGGCGGCTGCCGCGCTCGCCTTGCCCTAAGGTCGGGCCTGTATCTGGTCCAGACGATGCAGCCATCACAACTGTGAAGATTGTATCCAATATAGACTCTGTTGCAAGATGTCTGTACAAGCAAAATGCGACAGAAGCCAACAAAATACAACACTGAACACAGTGAACAGTTAGCAACATCCGTATTGGATCCCATGGCAGTGTTGGAAGTAGTAGTGTAAAATAAAAGAGCTTCAATATTTTTTCCAATGTCCATTCTTCAATGATCTTGACAGCGACGTTGGTCATGGCAGCTCCAGTACCCGATGGAAGCTTTGGCACAGTAATGAGCTAATCGAATTTGATATTTGGGCTTGAAGTCAACAATTATTGACAAAAGGTCAACCCAGTGTGAGAATTGTGGAAAAATAACAGGGGGTTGAACCATGATCCACTTGAAATTGGGGTGTGAAGAACAGACTTTACTATGGAGCTCTAAGAAAGACTGTGGAGTTGAAACGCCCAGTAATTCTCACCCTGGATCAACCTATGCGCCCTCTTCTTTCTCCTGTAAGGTCTGCTCCAGTTACTTTACTATTCCAGAGTGGAACTAAGAAAACATCTTCCTTCTTGACTTCGTTGATGAAGGAATCTCTCAGACTGACCCTATACATGTATATAGTGGTTCGTATATCAACCCTGGCATGCCAAAGTGAGCTTTAAGAAATAGACTTTTGGCCAAACACTATTGGACTGAAAATAGGATGTGACTAGAAAGCCTGTTGAAAATAATGCTGCGGTCCAGCGTTGAATCCAGCTCAATTTATAGAACATCATGGGGCACGTGCCCTAATGACGCCTTCGAGTCTCCTAAGGGTAGGCCTATTTAAGCATATGTGTACTTATCAATGTTCTGAGAGGGACAACCAACAAAGTTATGAAAACGGTTCTTGAAAATATCACTTTCCTGCCATATTAAAGTTGTCAGCAGCCTGATATTCAATGTAAAAATGCACGAAAAACCATTATATTTTGAACCCTATTTTGGGGGAGACCCATGGTCAGATTTTTTCGGATTTTGGATATTTTATTCTGAGGAAGAAACCGTTTAGAAAGCTTGTTTGTATGACAGCTTTTCCCAGGTCAAACTGCAAATTGCCTGGACTATTAATATATAGCCCCAAACCCCAACTTTGATGCTCGTGAGTGACCCCTAAATATTACATTTTTTGCATAAAATTTCACCTAGGTACTTTTTAGATCAACATGAACAAATGTATCAACATGCCTAAAAATCCCAAAGAAATTTTTTACATGCCATTTTGGACCAGTCTAATATGTATATATAAATATGTATATATATCTATTATATGTATATTATATATTATATATATTAGACTGGTCCAAAATCGCATGTAAAATTTTTTTTCTTTTGGATTTTTGAGGCATGTTGATACATTTGTTCATTTTGATCTAAAAAGCACCTGTGTGAAATTTTATGCAAAAAATGTAATATTTAGGGGTCACTCACGAGCATCAAAGTTGGGGTTTGGGGTTATATATTAATAGTCCAGGCAATTTGCAGTTTGACCTGGGAAAAATTGTAATACAAGTTTTCTAAACGGTTTCTTCCTCAGAATTTTCTGCTGAATAAAATATCCAAAATCCGAAAAAATCTGACCATGGGCTCTACCCCAAAATTGCGTTCAAAATATGATGGTTTTTGTGCATTTTTACATTGAATATCGGGCTGCTGACAACCTTAATGTGGCTGGAAAGTGATGTTTTCAAGAACAATTTTCATAAATTTGTTGGTTGTCCCACTCAGAATATTGATAAGTAGGCCTATGCTTAAATATATAAGCCCATCCTTAGGGACTCGAAGGGAGCATTAGGGCACGTGCCCCCATGATGTTCTATAAATTGAGCTGGTTTCAACGCTGGACCGCAGCATTATTTTTAACTGGCTTTCTAGTCACATCCTATTTTCAGTCCAATACTGTATGGCCAAAAGTCTATTTCTTAAAGCTCACTTTGGCATGCCAGGGTTGATACACGAACCATTATTGCGTCAATCTGAGAGAATCCTTCATCCACGAAGTCAAGAAGGAAGATGCTCTCTCAGTGCCACTCTGGAATAGTAAAGTAACTGTAGCAGACCTTACAGAAGAAAGAAGAGGGCGCATAGGTTGACCCAAGGTGATAATCACTGGGCGTTTCAGCCCCAGTCTTTCCTAGAGCTCCATAGTAAAGTCTGTTTATCACACCCCAATTCCAAGTGGATCATGGTTCAGCTCCCAGTTATTTTTCCACAATTCTCACACTGGGTTGACCTTTTGTCAATAATTGCTGGTTTCAAGTCCAAATATCAATTTCGATGAGCTCATTGCTGTGCCAAAGCTTCCATCGAATACTGGAGCTGCCATGACCAATGTCGCTGTCAAGATCATCGAAGAATGGACATCGGAAAAACCTATTGAAGCTCTGTTATTTGACACTACTAGGCCTACTTCCAACACTGCCATGGGATCCATTACGGATGTTGCTAACTGTTCGGTGTCGTATTTTGTTGGCTTCTGTCGCATTCAGCTTGCACAGACATCTCGCAACAGAGTCTATATTGGATACAGTCTTCACAGTTGTGATGGCTGCATCGTCTGGACTTGGTATCCAGCTATTCAAACGTTTATCACCAACAGTGGTCGTTCATCATAACAGTCCGCTAGTCCGTGCATTTCAGTTTCTAAAATAACTGACTGCAGGAAGTGCCAAGATGCAGCCATCGTGGTCATGAAGACTTGCAGAATTGTGCCTCTGTATCCCTATTTTCTAGCAGGGGATCTTCACACTCCACCAATAAGACGACAGATAACAAAGTTCATTTACGTACATTCGTGATGTTTTGTGAGCAAATGAAACCACCCAGGATCGGGGAAGCTATTCTCGATCTCAGAAGTAGATGTTTTAATTTTCCTGATCTAATCCATCACCTGCAGGGTAGTGGCTCCAAGAGCCTGCAATGCTGCTGTGAATGACTGGGCTCTCCTGGATGACCAACACAACGCTGTAAATAAGATCACTAAGGCGGCATTTACTACTTTCATACATCATTTCTGGTATTTAGGAATTGACCTTGCTGGGTTCTTATTTTTCTCCACGAAGCAGTTAATGAACGAGAAAAGAGATAATCAAGACACAAGCAAAGAAGAAGAACCTACAGAATGCAAAGAAAAAAGGGAAGGAAATAACAGAGAGCCGGAGGTTTATGAAATCGCTTTGTATCAAGGAGACGTTGTTGGATCTTTCCTCCTAAGTAGGCCTACAGCCCAAGTCGTGAATGATGTGGCAGAGAGATTTCTGAGATTAGTTGCAACAACAGCACTTTCAATGACTCGCTGACGAAGAGCGAAGACACTAAGCATTACTAAAGGTGGCGAAGCTCCATCGTAATCTTCATGGTCAAATTCGACTTTCTGAACCGACATTGTGACATGCTGACAGCATTTTTAGATGGTTTTTATTAGACACTGGAAGTCAATTAAACACCAATTGCAGCTGCCTTTCATGTTGGCAATTCAATAATATTGCTAGCAGCTCAAATGGAAGGCTCATTGCTCGGTGACTGGAGGCCTGCCAGTTATATTGCAGTGTTTATAATGTAGTTAGTATGTTAAAACTTTGACAGCATTGAGTGACCTGAAGATAGAGTCACAGGTTTTAATATTTTGCACTGTGGTTTTTTTTGTACCAGATGTACAGAAAAAACAACATGCCTTTCAAATATTTCAATGTTCATTTTTTTGACCACTCTAATATATATATATACTAGCTGAATTACCCGGCGTTGCCCGGGAAATTTCGGTTTTTGGTTCCCACTTCCCAGCCACGCCTGACCCCGGGAAATTTCGGTTTTTAGTCCCCAGCCACGCTGACCCCGCTCCCACTCCGCCTTTCTCACCCCGCCTTCTTCCATCGGCCACAACCCGGCCTGGCGTTCTCCGTGAAATGTAGGGTTTTCGCCGCAAACCATCTCCAAGCCGCCTCTGCGGGGCGGTTTCGCTTGGCATTTGTCGGTGAATCTTGGTTCTTTTGCCTAAACACGTCCGCCCTAAATAATGTCCAGATGGCCTACATACGACGGCACAGTATAATATTAATTACTGGTTTCCATTGTCATTATCTTGCGATCAACCATTCATAATTATTATCAGCGTTTTTAGTATTATTGTGCGAAAGCGCGCGCTATAAAATCGGCCGTTTAAAGTGAGGTGAAGAAGTGATGACGTCATAAATCTATGGATTCTTTTAAAAGGGTTCTGTAACTTCCGGCGACCAATCTTAATTTCTTAAATATTGCGTTAACTTTCGGAAAGAAGATTAAAAATTTCAAACTCGGGAAACGGTAAGATTTTTGGATCGCGAAGCCCGATAGTGTTCCCCGGTGATGCTAAAAAGTATTTTTGTAAATATTGAGAAAAATCGGTCGGGTGGATAAGAAGAAAATTGGTTCATTAAATTGTAACAACTTGTATTTATAGTTTTAGATATATATATATATATATATATATATATATATATTATATAAATCCTATATAGCCTACGCAGGCAGTAACAGGCACTCAATATTCGGATTCACCGTGACTAGTTAGCCAATATGATCCGTTGAGATATCTATTTCTAAGCAGCAATAAACTTCAAGGAATAACCCTAAGCAAATCAGCGTGGAGCTAATTAGTAGCGTTGACTGGAATAGGCAGTACAAGCATCATCAATAATTAGTAGGGTGGAGTGAAAAACACGAATATTATAAATCGAAAATGTAATAGCAGTAAGAAGTTGTCTTATGGTATGGGGTCAAGAAATGTCAAAAAGTTTTGAAAAATATTAATGTCTTCCTTTGCCCCCAGAGGGCCAAAGTTTCGAAAAATTTGATTTTTTTTAAAGAAAATTGCAGGTTTTCTAATGAAATATTTTTAGTGTAAAATAATCAACCACCAAACAATTATCTACAATTATCTTTAAACTGAGTAAAATCATATCTTAATTTCAAGAATAGTCGCATATTTGTAGGAGATATTAACTTTTTAAGATACCCCACATTCGCGACATGTCGCTATGCCTGAAAACGGTAAAACACTAATAATTTTTTTATCCTTTGAGATAATTCAACTTGTAATATGTCATTCTATTCAGTTTATGACAGTCTATCTAAAGGTGCATTTAAACTTATGAGAACCTTTCATGAAGAATTTCGAACGCTCATGGTCTCCTTTCTCTTTCTATCATGCTGCTTCTTTAGTGAGGTTGATATAATCTTATCCTGACGGCTAATCGTCATAACCCTAATTGTCTGTTGATCATGTAGGAACTCTTGTCTTCGGTACATTTGCAATTGTGAGTGGTGCATTTGCAGGCTGCAATGTAAAAAAATTATCTACACTTTTTTCAAAGTTTTGCAATTTCCGAGGACATTTACTTTAGTTTCCCTCTTTTTTAAGGTTTCATGAGCGTTCGAAATAATTCTTCACGAAAGGTTCTCATAAGTTTAAATGCACCTTCAGATAGACTGTCATAAACTGAATAGAATGACATATTACAAGTTGAAATATCTCAAAGGATAAACAAATTATTAGTGTTTTGCCATTTTCAGGCATAGCGACATGTCGCGAATGTGGGGTATCTTAAAAAGTTAATATCTCCTACAAATATGCGACTATTCTTTAAATTAAGATACGATTTTACTCAGTTTAAAGAGCTCTTTCCAACGATGTATTGTTTGGTGGTTAATTATTTAACACTAAAAATATTTCATTAGAAAACCTGCAATTTTCTAAAAAAATCCAATTTTTCGAAATTCTGGCCCTCTGGGGGCAAAGGAAGACATTAATATTTTTCAAAACTTTTTGACATTTCTTGACCCCATACCATTAGACAAATTTTTATTGCTATTACATTTTCGATTTCTAATATTCGTGTTTTTGACTCCACCCTAATAATAAGCCTATTTAATTGTATAATAGGACTATGGATTAAAAATCACATGATCGTTTTCTAAACCTTTGTAACTTGCAACCATTGAATTGTACTCTTCTAATCAGGGCACTTTCTTTACAATAATTATAACAATGTATGTGGCCTAATCTCTCGGCTGCGCTTCAGTGACATTTGTGGCCCGACCTCCCGCGCTGCTAGGCCTATAACTATGCTGCAATTACGCCCATTAGTATAAAAACATTTCATGCTTAATCCATGATATCCTCATTTGATTTCAAATTTGCCCATGTCCACTAATAGACACAAAAGTCATCTATGAAGAAAAATCTACATTTTATTTCCGGATTATAGGGGTGATTCTTAGTAATTGGGGGATATTTTATTTCAGTGGGGAGACCTTGTTTCGAAACATAGTAGTAGTGGATAATAGCGTATGGCGTATACGTGTGCTGGTCACAGCTCCAAGGTAAATTTCTTCATAATTGGCGCTGGCCAGAGCGCATTTGACCAATTGAGTGCTTCCACTCATAATGTGATCAATGCGGCGGCTGCTCATATTAATTGCCGCCGACCAATGGCAAGCATATCCCCACTATGATTAAATTCAACGCGCGCAACGACGTAAGGGCGAATAGGTGCATCGCCTAGTTATCTTTCAAACCTTTGCATTTGAATCATTCTATGCACATCAATGCTATGTGTCACACACTTAAAATTTTGAGCATTCGAATTTTACTGTCATAAAAGCAAAACCAGAACTTTACAGTCATTGGTTCACTTTTGCAAAGCGCAAACATGGACGTTTGAGAAACGAAAGCGACACTTAGCAGCATTTTCAAATCTCCACACTGAAACCCTTCATTCTTTCCCCAAAACAATAGATGCCACACTCTTTTAAAATCTGTGGAACACTAATTTGTCACGTGTAGAAGCACATTTGAGATGCGCAAACAGGTACGCGCGAGAGGCGAAAGCTTACAATTTTGATTTGATTATAGACTGGTCAACAAGCATTTTGCTACCGGGATTCCTTGAGCTGTAGGCTACCTTACTAAATTTTGATGTGCTGATTCCAAATCAGAAATCAGTTTTTGATTCACGTTTTACACCATCCGGTGGTCTGAACTCCATTGCACTGAGCCGATCAACGAATAGGCCTACGAGGAAACACTTATTCCTGCTTATTCGATTCGCTTCCGTCATTTTTTTGTGGACGAAGGCGACGATTTGAATGAAATGGCTTCTTTTTTATTGTAGCCTACATGCTCAATAATGTTTCTCACTGCGCGAGAGTCACCTCCCAGTAACACAGCAGCGGGATATTGTTTTGTCAGCGTTAGCAAATCAGCCTTTACTAGATTGGCAAAACTATTTGAAAGATTCTTTGAAAACTATTTCCGTGCACAGTGTTAACATTGGCTGACTAAATAGTGGTTAATGTAGACACAATTATTTGATTCCTTATGCAAAATTTGGGTCTGTTTACCTAAATAGGGAAGAGTGCTCCAAGATACCAATGCTAACGAAGAATGTGCTTTTCTTATGTGTGGATTCCAAGAGAAGTACATGAGCCAAACAGTGATCTTTTTTTAGATAATTGGAAAGAACATTTATTGACCCAGAGAGTTATCAAATTTTTTAAGCAATTGGGAAGGACATTTATTCACCCAAAGAGTGATCAAATTTTTTAAACAATTGGGAAAAGCACTTACTGAAGTCTTAAATCATGTCTTTAAGCCATGAAATGATAGGAAATTTTGATGCGATAACAGCTTAAAATGTCACTATTCAGTGTGGACTTTGTAAAAAAAACATTAACAAAGATGCTTTTCAAGTATTAAACCACGACTAGGATGGTCAATTTCGCTAAAATGACAGCCTACGATACTACCATCGCAGTGTGGCAAATGGGAATACAAAAATTCGAAAATGGTGAGGAGTATATCCCCTCCATAAAACCCTTACCCTGCTCAGCGCTCTGTGCTTCGGCAATCGTCCTTTGGCCGCGAATTCGTCCCCTGAAACTAGGATCAAGTCTCCGCCTATGAACAGAGGTAGGCCTAATTTCAATATCTCTCCTATCAAAAAAGGTCAAAATTTGTTTGGGCACTCACACTCTTCGGGTCAACTCGGCGCCTATGGGCCTATATCGATTTCAGTGCCAGATCTATGGCCTTCCAGGCCTATATTGATTTCAACAGGTCTCGTCAGAGTTGTAGGCCTATAGGCCTACTGGGAGTGAGACAATTCATGTCATCACTGAAATAGTAGTGTGCAGTTTCTTTCAGATGACAACTTATAATTAATGTAGCCTACTGCCATTAATTGTAGGGGAGAGTATGCACCCTTGATCCTAATGCACCCTTGATCCTAATGATTTTTCTCCGTCCTTACTTTCTTTATATCACCTAGCAGGGAACCAGACTATTATACATATTCATTAAACATCCACAGCTGTGTTTCAGATAGTAAACAAGACGGTGTTGTATTTTTATGGCAAAATTTTGATTTTGGACGAAAAAAGTAAATTTTTGACCATTCTGTTCTAACTAAGGAACAAAATCCAATGAAGGGAGGTCCAATGACAGTAGAGAATCGTGTTCGAGCAATTTTGTTCCCAGCTCTTGGGTTAAGCAAGTCTGAACTGTTCAGAAAACGGAGCGATTTAAGAGCAGATACAGAAGAAGGAATATTATATCTCGGAGATAATTTGGTTAAAATCACACAATATCTATCACTCTGACTTTCAAGCACATGGATATCTAACGCATGCATGGTGGCTAGCTACCCGTGCCTCAGATTCACAGTTTGATGTGACTTTTCGCGCGTTAAAATTTACTTAATAATTCACTGGACAACAAATTTTCAAAAAAGTTTTGCCTCTGACATGAAATTTGCAAATTCTTACAGCTTTTAGGGTGCTGAACACGAATATGACAATGAAATCAAAGAATTGGCTCCAGTTTCTCTGAAATCATCAAGAATTTCTGTAAAAAGAACAATGCGTACATATAGCATTTTTACTAGTAAATGTTCGCTTCTAATTCCCACTGTCTCTTTTATAACTGCTCAGGATTAGATCTGGTGAGCATGCAAGTAAGCCTATGCATGTATAAGCACGTGCTATACCGCCCCCTCAAGATTCTAGTCGGATGCGCTCCCAACTACAGCGCGGACACTGAATTGGAGTTTCATGAAGCAAATGAGCAATTGCAGGTTATGGGCTTGCTCAGGGTCCCTACGCGGTAGCTTGAGGTGGATTGAAACCCAAAACCTTCCTACTCCAAGGCACCGAATATACCCCCTACACCAACGCGCCCCACAAAGTAGGCTTATTGTCAGCCAATATGGAAGTTTTCCTGATATCATTTTTCCATGACTGCAATGTCTTCTTGAAATCGTTCGCCGTCCTCAACAGTCATTATGTCCATGCCGCAGTTGTCGCGAAGAAACTCCAAGTGGGAATGGACAAGTGGATCTATAAGGACATAATGCCAAATTTGTGATACATGGAATCATAGACAACATGGTCTTCGACCAAACCCTTGTAGTTTTCTGTCCTGGCATCCCACAGGAAGATAGTTATAGCACCATATGAAATTTAACGTCCAAGTATCTGAAAGCTGATTCAGACCGGTACATGAATCTTATGACGGTCTTTATCACACTGAATTTGGTGTGTAGCGACGATAACGGAACTTACAGGGTTTCAGCCTCTGTTATAGACGTTGCACATAGCCTACTTCTATCTGACGCACATAGATTTCCTCTCAGGCCAGTTTCTCCTCACTTAGTGCGAAGTCCTTGCTCGACTGTCCCATTGACATATAAAAACAGCAGCATTTTGAATATACAAGCTGCAGACTCATCAAGAGAGCCAGTAAACCTTCAAGTTACTACAGAGATGCCTGCTGTAGTGAACGGAATTCAACAGGTGTTTTGGGTTGTCGTAGGTTTTCTTCACGAGGACAGCATGTCCGAACGGAATGGATGGATGTTGGTTTGAATCAATGCAACACCGCTTTGAGACTCAATTTCGTGAAGTCGCTGAGTTGTTGCCATTCTTGAGGGCCGTGTTTGATTACGAGGGCATTCAACAGACAATTTACATCGGAACAGAAGACAAGGTCATCTTCCTTGGCTAAATTTTTTTAAACTGCCCATGACGAGTAGCCTACGAAACGATTTCACTCAGGCATTTTCCCGGAGAAGATTCCATTCTTTTAAGTCTTCATCCAAGTGACTCCGCCTTAATTGACCAGGTCGCGATCAAAATCGTTCAGTTCACCTTGAGTGAGAATGTGTGGCGTCGATGGCTGCGGAGAACCCGAAGTCGATTCGCTTCCTCTTCATCGTATGAATCAATGAAAAATTCTTTCCATGCATCCGGAATGGAATTCCTTTGTCGTGCCGAACGGGTCGGATTGCAGATGGTATATTCGGGTATGCTATTGACCACTTATCTTTCCTTGTCATGCCTGCAGAAGTAGGCGGAACCATGCAGAAGAATTAGTAGCAGTCATTTTGTGTGATTGCTTGGTGCTCTCCAAACCATTGGAACAGCGAAGGCCATTTTCTCGTCTTTCAACTTCTCTGGAAAATTTATTGCCAACGCGGGGGATGGTACATGGCAGGTGGATGCAATACGACACATAAAGAACGTGCTGCTCTATATGTAGTTTGAAATACAGCTTTGAGAAAAAATTTTGTTACCCACATGTGTAGGCCAACTCAATGCGAACTGAGACATTTGTACGTAACCATCTCTGTATCTTTTAAACTAGAGCCAATCAACAAATTTTACTGTCATTTTCGTGTTCAGCACCTCAAAATTAGTAAAGATTTGCTATTTTCATTTAAAAGGCAAATTGTGTGTTGTCCAGTGTGTAATAATAGTAATAATAATTACAACAACAACAACAACAACAACAACAACAACAATAATAATAATAATAATAATAATAATAATAATAATAATAATAATAATAATAAATACTAATTATAATAATAATAATAATTTCCTTTATTGAACAATCTGCTTGACAGACGTCAATTGACGGTAGGTCTATGCTAAGGTCGCTGAAAAAGGTTCTTTTAAAATGAAAGAAGCACATCGATACTGAAAACCTTGAACTTGTTTTTATTGAAATTAGTCTATCTTTAAAGAGGTACAACTTAAATAATTTTCATAGACGAACTGAATTGAGAACGTATTTTTAAAAATGAAAATAGAAGTATAACTGAAATTTTTTGAAGTACTGCAACTGAATTAAAACGTACATTGTGGACATCCGAGCAGCTTTAAAAAATAAAAAAAATGAAACAAAAACCACTTCCGAAGTAAAATACTGTATCATTGGTACGAACATTTGAACGGACATTTGAACGATGGTCAATTGAACGGACGACATTGGACTGGCGGCATTTTAACATGACAAAGTAGAACCGGTCTACAATGGAACGGATGACACTTGACCGGGGTAAAAGTTTCAAATTAGCCCCCGGTTTCAGATTACCCCCAGGACCCTATTTTTGCATCGATCATCGCATTTATTGCACTAACAAAATCAGAAAAAATGATCCCGCTTCTTGTTTTGGTATAAAGATTTTCATCCGTCATCCCACTTCGTGGTTTATTATCAATATTTTGATCGGGAAAAAAATAATAGCCTCGAAGCCATTTCTCCATGTAACTTCAGAGGCGATTAGTATTTTAGTTACAGATGAAAATGTTGATAACAAACCACGAAGTGGGATGACGGATGAAAATCTTCAGACCAGAGCAAGAAGTGGGATGATTTTTCTGATATTTTAGTGCAATAAATGCGGTGATTGATACAAATTACAGTTTGCAGGGGTAATGTTTAGGAGGGGGTAATTTGAAACCTTTACGCCGGTACATTCTAATGACTGGGCCGACCAATGAAGAATTCACACAAGGTGCGGCGGGGTCAACTTTTTGCGTAAACCTACTCTGAGCTTTGACTGAATGTTGAGTGCGACGTTGCTTTAGTGAGGCTGAATTGTAGTGAAACAACGTTTTACTTTGCGCCATGGCGTATTTGACATAAGACATAAGACATCACAGAGTGCAAGAAAGGAACCTTAGCAGCGTTGATGATGATGATGCTGTCCATCCTCATTTCTGAGGGTCGGAGACCAGAGACAACGACAGCAGCTTCCTCCATTCCTCTCTGTCCTGCGCCCCTCTGACACAGTCTACAGGTGATAGTCCGGTCCAGTCACAGACATCGTCCATCCAGCGCCTCCTTGGTCTTCCCCGTGCTCTGGAACCCTCAATTCGTCCATGTATTAGCAGTGTCGATATGTTGTCTGCCCTCATCAGGTGTCCGAAGTATCGCAGTTTCCTTTTTTGCACCATCTCCAGCAGTCTCTGTTTCGGCCGCAGCTCCGCCAAAATTGAGGCATTTGTTCTGTGTTCCTTCCAGTCGACCTGCATCATTCTTCTATACGTCATCATCTCAAATGCCGTCAATCTCCTTCTATCCGCCGCCTTCAGGGTCCATGCCTCACTTCCATACAATGCCACCGACCACACCATCGCCTCCATAACCCTCCTCTTCAGCGCATTTCCGACCGAACGATCTTTCCACAGGCAGTCCAGTGACCCCATCGCCGTCCGAGCCATCCCCAATCTAGCCCTGATTTCTCGGCTTCCGTCTCCAGTGTCATCTAACAATGCTCCCAGGTAGCGGAAAGCGTTGCCACTCTAACATTAAAAAAAAACAAGTTGGAGGGCCGAAAATCCGAAGTTCAGCAAATCTATACAAGGCCGTAGCTAATGGGTGTTTGGGGTGTTTGAACGCCCCCCGAAATGGAAAACGTAAAAAACATAATGCATTTACGAGCACATGATGTAAAAGCATGAAATAAAACCATGAAAACACCAACCGAAATGGAAAATTGTAAAAAAATAGAATTAATTAATTGGTGACATTTTGTGAATATTTCGGAAAAAGGTCATCAATTTTTAAAAGAAATTATCGAAAGGTAGGCTAATGACAACATTAGATATTTAGTGGAAACAGCAGGAGCAGTTTATGATAGAATTATTACATAGATGCTAGATAAACCGGAGCATAAAGAGAAACTTAGATGTAAAGAAACATATTTCAAAGTTAGGATAGCAATTGATAGGAAATTATATTTACCATAGAACAAATTCTAAGGTGTTCATGCTGGTTCCAGTATATGGGAGTGCATTGTAATAGCCTAAAAACACACAATGTCACAATTAACCAAAGACTATCATCAATATTGTTTCCAAACACTGGCACAAAAATGAGAAGTAACCACCAAAGGCATTTCACTGAGCACTTTGATGGCAAGTCCAACCAACCCAATTTTTAAACATCCAAATTTTAGGCATTATGGTCTGTACGTGTGAAATCACAGAGGGCCAGTAACTGACCCATCTCTGGATATGCCTATATTATTGCTTTGTTGAAGTCTGCTACATTTGCACATCGTATTGAAATCTTTAGCGGCCTATCACAAAATATCTGTATTTGTGACTGACGGATATGGAGGGGTGTGAAAAACGTACGACACGTTTTAACGTGACGACTTTTTCAGAGGTCCGTATTTCATGAATGGCAGCCCCACAGAGTTCCAATATAGGGTGATTTTGTAAATTTTATTATAGAATGCTTATACAGTTTACAGATAAAACCAGAGCACAAGGAGAAACTTAATACTTAATGTTCAAATAAATATATATACTAGCTGGGGTACCCGGCGTTGCCCGGGAAATTTAGGATTCGATCCGCTCCGGCCACAACCCCACCACACAACACCCCACCACACTCAGACCTCTACCAGTACGCCACCGGAGAAATTTGGGTTTGACGAAAATTTCCACCCCATCCCACCCCACCCCTCCACTCCACCCCTCCACCCCCAACCTCCTCCCACTCCCACTCCACGCCACCTCCCACTCCATCCCCCTCCACCCGACCCCACCCCACCCCACTCCCTCCACCATCCCCATCCCAACCCCTCGATCCCCCACGCCACCCCACCAGCTCCATCCCTCACCCAATCCCACCCCTCCACCCCACTCCTCCCCACCCCACCCCTCCACCCCACTCCTCCCCACCCCACCTCTTCCACCCCACCCCCACAATCCCACCCCGCCTCCACCGCTACGCGACCCGTGAGATCCGCACTGGCAACAGAGCTGACTTTAGACACCTCTAAAACAGTCAAAATCACTGCTTTTACACATGGCAAGCGAATTAAAATTTATAGCGAAAATTTGTGTTTTTGACCCCCCACGCACTCTGGCCCCCATGGTGGTAGAGATTTTCCAACCACTGATCCGGGTGGTTCTGATGGACCTCTATCTAGGAAAAAAAATTCAATTCAATAGCTGCGTTTTTTTGGGAAAAATTTGGGGGTTTCGCTCCCCACTCTGGCCCCCATGGTGGTAGAGAATCGCCAACCCCTCGACTTAGTGTATCATGCCGAGACCTACACAGTAGTGACGGTTTGGAAAGAAAAGCTCAAAAACTGTGAGCGTGCATTCTGGACAAATATACATACATACATACATACATACATAGCCAAGTCCTTTCTTATATATATATATATATATATATATATATATATATATATATATATATATATATATATATATATATATATATATATATCCGAACAGGTGAAAATGCAGTTTAACTTCAACAAGGGGGATCTAGCCAGACAGCAACAGCAATATCAACGATAACAACGAAAACAAAGACAATAACAATAATAAAATTGATAAAAGTAGTGAAAAATAGTAGTAATAATAGTAGTAGTAGTAATAATGATAATAATAACAAAAATGATAAATATGATAAAAATAATACTGACAATAGTGATAACAATGATAACAATGATGATAATAATAATAATGATAATAATTATAATATTTATAATAATTATAATAATAATGATAAAAATCATAATGATCATAATAATGATAATGATGATGATGATGATAATGATAATTATAAAATTAATAATAGTAATTATAATAATTATAATAATAATAATGGTAAGGGTAATAGTGAATTAGTGATAATAATAATAATAATAATAATAATAATAATAATAATAATAATAATAATAATAATAATAATAATAATAATAATAATAATAATAATAACAATAATAAAAAATAATAATAATAATAATACAGCTCCAAACATAATTTTTTGAAATCCCGAGGGATCCTAGGTACCTCGGGTAAAAAAAATAAAAAATAAAAAAAGAAAATAATAATAATAATAATAATAATTATAATTATAATAATGATAATAATGACAGCAATAATAATAATAATTTTTAATAATAATAACCTTGCTACTGCAACTACTACTACTATTACTGCTGCTGCTGCTGCTGCTACAGTTACTGCTACCACTAGTACTACTGCTACTACTACTGCCAATAAAAATAATTAATAATAACAATAATAATATTTGGTGCCATTTCAGATGCTTTTTATTCTGTTCCTAATTAATATTAAAATTCCTGAGGAATCCCAAATACTTTGTGGCAACATGGGCGGAGTTTATCAGGGGCTAGGGGGCTAAGCCCCAAGAAGACCCAAATTCATTTTTTCCACCGTGTAAATGGTATCTTTTCCCGGGCTTAGCCCCCCAAGAAGGCTCTAGCCCCTCCAAGAACGGAAACCAAACTCCGCACATGCGTGGCAATTAAAAAACAAAATAAAACAACAAATACAACAGCAACAACAACAACAACAACAATGAAAATAATAATAATAATTTTCCTTCTTCTTTCCTATTCCTCCTCTTCCTCTTCTTCCACCTCTTCTTCGACTTCTTCTTCCTCCTTTTCCTCGTCCTCCCCGCCACCACTTATTATCCTCCTCCTCCACTTCCTTTTTCCTTTCCTCCTCCTCCTCTTCCTCCTTCTTTCCTATTCCTCCTCGTCCTCTTCTTCCACCTCTTCTTCGACTTCTTCTTCCTCCTTTTTCTCGTCCTCCCCTCCACCTAATTTCCTCCTCCTCTTCCTTTTTCCTTTCCTCCTCCTACTCTTCCTCCTTCTTTCCTATTCCTCCTCTTCTTCCACCTCTTCTTCGACTTCTTCTTCCTCCTTTTCCTCGTCCTCCCCTTCACTTCTTCTCCTCTTCCTCTTTCCTTTCCTCCTCTTCCTCCTCTTCCTCCTTCCTTCCTATTCCTCCTCTTCCTCTTCTTCCACCTCTTCTTCGACTTCTTCTTCCTCCTTTTTCTCGTCTTCCCCTCCACTTATTATCCTCCTCCTCTTCCTTTTTCCTTTCCTCCTCCTACTCTTCCTCCTTCTTTCCTATTCATCCTCTTCTTCCACCTCTTCTTCGACTTCTTCTTCCTTCTTTTCTTCGTCCTCCCTCCACCTATTCTCCTCCTCCGCTTCATCTTTCCTTTCCTCCTTTTCCTCCTTTTCCTCCTTCTTTCCTATTCCTCTTCTTCCTCTTCTTCCACCTCTTCTTCGACTTCTTCTTCCTCCTTTTCCTCATCCTCTCCTCCACTTATTCTCCTCCGCCGCTTCCTCTTTCCGTTCCTCCTCCTCCTCTTCCTCCTTCTTTCCTATTCCTCCTCTTCCTCTTCTTCCACCTCTTCTTCGACTTCTTCCTCCTTTTCCTCGTCCTCCCCTCCACTTATTATCCTCCTTCTCTTTCTTTTTCCTTTCCTCCTCCTCCTCTTCCTCCTTCTTTCCTATTCCTCCTCTTCCTCTTCTTCCACCTCTTCTTCGACTTCTTCTTCCTTTTCCTCGTCCTCCCCTCCACCTATTCTCCTCCTCCGCTTCCTCTTTCCGTTCCTCCTCCTCCTCTTCCTCCTTCTTTCCTATTCCTCCTCTTCCTCTTCTTCCACCTCTTCTTCGACTTCTTCTTCCTCCTTTTCCTCGTCCTCCCCTCCACTTATTATCCTCCTTCTCTTTCTTTTTCCTTTCCTCCTCCTCCTCTTCCTCCTTCTTTCCTATTCCTCCTCTTCCTCTTCTTCCACCTCTTCTTCGACTTCTTCCTTTTCCTCGTCCTCCCCTCCACCTATTCTCCTCCTCCGCTTCCTCTTTCCGTTCCTCCTCCTCCTCTTCCTCCTTCTTTCCTATTCCTCCTCTTCCTCTTCTTCCACCTCTTCTTCGACTTCTTCTTCCTCCTTTTCCTCGTCCTCCCCCACTTATTCTCTTCCTCCTCCTCCTCCTCTTCCTCTTTCTTTTCCTTCGCCTCTTTCTTCTTTTTTCCTATTCCTCCTCTTCCCCTTTTCCCTCCTCTTCCTCGTCCTCCCCTCCACTTATTCTCCTTCTTCTCTTCCTCTTTCTTTTCCTCCTCCTCCTCTTCCTCTTTCTTTCATATTCCTCCTCTTCCTCTTCTTCCACCTCTTCTTTGCTTCGTCTTTCTCCTCTTCCTCCATTCCACCTCCTCTTCCTCCTTTTCCTCATTGTCCTCCTCTTTCTCTTCCTCCTCCTCATCTTCTTCCTCCGTTTCTTTCCTGTCCTCTTCATGTTCTTCGTTCTTTTCCTCTTCTTCTCGTTCTTTTCCTTCTCTTCCTCCTCTTCTTCCACCTCCTCTTCTCTCTCCTCCCACTTCCTGTTCCGTCTCCTTCTCGTCCTGCTCGTCCTTCTCGTCTTCCTCCTCTTTATCCCTCTTCCTCCTCCTCCTCCTCCTTCTCCTCCTCTTCTTCTACCTCCTTCTCTTTCTCTTTTCCTCCTTTTCTAACTCCTCTTCCTCCTCCTTCTCGTCCTCCTCCTTCTCTTCTTCTTTACTTCCTCTTCCTCTTTCAGTCCTTCCCCTCCACGTCGAATCTTCCCATCGACAATAAAAAATTATAGGTCATTTTAATCATCGTGAACAGACTGAAAATTAATGCGTGGACTGACTGAAGATGCACTGAGCGTTACTGTAGGCTATCTTACAGATGAAAAGGCCCAAACAAAGTTATAAACAAAATATTATAAGCATATTTGCCTCAAATTGACTTTTGATACTATATCGGAATTTTAAAGACAACTGTATACCGTACCTTGATTTCTTGTTTTCAACTTTCAGAGTAGTCAACCGAACTATTCTTGGCAGTAGGCTATCGACGACGTGGGTGGTCAGTAGGCCTACAGCTAGTATAGGCCTATCTTTTAATATACGGACTCAGAAATTTGCGTCGCTTTATACGTGTATGTGCTCAATGTTTAAACAGTGAGCACTGACGACTAAGATGACACGGAGTCTGCCGTGAAATCAGATTAGACACACAGCCTCAATATCAGAGCTCTGCTGGGATCAGATAATTAGCTGTAGATCTTAATGATAATGGTAGTCGGCCAAGCGTTCATTTTGCGCTTCTATACGGGGATCTGAGTTCAGGGCGATAACCCTGTGGTCCGAGCAGGAGATCCACCTAATTAACACGCTGAGCGGTGAGCCCGCTGCAACAGAGGGTGTGAGTGTCATTAAGAAATAATGGCTTTGATTCAGCCTCCGCCCAAAGACTTTGAATCCATGGGGTGTCTGTAATTTATAACGACGATTTCTGTACCGTAAACAGCCTACATGTATACATAGGTGTGTGTGTGTATTTGTGTGTGTGTGTGAGCAGGTGTGTGAATAGGTGTGTGAATGGGTGTGTGTATGTTTGCTTGCTCGTGTGCTTGTGTAGGTGCTTGTTTGTGTAGGTGTGCGTAGGTGTGTGTATACGAGTGTGTATACGAGTGTGCGTGTTTGTATATATATGTGTGTGACTGTGTGTGCATTTTGGCGTGCCTATTTGACTTGTCTGTGTATGTGTATGTGCGTCTTTCTGTAGGTTCTGTAATTGTGAGTGTTTGTTTTCTTATCTGTGTGCGTATGTTGTTGAGACGGACGCGGACACGGACACGGAGACAGAGAAGGACACGGACACGGAGACGGAGAAGGATACGCACACGGAGACAGAGACGGACACGGAGAAGGACACGGAGACGGAGAAGGACACGGACACGGAGACGGAGAAGGATACGGACACGGAGACAGAGACGGAGACGGAGAAGGTCACGGAGACGGAGAAGGACACGGAGACAGAGAAGGACACGGACACGGAGACAGAGACGGAGACGGAGAAGGACACGGACACGGAGACGGAGACGGAGAAGGACACGGACACGGACACGGAAACGGAGAAGGATACGGACACGGAGACAGAGAAGGACACGGAGACGGAGAAGGACACGGACACGGAGACGGAGACGGAGACGGCGACGGCGACGGAGAAGAACACGGACACGGAGATGGGGACGAAGAAAGACACGGACACGGACACGGGCACGGAGACGGAGAAGGACACGGACACGGAGACAGAGAAGGACACGGACACGGAGACGGAGACGGAGACGGGGAGGGACATGGACACGGAGATGGGGACGAAGAAAGACACGGACACGGACACGGACACGGAGACGGAGACGGCGACGGAGAAGAACACGGAGACAGAGACGGAGAAGGACACAGACACGGAGACGGATAAAGACACGGAGACGGAGAGGGACACGGACACGGAGACGGAGACGGAGAAGGACACGGACACGGAGACGGAGACGGCGACGGAGAAGAACACGGACACGGAGACAGAGAAGGACACGGAGACGGAGACAGAGACGGAGACGGAGAAGAACACGGACACGGAGATAGCGACGGAGAAGAACACGTTGACGGAAACGGAGACGGAGAAGGACACGGACGCGGACAGGGACACGGACACGGAGAAGGACACAGACACGGAGACGGATAAAGACACGCAGACGGAGACGGAGAGGTACACGGACACGGAGATGGGGACGGAGAAAGACACGGACACGGAGACGAGGACAGAGGAGGACGATAGGACAAGGACAAACACATGCGCACATAATGTACATGTACATGTGTATGTATGTGTGTATGCATGTATGTATGTATGTATGTATGTATGCATGTATGTATGTATATATGTATGTATGTTTGCATGTAGGTATGTATGTATGTATGTATGTATGTATGTATGTATCTGTGTATGCATGTATGTATGTATGTATGTATGTATGTATGTATGTATGTTTGTATGTATATATGTATGCATGTATGCATGTATGCATGAATGCATGTATGTATTATGTATGTATTATGTATGTATTTAAGTATGTATGTATGTATGTATGTATGTATGTATACATTGTATTTACCGTTAAAACAAAATACGTAATTAATTATTATAAAATACATATTTATGAACACTCGTGTTTTTAAAATCTCCACGTCTAATTAATCGGCAAAAGCAAATTATTCAGGAATGCGTCAGGCATTTACTTTTGCGCTTGTTAGACAACTCTGTCTCTCGTTGCAAGAACCAACAAGAGCCAACAGTAGTCTCCCATCATGCTGGGATTTAAACTTCCTCTGATATCTGCTTTCCATCACATTGATATCTTGATGAAACCTTCCCCATGCTCATCACGGACATCGCCCAGATTGGGCGGAAAGAGATCGAGACGAGTATGTAGAAAGTGCATCTTCAGCGACATAAGTTCATTTATGCTGTAAGCATTTTCTCTATGTATACATTGACCAGAGGCTCTCTTGACATTAATACAAACATAAATCAGTGACAGTTCTTTTAAAAATGCCCATTTTTAAATATCCATAATTGCAGTTATAATAATATAAAAAGGTGTGCAATTGCAAATATATGCGAAAACTAATTATTTCGGTTTTCTCAAAAACCTGACGTGCTACAAGAAAAACAACAACACCACTGCATCCAGCATCAAATTCTTTAATAAACAGATGACTTTTCCAGTAGCACGAGAAAAATTCAAATTTGTTGGCCAGTGGAATTATAGTATTAAAAGTTTGAGTGCTAAATGTAAAAATGTCGCTAGGAATTACAAGCGTCTCGATTTGTGCGTCTCAAAGTGTTTCCGTAACTGAAAAATTCGTGTCTCCACAAATTCTAAAGACGTGTTGCATTATTGATTTGTGAAAAGAATAAATGGAATGATTGCGAAGGTTTGAAATTCGTGCTATGAGTCGCTTTCGCCTCTCCCGTGTACCCGTTTACGCATCTCAAATCTATCTATCTATCCATGCAATTTGTAAAGCGCCCCTTCAAGAACGCTACTCAGAGGCGCTCCCGACCCAAGCCCGGTCAAAAAGAAAAGTCTTAAGCAATCTATAGAATGTGCCAGACATGCTCCGAGGGTGAGAACGCAGGTTAGAGGGAAGGTCATTCCAAACGGAAGGTCCAGTGACCGAGAAAGCCCTGTTCTGTTTTGTGGCAGTGCGGGCATGAGGAACCATAAAGTCAGCTCTAGAGGCCGAGCGCAGAGATCGGCGACCCACAGTAGTTGAGGTCAAAGTGAAGAACTCACGGAGACAGAGAAGTGCTGTGCCCAAGACGCAGCGCCAAGCAAAAGAAGAAACCATGAAGTGGATGCGTGACTGGACCGGTAGCCAGTGTAGGACGTCACGAATGTACTCAGAGATATGGCCAAACTTAGGAACGCCACCCACCAGACGAGCAGCCGCCCGCAGGACCCCGTCGAGACCACGCAAACGAACCTGAGGAAGGCCATTGAAGTAGAAAGAAGAACAGTAAGCCAATTTGCAATACACGCGATTTGCAATAAAGGCATGAACCAAGGTGGAAGCGGAAGAGGAAGACAGAGAGCGAGACACGACTCGTAACTGACGCAAATGACAGTGACAAGAGCGAGTCAGGGCCTTAAGATGATCATCAAAAGACAGCTCTGGGTCCAGGATGATACTCAGATTGCGTACAGAAGTGGGAAAAAAATAAAGGTGGGGAATTCAGAGGCAAATGACCCCAGATCTAGCTTATCCAGCTGTTGACGAGTTCAAAGCCAGATATATTGAGTTTTGAAGGGTTTAAACGGAGTCGATTGGATGACATCCAGTCAGTAAGACGGTCAGTGGCATGTGACATAATTCGGACAGCAGAGGCAGCTTGGGACGCTGAACAACGAGCTTAGGATTGAAAGTCATCAGCGTAAGAGTGACTGTAGTGAGGGAGAAAAATCGGCGATGATGTTTATTTTTGTAAAACTATGTACTGTTTTATGACTCTAATTTTGATTAACAGTAGGCCTAATCAATAGGCCTAGATCTGTTTCAGTGAACACTTTATAGTCATTACGGATTAATTAGAGAGAAGGAGAGAGTGGGAGATGGAGACAGAGAGACAGTGAGAGATAGAGAGACAGAGAGATATAGAGATGCGATGGGCGGGCAATTGATGCATGTAGCAGATGCCCAGGGTACAAAGAGGGATGATTGACAGATGGAGGAAATGGGGTTAAGAAGGGATGCGACAGGAGAGGAGGGATGATTCGCGGGGCAGAATTCGCCGGAGGCACGCGAAAGGATCACTCGCAAACGACAGGCCAGCAAGCGCCCGGAGAGCTAATTGTAGCATCTCTTAAACGGGTGACTTAGCAAGATAAAGGCCTGGAGCGAGTGAATAGATCGATAATAGTTTTATGACAAGTGTATCGCTGGTTTGCTTGTAAATACGATGTACATACGTGAAATCGATAATTAATCAACACAAGAAAGATTGAAGCTGTTTCTGGTTCTCTGTGCGATAAACGATAACCCACGTGCCGCGAGGAGCTTTAAGACCCCCGAAGACTTAGCCGCTCTTCTTAGCACCGCTCGCCACCAAGACTGGAAGGTTACGGTCAACAACCTTCTCTTCCAGTACAGTGACTCTCGAGGGAACAAGAGGCAAGTAGGGCCTCGATGTCGGCTGTGAAGAGAAGGCAAAGAAGAGGCCCCAGGACGGAACCCTGGGGGAAGCCAAATGGAGCAGGACACCAAGGAGACAGAGTTGAGTGGAAAATAGTTGAGGTGGTGCGCTCCGAAAGGTTGGAAGTGATCCATTCGAGTGGCAGATCCCTAATCCCAAAAGATAGGGAAATACGACTTAGAGGGAGATCATGATCCACCGAGTCAAAAGCAGCGCTAACACAATAAGGCCAGCAGAGTGTCTTGGGACCTATCAATGGCGTCAAGTACTTCAGAGAGGAGGTGGAGAAGGAGGGACTCAGTGGAATGGCCCTTGCGAAACCCAGATGGGCCGAGAGGGAGCAAGTTATTAGTGTCCAGATAATTTAACAGCTGTCTAGCTACCAATTTTTCAATGACCTTAGAAATGGAAGTAACGTTAGCTATCGGCCTATAGCTAGACGGAACAGCCGGGTCCAATGCCGGCTGCTTATGGATAGGAGTGATGATCGAGCGCTTCTGGGATGACGGCAGGACTCCTTCACGAAGCGAAGTGTTGCAGAGAAGAGTAAGGAACGGCAGAAGGATGTCGATCGATTCCTGGTTAAGGAACGGAGGAAGAGGATCCTGCTCCGATGACTTAGGCGGCGAGGAGAGGATGAGGCGGCGAAGGTCAGTGTCCGCAATCTCGAAGAGAGCAGTGAAGCGGCAGTCCGTAGAGGTGAAGGTAGGAGGAGGAGATTGAGCAGTGTCGTGACGTATGAAGGAGATCTTGGACTCATAGTAGTCAGCGAAGGCGACAGCTGTAAAAGGTGCTTTCTGTAGGCTGGAGGCTCGAGGCCGCCCAAGGAGGTCCTTGAAGGTAGCCCAGAGCTGTCGAGAGTCCCCAGCACTGGAGGAGATAAAAATTATCCCAGTATTCGCACTCCTGCTCCTTGTAACGTCGGTGGATGGGCCGTACGAAGAGTATCCAGGCGGTCCTGTCCTCCGGAGAGCGCGTTCGTTGGAAGACACGCTCAAGACGTCGAGCTTGACGGCGAAAAGAATGGCACTCCCCGTCAAACCAGAGAGAGAGAGAGAGAGAGAGAGAGAGAGAGAGAGAGAGAGAGAGAGGATGCGATCGAGTCTTTGCTGGACGAGCCGGAAGTAGTCGATCAACGATGTCGATCATTGATCGGTTGTAGATTTCGAAGAGGTCAGCAGTGGATTTACCGCTTAGACTGTTCGGATCCGAGAAGGCCGAAACTACTGCTAGCGACGTCGTAAAGGCCTGCCTGTCCAAATGTTTCCAACCACGAATCTGCCTCAAGGCGTACGTTGGCACCTCATGTAGGAAAGGAAGACTTGCCATCACGAGACCATGATCGGAGATAACGGAGGACAGACTGTTACGGTCGGGACACAGTCATCACGAGTGACGACGACATCCAGCCAACCACCAGCTTGATGAGAAGAGGCTGACACAATGTTGCGCTAGCCCGAACTGTTCGAGAGTCGAGCGGAAGGTGGTAGTTGTGGAGGAAGAGAGGGCCTCAAGATGCAGGTTGAGTTCGCCGAGTCCCACGATTTGCGTATTGTGGCGAATTGGCATACTGGATGTTGATGATTTAGGCTAGACCTAGGTATGGGCACCTGCTAATTGAGCGCTGTAGAGTGTACACGAGAGTAGTCTGTTGCGGTTGTTGAACCGTGACCAGCTTCGGACCGGGAAATTGTGTACAAAGGAGGCATGTGTGCGTGGGTGTGTGGTTGTGTGTTTGTGTGTGTGTTTGTGTGGATGTGTATATGGGTGAAAGGAGAAAGACGAAGGGAGGATTGAAAACAAAGGGTCAGTCGGGGTGGTTTTGAATTGGGAGATTGAGTGTTGTGTTTGGACGTTTGAATGGACGTTGCGAGTTAATCTTCACCGTTATAGAGTGTTTTTGTTCGGAAGTTTGCATCTATGTTGCGAGTA
This sequence comes from Lumbricus terrestris, assembly GCA_949752735.1. NCBI lineage: Eukaryota > Metazoa > Annelida > Clitellata > Crassiclitellata > Lumbricidae > Lumbricus > Lumbricus terrestris. Next base: position 56,155,239 of record OX457042.1, read on the forward strand.
AATATTCACCGTTAAAGTATGTTTTTGTACGGACATTTGAATCTACGTTATGTGAAAGGGAACAGTTAAAATCTCTCTCGAGGAAATCTTTACAGTTAAAGAGTATTTTGTTCAGACGTTTGAATCGACATTTGTGTTAAATAAAGGAGTTGAAATATTTCTCGAGAAAAATCTTCACACGTATTGCAAAGAGCGAACTGCTCCAGGACGGACGCAAATTCATCGAAGAATACGGAAGATGGAGGTGCAGAACCTGGTCGGTAGATGGCAAGTACCGTGTAAGAACTATGAGCAGACGAGACGGAGGCAGCGAGCGCCTCGAATGTAGTAGGAGTAGAGAAGAGAGCGATCGTTTTTACTCGTAAACTTGCCCGGTGGTAAATAACGATTCCACCCCCGCGGCTTGGCGCATTTGCGGCGTAGGTCCGTGGGCGGTCGAGGATGGAGTAGTCCCGAGGGATGGAGCGCAGAATCGAGACATCCGTAGCCGCCTGGTGCCACGACTCGGTAAGGACCAGAAGGTCTAGTCCAAAGGAGAGAATTACATCAGCGACGGTGACGTATTTCTCTCGTATAGATCGCACATTCCAGGTGGCAAGGCGAAGACTCTGGCGTGCTGAATCCGACGTCAACTGAGAGGGAGGCTGAAGCACGGACTCAGGAGAAGGATCAGATGACGGCTGAACGGTAGGTTGAAGCGTAGACTGAGGTGTATCGAGCGACGGTGACAAGGGCTGGAACGAGCGGCAGCAGGCCCAGAATGAGCCAATTGACGGTCTCCAGAGACCAGCAACGAACAAGGCCTTCCGTATAGGCCGTTGTATGTGCAATGTAGATTGACCTAGTTTCCAAAGTAGGTCGCTTGAATACGTAATAAGAGGCGTATCCGTTGCACCCATGTAAAACCAAATGTAACTCGTCACGTTATGCATAGACGTCGTAAAAACTAATAGAGAAAATCGTAACCAGTCAAACAGTAGAATTTGAAGTGAAAAGAACACGTTTAAACTAAAGTATCCGAGAAAATAGAAAACCGAGCCTAACCGGTGTTTTCACGCCAAAGCGCCACCGAAATATGCGTGCGGTCCCCCTATACCTTTATGCTGGGTGTTGTCAGACGCGACATATAGGCGCGAATTTCGTTCTTTCTCGCGTCTGAACATCAGTCTTGCCCGAGCCGTGGTCGCATTGAGCTCGTGTGTGAAATATGGAGCGAAATTTTGTCTCAGAAGAGGAATATCGGATTAAAGTTAGATAAAACGCCATCGGTGGTAACGTGAATTGTGAATTATATAATTTCTGCATTCGCTCTCTTTGGAATGTCGGATATATTTCGTTGGAATATCATTTATATCTCTTTGGAATATCGGATTACAAATATATCTGCCGTCGATGCAATGCGTGGATTACACACTCGCATTGGTTCTTTGGATAAAACCCTTGCTCTCCCAGCGGCCGGTCCAAAAATAAGTACGTTGAGATTAGATTCGTGGAGAAAGCCGAGCTATATCGCCATTGATTAGAGTTGGGACATCGCAGTTTTCCAAGTTGCGTTATTGTCGATTGTTTTAATAATTGTTGAATCTTTAGCGTTCTCTTTCATTTTAAGCAAGAATTAAACTATTCCACGTAAGAAATACACTTGCTTCATTCTTCACCATGGATGTTATTCGCCCGGTTTCACTGAACTTCATAGAGCGCCCTAACGAAGAAGACGATAGGAGGTCACGATCGTCTAACCGTTCTCGGGTTATCTCCATTATGGAAACCATGTTACACTGCTTAGGTAAAGTTGAATCCCAGGTAGGTGAGGTCAATTCACGAGTGAGTGAGATCAATTCACAAGTGGGCGCCCTTCAATGGGACATGCGCTCCCAAGTAGAAGAATTGAGGTTGCAAGGAGAAAAAGTACACTTTCAGGTCGGAGAGACGAAGTTTCAAGTAGGGAAAGTCACGAGTCGCCTCGACTGGCTTGAGATGTCCCCTACATCTACACTCGCAGCAGAGTTCAACCTGAACACTGACTACAGTAGATCTGTAGTTGCCGACAAACAGTTGGCAGTGCATTTTCGCTTGCGCCATAGCCTGTTACCTAGAAAATTTAAGGAGGGATATGGCCTAACTCTTTGGATGGACCCTAGGACTCTACTGCGAGGCGATTCACCCAGTTACTTCCGGTCCCAAAATCGCGACACCGATATTAATTGTAATTCTTTCTAGATTAAATAAATATGTAGGCCCTATATAGCTGTCGCCATCCCATTATAAAATAGCATTTATTGCAGGTTCCAGGTGTGAAGGGATTAAAGTTATATGAAGATCTGCATCAAAGAACTAGTATTTTTGATAAAAATATATTGTTAAACGAACATAGTATATTTACAAGTACACAATGAAATCTTATTTACCTAGTTGGCGTTTCTTATTTAATTCTATGAATAATGCTTAGCTGTGTTTCACAGAAGATAATATTATGTGTGGTTCATCGTTCTGCAATGTATTTCGACTTTTCTGTATTTCAGTAGAATTCATGTAGTTTCACTGTATGATGATGATGATGATGATGATGATGATGATGATGATGATGATGATGATGATGATGATGATGATGATGATGATGATGATGATGATGATGATGATATGCAACGTTGTGCTAACGCATTGACGAAGGATAATGAAATATTGATGACGGTTGCACCCAGATCGAATACAAGGCCGCGTCAATATGCAATACTTCCGTGGCGTCAATAACACTCTGCAACTGACGAGAAGTCCCTTCTCCAACGCGTAGAATGACCCCAACGGTCAACCAGAGAAGACAAGACCAATATTGTCTCTCAACACGCAATTCAAATGTCTCTCGAATTGTTCCGATCAAACTGCTGATCCCACGGACGCCAGAGTCCGTAATTTTGAACCTCTGCACCGTTTCCCAAGTCACTCAAATGCCACGCCCTGTTTTACAACGAGGAACGCGCCGACAATTTCATTCCCACAGTTGCATAAACTTTAAATAGTTGCCTGCTTTCCGCAAACCAACCATTTCTCACAACTTTCATGTAGGAAATCGAAACGTCTTCACCGGTTATTGCTGACGTATTCGCTTCCCTTCAATTTTAGCCGTTGCTTTAATTTAACGCTCGCTATTGGTTGCGCATCGTAAATGTCTACGTGTATATAACTTCCATAGCAACATTGTCATGACGTCGCCACGCTCGTACGATAAATACTTGGATTTCTAGTGATTAAATCTCCAACAGATTATTATCCTAGAAACGCCGTCTAAATTGTCTATCTTAACTCTTACATAATAGTCAACGCTTAAACATGCAATTTGATTAGTTTACTGTATAAGAGCAATATAATTTGCTGCAAATAACCCCTTTTTAAAAGACTGTACTCATGCTTTCTAAACTCACCTACTTATACATCAACTAATCAACTATCAATTACCTTATTCTACCTCACAAACAATACAACTCAACTGGAATATAACTTATCTATATATCTACATTTATTTAGTAGGGACCCATTTAGTTACTAGGTCAGTCCTCTACTTAAATAATCGGACGTCACATAATTACATCCTTTAATGTAACGTATGGTAAAAGAATAATTTTGAAGTGCTAGACTCCATCTCATGACCCTTGCATTCTTCATTCTTCCTTCTTTCATATACTGTAGTACACAGTGGTCCGTCTCTATCACAAACTTTCTTCCACACAAGTATCTATCAAATCTACTCACACCCCACATAATTGCCAAACATTCTCTCTCCTCAACTGAGTATATCCTCTCTCTTTCTAACAACTTTCGACTTGCATACGCAATTGGATGATTTACTCCTCCATATTGTTGCATAAGAACACGTCCGATTCCCTTCCAAATGCGTCTGTTTGAATGATAAACTCTCTCCCTAGATCAGGTTATCTCAGAATTGGTGTCTTGGCTAGTGCATCTTTCAACTGCCTAAAACTACTACCCAACTCATCATTCCACTCAATTTCATCTGGTGCTGTCTTCTTAGTCAGATAACTCAAGGGCGCCAATAATTCAGCTCAATGCCGAATGAATTTCCGGTAATAATTCACCGCCCCTAAAAACTTCTCACTTGTTTCTTGCTCCTTGGTTGTGGCATATCCACAATTTTATCTACTGACTCTCCTTTAGGACTAATGTCGTCATTGTCCAAAGTATGGCCCAGAAAATCAATGCGGCCATAACCCAAAGAACATTTCTTAGTTTTCAACGTTAAGTGAGCACTTCTCACTCGCTTGAAGAATTCTCTCAAAGTTCTCAAATGCTCTTCCCATCCTTTCGTATGAGCCAATATGTCATCCACATAACTCTCAAGAATCTCTGTTCCATACAATATCTTTCTTATCAACCTGTTATAACTTGACGCACTATTTACAAGGCCAAATGGAAGTACATTAAATTTGTACAATCCACTTGCACAAATAAAAGTCGTAAAGTCCTTCGATTCCTCGCTCATAGGTATCTGCCAGTAACCTTTGCAAAAATCAAATTTACTATAGATCTTGCTTCCACTAAGTTTGTTGAATATGTCTTCGTTATACATCGTTGGTACCGGCTCAAATATAGTTAATTTGTTCAACTGTTTATAATTGCAGCAGAGCCTGTTGCTCCCATCTGCCTTCTTCACTACTACCAAAGGTGCTGCATAAGCTGACTCAGATCTTTCTATTATTCCATTCTCCAGCATTGTTTCTATCTCTTTACCAATTTCTGCCTGTAGGTGATATGGTGTCGGATAGTCCCGCAACCTAACCTTTTCATCACTTGTCAGATGAATCACATGTTTTACCACATCAGGCTTATCCGTGAATATATCATCATACTATCTCAACAGCTTATTCAACTCCCACTTCTGTCTTTCTCCTAACATAGGATTAATATCTACATCCTTGTATGTTTCGGTCTGTTTGCTTACATACAAACTCAAAATCTCCTCTTCCTCATCTTCACCTTCCTTACCATCAAGAACTATCGCAGATATATATGCCGCTGTTTCGACATTTGTTGTTCCTTCGTCATTCCTCTTATGGTATTTCTTGAGTATGTTGATGTGATACGTCTTCAACTTACCACCATCAATTTCGACTCTATAGTCATAATCTCCCACTTTATCTCTGATTATAAATGGTCCCTGCCATTTCACTAACACTTTATTGTTACAACTTGGCAGTAACAATAACACTTTATCACCAATATCCAACTTCCTATAACGTGCCTTTCTGTCATAGTACTTCTTATTCTTGGCATTTGCTTTGTGAATGGCCTTCTGTGCCATGTCACATGTCTCTTCTATCATGTCTCTCTCAGATCTGCCATGTATGTATAAACATCCTTAACTTCGTCTTCCACTTTCTCATTTGTCCACAATTCCTTTAATATTTGGACAGGTCCTCTGCATGACCTCCCAAAGATCAATTCAAACGGTGTAAACCCATGGCTCTCATGAACAGTGTGACGTAGTGCAAATAATAGTGGCGCAAGGGGTTCCATGACAATTCGGCGACAGACAATTCGGCGACAGACAATTCGGCGACAGACAATTCGGCGACAGACAATTCGGCGACAGACAATTCGGCGACAGACAATTCGGCGCCAGCATGTAAATTTATTAAAAATAGCGCATTTAAGCAAGAACATTTTCATCAATCCAGCTTCCATTTCAGCAAGAACATTTTCATCAATCCAGCTTCCATTTAAGCAAGAACATTTTCATCAATCCAGCTTCCATTTAAGCAAGAACATTTTCATCAATCCAGCTTCCATTTAAAAAAGAGAATTTTCATCATTCCAGCTTCCATTTAAGCAAGAACATTTTCATCAATCCAGCTTCCATTTAAGCAAGAACATTTTCATCATTCCAGCTTCCATTTAAGCAAGAACATTTTCATCAATCCAGCTTCCATTTAAGAAAGCGCATTTTCATCATTCCAGCTTCCATTTAAGCAAGAATATTTTCATCAATCCAGCTTCCATTTAAGCAAGAACATTTTCATCAATCCAGCTTCCATTTTAAAAAGAGAATTTTCATCATTCCAGCTTCCATTTAAGCAAGAACATTTTCATCAATTCAGTTCCCATTTAAACAAGAACATTTACATCAATCAGCTTCCATCTAAGCAAGAACATTTTCATCAATGCAGCTTCGCTTCCATTTAAAAAAGAGAATTTTCATCATTCCAGCTTCCATTTAAGAAATTGTCGTAATTAGCTTCTTTAAGTACAACGGTCGTTGTTTTGTTTCAGATATTACATTTCTGAACTCCGTTTACATGATTCGGTCGGGATAATAGCGGGGTGGTATGGCGGGGGCGGTAATTGTCTTCGGGGGTACTGGCAGGGGTAATGGCAGGGGGTAATGGGCCGGGGGGTAATGTCCGGATACCGCTTAAAGTAATGTTCGTCATAAAACGGCGCCCGCAAACGGCGCCGAATTGTCTGTCGCAGAATTGTCTGGGCACCGAATTGTCTGTCGCCGAATTGTCTGTCGCCGAATTGTCAGTCGCCGAATTGTCTGTCGCCGAATTGTCTGTCGCCGAATTGTCTGTCGCCGAATTGTCTTGTCACCGGCGCAAGGTACCTATCCCATTCCTTGATCTGCTCACCTATTAACTTCCTCAACGTAGCTTTAATCGCACCGTTCAGTCTCTCCATGCATCCATTTCTAATAGCATGATACGGGTTAGTCAGTGTGTGCTTGATCAACAGCATCTTGTTGACCTCAGCCATCAGCTCCAAAGTAAGCTGTATGTACTTTCTGTGATACTCCCACACGACAATAAAAATTGAATAAAGCTTCTGCTACTGCTTCCGTACTTATACCTTTGAGTGGTATCGCTTCCGGTTATCTAGTACTCAAGTCGATTATTGTCAACACAATCATGTCGATATCCTCTTGTTGACATAGGCTCAATAGCTCCAATTATATCTATACAGACATGTTTGAATGGTACATCTAGCACTGGAAGATGTCCCATCGGCGCCTTGTGATTGACTTTCTTATCTACCGACTTCTGGCATACATCGCAACTTAAGACATATCTTCTTATGTTTTGCCCTATTGATGGCCAGTAAAATTCATTCGCTATCTTATCGCGGGTTTTTCTCATACCAAGATGTGCTGACAAGAGGGAGTTGTGTGCCACTGCTAATACTTTATCTCTGAGCGTTTTCGGCACCAACAACGGCCACTTTGCATCATCTTTCATTGCCTCGTTACATCTCCTATATAACAATCCGTTCTTCTTCACGCAGAGAACATCCTCTGTTCTACTATCTTCATCCCAGACTATTGCTTTGTCCCAGTATTTCTTCAATGTGTCGTCTGTACTCTCTAGTTCTTGAATCTCTTTCGTCGTATGTTTAAGTTCGGCATTTCAGTTACGTGCAGTGTAGGGCTGCCAACCGTCCCGGATTCGCCGGGACAGTCCCGGAATCGGAATTGTGCGTCCCGCGTCCCGGACGGATCTCAAATTGTCCCGGAATTTGTTGTAGAGATTCACGTCACATAAAGTTCTTATTTTGCACACTATAACTTTTTTAGTTCTACGATCAATGAGACCTAACGCTGTTGATTGAGCACTGAACGTTGGACATCGATAGATTAAAATTTACAAAACACGTTACAAACCACTGACACTCAATAGCATAATTATTGTGTCCTATCAAGGCCTACTGTCAGTCCGTTCTAATGCTGCTTGAGAGATGACATTAATGCTGATTTCTGTAACTTTTTGCCTCGACCCCAAGATAGTGTTCTGGAACTACTTAAAACTTGGCAGACTAGGGCCTATGAGCTTAAGATAAGTTCTACTGCCGGTCGAAAAAAAGTTATTATGTAATAAATGAGGTAGCAATCAAGTAATCTGCATGCATGGCGTATAGGTGTGGAAGCCTATACCTGTGAACTTTGCTCATACTGATAAGTCTGATTGCTATGGTAGTCTAGAAAACTGTATATTAAAGAGCTGTCTTCTTGAAGTTGCTTCTAATCTTAAATTTAGGCCCATTGTCCTTTGACAATTTATCTGCAGAACGATTAACGATTGTTTTTGGTAGATTAATTGTAGGCTAGATTCTATATTGGGCTGACACAACATTTGTCACATTATGCGGTTATGTGGACAGTGTAAATTTTCAATGTCATGTCGAGTGACTGGGGAGTGTGGGCGTCCTGGAATGGCAAACTAAAAAGTTGGCAGCCCTAGTGCAGTGGTTTGTATTTCGTCACCTTCTTTGACTATGCTCTCGTTTCAACTGCTGCCGTAATTTTACACTCGTCACTGGTCTCTATGACGTCACTCACTACTTCATCATTTACATTGCTCATGACATCACTTTCGAATCGTACTTTCCTCATCGTATTCCGTCTTTGCGATTTATTCTTCGCAGTTCTCTTGATTATTCCTTTATTCTCAACTGTTTCTACGATCTCCTTTTTAGTCACATTATCTTTCATTTCGTCTTTGTCACCGTAGATGGTCTCATCAGTAATCTCATTCACTACTAGATATATCAATCCTTTCATCCTTCCAATGATTACGGGTTTTACCGGTTCCTCCATGACCATTGCTTCGATATTTCCCGTAAAGTACTCGCTCACAATATTTATTTTAGCCGCGGGGAAACATCTCAAACTCCAGTCTACCAAAACACAATGCGTTTCTTTTCCTGTTAGATCGCTATCTCTAATCAACGACCTCTTAACAATGCAAGTGCTTGAACCTGTGAGTCGTACATACAGCTCGCACTCACACCATTTACTTTAACTTGACACTCGTCTCGACTTTCTAATCGATACAGCCATCTTTCCTTTCTGTTACCACGGCACTGTCTTGCTGTCATACGCACCTATTTCTACTTTTTTCTTCTTCTCTTCCTTTCGTTCCTCTGTTTCAACAAATTCGCGCGGTCTTAAGATTTCTCGCTCTTGGGCTACTTTGTACGCACGGTTCTCGTAAACCATCACCGCTGCCGCTGTATGTTTAACAACTCCCTTTTGTTTATGCACTCATTCAAATGACTTATGCCAGCTTTTCCACGGTTCCATGACAATTCGGCGACAGACAATTTGGGGACAGACAATTCGGCGACAGACAATTCGGCGACAGACATTTCGGCGCCCAGACATTTCGGTGCCAGACAATTCGGCGCTGGCATGTAAATTTATTGAAAATGGCGCATTTAAGCAAGAACATTTTCATCAATCCAGCTTCTATTTAAGCAAGAACATTTTCATCAATCCAGCTTCCATTTAATCAAGTACCTTTCATCAATCCAGCTTCCATTTAAGCAAGAACATTTTCATCAATCCAGCTTCCATTTAAGAAAGAGCATTTTCATCATTCCAGCTTCCATTTAAGAAATTGTCATAATTAGCTTCTTTAAGTACAACGGTCGTTGTTTTGTTTCAGACATTACATTTCTGAACTCCGTTTACATGATTTGTCTTCCATCTATGTGGGTAATTGCGGAGTCGGGGATAATAGCAGGGGGTAATGGCGGGGTGGGTAATTGTCTTCGGGGTAATGGCAGGGGGTCATGGCAGGGGGTAATGGGCCGGGGGTGATGTCCGGATACCGCTTAAAGCAATGTTCGTCATAAAACGGCTCGCGCAAACGGCGCCGAATTGTCTGGCCCCGAATTGTCTAAGCGCCGAATTGTCTGTCGCCGATTTCTCTGTCGCCGGATTGTCAGTCGCCGAATTGTCTGTCGCCGAATTGTCTGGGCGCCGAATTGTCTGTCGCCGAATTGTCTGTCGCCGGATTGTCAGTCGCCGAATTGTCTGTTGCCGAATTGTCTGTCGCCGAATTGTCTGGGCGCCGAATTGTCTGTCGCCGAATTGTCTGTCGCCGGATTGTCAGTCGCCGAATTGTCTGTCGCCGAATTGTCTGTCGCCGAATTGTCTGGGCGCCGAATTGTCTGTCGCCGAATTGTCTGTCGCCGGATTGTCAGTCGCCGAATTGTCTGTCGCCGAATTGTCTGTCGCCGAATTGTCTGGGCGCCGAATTGTCTGTCGCCGAATTGTCTGTCGCCGGATTGTCAGTCGCCGAATTGTCTGTCGCCGAATTGTCTGTCGCCGAATTGTCTGTCGCCGAATTGTCTTGTCAACCTTTTCCACGAATAAAACAATTTACTTTGTGTTCTGCCGCCTGATCTCTCTCTCTACTGAATCCTCTGTTAAAATTTCCACCGTGGTTCACTTCTCTACTCGGTCTCGTATCACCTCTACCTCTGTTCACATTACTCATAAATCGCTCCTTGGATTTATCTTCAAATGGTCGAGTGCTAACTCTGTCATTGTGGAATTTCGTCACTGGCTTCACTGTACTCTCAGTATATTAATAGCCATGCGCCTCGATATAATTATGATTCCGCACACGACAACATCCCGCTCAAACTGGGCTTCCCCTTTTTCATAATGAACATTCGCAACTCGCTGCTACATGTCAGAAAGAACTGATCTTTCAGCAGTAAATCCTCCATGCCTTCGTAAGTCTTCTCGAACCTGGCCTGCAGTTGCATATATCGTCGCAACCTATGCACAAAGTTCGAAGGTGTCTCACCTTGCTCCATCTTAATCGTCTTAAATCTGTTGCGGTATCCGCCCTCGGTTAATTGGAATCGCTTTAACAGGTGCCTCTTCAGACACTCGTAACTTTGGGCTTCTTCAGCTGACAACCTCTGATAAACCTCCAGCGATCGTCCCTCAAGGTGTCTAGCTAGCATTAAAGACCAAACTTCCACCGGCACTTCACAAGCAGTGCATGTCCGTTGGAATCGCAATAAATACGCGTCCAAACAATCTTTCGTTTCATTAAACACAGGAAACTTAATGTCTTTCATTCCTCTGTTACTGTAGTTTCCCTGGTGCTGGCCATCTTCGATCATCGTATATGTGGCTTCACTTCTGTTCTGCTCACCTCTTGTTTCTATTTTCTTGAGTCTCGCTTGGACTTCAAGTCTCTTAATTTCTCGATCTCTGTCCCTGATATCTTCTGCTTCAGCTGCTTGCTGATCACGTTCCATCCTCGCCTCATTTGCTTGGCGCTCAAGTCTAACTTCGTTTGCTTCTCTCCCCATCCTGGCTTCGTTTGCTTGCTGCTCACGCTCAAGTCTATTATTGCTCTCCTCACGCTCAATCCTTGCGTCATTTGCTTGTCTTTCACGCTCAAGTCTTGCTTCAGCTAACTTAGGTAATTCTATTTCTCGTGCTTTGGCTTCTCTTGCCGCTTCTCTTTCGTCAGCTCTCTGCTGTCGGAGTGCATTCTGTCTTTCTCGAACGAATTCCTTCAATTCTTCTCCTTGCAATTTCAACCGTTCCCCGAGTGCAATCCATTGATCGAAATCTGTGGTCGCCATCTTTACTTACTTACTTTTTAAGTCCTAGTAAGTTTTACTTAAATAGCTACGCGCTTTTAAATTTTCCAAAATTCACAATCAATAATTATACAAATAATTATTTCAGTTTTCTCCAACACGTAGAATGACCCCCAACGGTCAACCAGAGAAGACAAGACCAATATTGTCTATCAACACGCAATTCAAATGTGAATGTGCATCCTGGACCTAACAGATATATAGTCTGCTGTTTATCAAATCTAACTCTGTAGATTATCGCACGGAGTTCAATCAGGTTTAGCCTAATGCTGCAATGTTCGATAACACTGCAGATTCTCTACCGTACTATTCAGTCATTGAATTCAAATGTCAATAATATTCACTTTAATTAACAGTTATTACCACAAATTAATCATCCCGGACGGGCCCCCATCATGTCGCAATCCCACTATAAAATAGCATTTATTGCAGGTTCCAGATGTGAAGGGAATAAAGTTATATGAAGATCTGCATCAAAGAACTAGTATTTTTGATAAAAATATATTGTTAAACGAACATAGTATATTTACAAGTACACAATGAAATCTTATTTACCTAGTTGGCGTTTCTTACTTAATTCTATGAATAATGCTTAGCTGTGTTTCACAGAAGATATTTGTGGTTCATCGTTCTGCAATGTATTTCGACTTTTCTGTGTATCAGTAGAATTCATGTAGTTTCACTGTATGATGATGATGATGATGATGGTGATGATGATGATGATGATATGCAACGCTGTGCTAACGCATTGACGAAAGATAATGAAATATTGATGACGGTTGCACCCAGATCGAATACAAGGCCGCGTCAATATGCAATACTTCCGTGGCGTCAATAACACTCTGCAACTGATGAGTTATACCTTCTCCAACACGTAGAATGACCCCAACGGTCAACCAGAGAAGACAAGACCAATATTGTCTATCAACATGCAATTCAAATGTCTCTCGAAATGTTCCGATCAAACTGCTGATCCCACGGATGCCAGAGTCCGTAATTTTGAACCTCTGCACCGTTTCCCAAGTCACTCAAATGCCACGCCCTGTTTTACATCGAGGAACGCGCTGACAATTTCATTCCCACAGTTGTATAAACTTTAAATAATTGCCTTTCTTCCGCAAACCAACCATTTCTCACAACTTTCTGTAGGAAATCGAAACGTCTTCACCAGTTATTACTGACGTCTCCACGCTCGTACGATAAATACTTGGATTTCTAGTGATTAAATCGCCAACAGATTATTATCCTAGAAACGCCGTCTAAATTGTCTATCTTAACTCTTACCTATAATTAACGCTTAAACATGCAATTTGATTAGTATACTATAATTATTATAAGAGCAATAATTCGCTACAATAGCCTAATGTCCCTTTTTGAGCGCTTTCGTCGGCGAGTTCCTTTTGGGATGCGGGCATTTGTCTGCTTTTGTCGAGTCACCAGCTTAGACGTAGTATCGATTTGATCAATGCTCTGTCTATTGACAGATATTCCTCCATAGGCCAACATTCGAACTGAAATGATTCACTTGTAGTTCAGAAACCTGTAGGCTCTTAGGAAGAGAGTCTCTATCATCTCTATGGATAAGTTAATCAGCCTTTTAGCGTACGATTTGGACTGCGATTTTCCAACTAATTGAATGTCGATCGTTTCCTATCATTAAAGCAGTTGATTGTTCTATTTTCAGGGTGTCAGAGCATCCAACGGAACGAACGTGCGTCATTCGATCAAGAATTCTACAACACGAATTTCAGCGTTTTCGCCAGACTTATGCGTCGAAATGATATCCTCGAGACTTAAGTTTGCATGATTCCTCAGTCGACTTCAAAGACTTTCTTTAAAACTCCTGTTTCCAATCTTAGCGTAACATTTTCTCTGATCGGATTTTGTACCTCATTTTCCCTAATCGGATTTTGTACCTTAGAGTCTGAAGAAGGCAGAATAGAGTGGGTCGTGGTGGTGCAGCGGTGGGTTAGGTGCCATGCAGCCGGAAGTTTCCAGATTTGAATCCACCCCAGGCCGCCGCGTAGGTGCCTTGGGCAAGTCCTTCACTCGCAATGGCCCGTGCGCTACGGCGTGAAACTCTGATGCTGCGTTTGCGCTGTTGTTCGGAGAGCCTCTGAGTAGAGACCTTGAGGGACGGTACAGCAAATGCGTGAAATAATTTTTTTATATATTAAAATTGTGTTTCTTTTCAATCTTGAACGAATCATTCAGTTTTCAATACTAGGCTATACATCATTGTCAAAATCATCGTCAACTCTTCATTTTGTCTGAATGATATAATTATTTCTTATATTATGTCACGTATAAAGGGAGAAAACATATAACGAAGATAATGCACATATTTTGCCTAGACATAGACTAACATTTTTTTAAAAAGTCGAACTATCGTGTCGACGTTTCTTTTTCTTTTCTAACATAGTTCTTCTTCAAAACCAAGCCATCTAAAGTCTCTCACTATCGCAGGTATTTTTCTCTTCATTATTTCGCTTTAAAAAGTTGCATCCCTTTGCATCTTCTTGCATTCCAAACTCGATTCGCATTCTCCCTTTTATCTTTCACTGGCCCCGTTTCAATCCCACGTCTTCAGCCTCTCGGTTTTCTCTCATAGTTCTTATCCCAGCCTCTCGATCAAAAGTTACTCACTCTTCATGAAGTTGATCCCAACAAAGTCGTCAAATTCCGATCAACTCCGTTTACCCGACACATTTCTCCAGAATAAGCTACATAATAGGCTTTACGGTATACCAAGGTATTATAATAAGTATAGTCTCAATGCACAAGTATGATCAGCGCTACTCATTTGACGTTTCTCAACTGCGAGCGTTCATGTTTGGTTTTATCTTCTTAGATGCGACCAATCGGAGCATAGGTCTTTACGGCTCTACAGGTTCTTACAAATATTCGCCTGTAGGCTACCTGTAATTTATCTTTTAAATTTATATTTCTTCATTAGTGAAAAAAACTGCTCACATAATTGTGTAGGTACTGAAAAACATTGTCACTATGCGTGTTGCAGACAGCGCAGATTTGAGAATTTGCCTTGTGGTAGAAAGGTGCGCAATTCCGGAATAACAACTTCGTTGTAGGCTATCATAGATGCTACTTCTTGTTCAGCATGATATCCAATGAAGGTCCACTAACTTCCTCTCAATATCTCCTGCTGCAGATTCAATGTCCACAGCAAAAGGAGTAAAAACTAGCTTGAACTCTGGTTCAAATCGCAAAAGAACTGAATTCTTTCCTTACAAAAGTAAAATCCAGGTGGCTGTCGCGGGTCGCAGTAGTCGGGTCCACGGGCCGCATGCGGTCCGCGGGCCGTGTGTCTGAGACCCCTGATATAGAGCCATATTACGTTGAGCTTTAGAGAAGCGCTTTGGTCATGTGAAGTTCACGATTACAATGACAATATCGGAGGCAGCAATTTCGGTGAAATAATGTTCTCGTAATGTTTCTTTGTAAATTTTCACTTTCTTTCCCAGGTGAAAAGGTTTCAAATTACCCCCTCCTAAACATTACCCCCGCAAACTGTAATTTGCGTCAATCATCGCATTTATTGCACTAAAACTATCAGAAAAATCACTCGCTTCTTGTTTTGGTATAAAGATTTTCATCCGCCATTTCACTTCGTGGTTTGTTATCAATATTTTCATCTGTATGTAGTTAAAATACTAATCGCCGCTGAAGTTACCTGGAGAAATGACTTCGAGGCTTTTTTTGATCAGAATATTGATAACAAACCACGAAGTGGGATGACGGATGAAAATCTTTAGACCAAAACAAGAAGTGGGATAATTTTTCTGATTTTTTAGTGCAATAAATGCGATGATTGATGCAAATCTAGTGTCCGGAGGGTAATCTGAAACCGGAGGAAATTTGAAACCTTTACACCGGTTTTTGCATTTGGCGAAAATCCAAAAAGGAATCACTTGCCAAAGAAGGACAAAAACCAAAAACGAAAATCGTTCACGTGAGAACAATGGTGGCGCCGCTACTGTTGCAATTGCTGACTTTATAGGCACGCATATTTAAATGAGGGAGATCCTTAGAGAAGATGTCGTGAGTTGTATTCAAAAGGTCGATATTAAATTTTATCTATATTGGCACTAGAAAAATTATCTCCCACTCGAAATAGTTTATAATTATGAGACTCCAATAGCATAACTGATGCACTACTACCTTGGGACCACAAGGCGTAGCCTACTGTATAAGTTATTTTGCTCGACAATTATTACGCACCTCAAAGGCAAAGTAGCATATGCCAGAGTCGTATAATAATTCAAGTTCGCTTTGGTAACCAGCGGCGTGGCAAATCATGACATGACCAATTATTCACCTTGCAGACTAGATAGTAACCGTATTCGACCGCAAAGTATGCCAAAGCCATAATAGCCTATACATGTTGAGCTCGGTGTAGGCCTAATATAAAACGTGCTGAGTAGGCCTAGTAGAAGGTATAGGTCATAGCACATACGAGTTATCACTTCCCAATAATCATAAGAGTAATAATAATAATAATAATAATAATAATAATAATAATAATAATAATAATAATAATAATAATAATAATAATAATAATAATAATAATAATAATAATAATAACAATAATAATAATAATAATAATAATAAAAATGTATAATGTAATAATTAGAATGTCTGGTATGGCCTTGTTCGATCATGGCGGATTTGTTTTCATTAGACTTGATTCTCAGTTTTAGCTTGGTTTTATCGCTGATTTTAGCCCAACTTTTCGTCGAATTCTGGTAAAAGGTTTCCTAGTACCCCAGGTCGTATTCCTATCTCTTCTAAATCGAACTTAGACGCAGTTTGAGGAGTTTAATGGACAGCATTGTGGCTTTCGTATCCTGCCACGCCCCTGTTCTCTGGCCTACTTAGCCACGTCGCATTGTTGTTCTTTTGCCGTACATGAAACTGGCGTCTAACGACATTCCCTCTTCGTCGCAGTCCCAACAGAAAGCGAAAGGAATTTGCGAGGTTTGTTTTTCCGAATGGAAATTGCATCATAAGAATGGCCTAGTGCACCGTCATGGACCTAGGAATAATCCATGCCCTGGCTCCCACACACTGCCGTTAGCGGGGCCGCCTTCTCCGACGTCATCTGATAAGGCGCCGCAGCAGGCCAGTCAGGGGGCTCCGGGACCATTGGTTGACGACGCAGGGTTGGCAGGGTTGGATCTTGCCACAGACCTGGTCCCCCACCCTACCCTTCAGGTCAGACTGGTCAAACACATACCTAAAGCAGCCAGACATTGCCTTAGCAGATTGCTAACGACTATTATCAGTCGGATCCTATCGGACCCACTGTCTACGATCCCCTGGCAGCATTTGCTCGCTTTTGGGGCCCTCACGCTCTCACAGCCTGTTAGAGGAGGCAAACGCCACAACCTCACTTCAAAGATTAAAACAAGGGCAGATGAATTCTTCTCATCTGCATCCCTTAAGATTCCTGTCCTTTTCAACCCGCAGGAGAGCCCGTGCATGGGAGGGAGGTCGGGACCAGGTAAGAGGCAAACGATTGCTGCAGCGGTGGCGGCAAAACTTGAGGATGGCAACATACGGGCGGCAGCGCGGATTCTCTGCTCGGATGACGAGCCAGTCCAAATCAATGAGGCCACGCTGGAGGAACTCCGTTTAAAGCATCCAACACCACCTGCTGACCGCCCGCCCATCCATCCGCTCCCAACTGACAATCCGCTTCAAGTCACGGAGGCAGAGGTGCTGTCAAGCATCCGAACGTTTCCGGCGGTATCCTCTGGGGGTCCTGATGGCCTTCGCTCCCAACATCTTTTGGAATTGATAAACCAGGCCGACTCGAGTGCCGAGCTGCTCTCTGCAATCACAGCTCTGGTGAATCTTTTGCTGGCGGGCACGTGCCCCCTCAGATTCGTGCTACCCTTTTTGGAGGCACCCTCTTTGCCTTGCGCAAAAGCTCAGGAGGTCTGCGCCCAATAGTCATTGGCTACCTTTGGCGTAGGCTAACCGCCAAATGCGCAAACGCTTATGCTGCACCCAGGGTTGCGACATATTTGTCACAAAGGCAGGTGGGAGTGGGGGTAGCCGGAGGCTGTGAAGCAGCAGCGCACGCAGCAAGGCGCTTCCTGGAAAATTTGGACAATGACTCTATGCTGGTGAAATTAGATTTTTCTAATGCATTCAACAGCCTTTACAGAGATCAGATGCTGAACTCTGCTTTTGCAATTCTCCCCGAGCTCGCACCTTTTTGCCACTTGGCATATGCAGAGCCTTCGAGCCTGAAATACGGCACATTCAATCTTCTCTCCCAGGTTGGTCCTCAACAAGGCGACCCCTTGGGACCTTTGCTCTTCTGTTTGCCTCTACAACCCATCTTGACGGAACTGGCATCCCCACTCACTCTAGGTTACCTAGATGACCTCACTCTGGGTGAGAAGGCGCAAGTAGTAGCTGACGATGTCCAACTACTGGAGCTCAAATGCCGAGATCTAGGTCTAGAATTTAACCGTTCAAAATGTGAGGTGATTTCGCATGATCCTGGTCTCGCAGCGGATCACCACCCTTTGGACTTCTTCACATACACCAGCCCCCAAATGGCATCGCTCTTGGGCGCACCGCTTTCGTCGAACGCGATGTCTTGAGAGACGTTACCGGCGCTCCAAAGAACCTTCCGATCGCCTTACGTGGATCACTCAACTTCGGGCACTCCATCGCCTCTATCGAAGCAAAGAGTCTGAATACTGGGAGAACCTTGTAGCTCGTGACGAAAAGAATCCGAAGCGTCTTTGGTCTACTATATCGGGCCTGCTGGGTCATGCTTCTCGCTCTTCAACCACACCAACTTTCGTAGCAGATGACTTTCTCAAGATGATGACTGACAAAATAGTTGGTCTTCGTGCTGGAATGACTGGTGCTCCTCAACCCGACTTCTCTCAAACGGACTGCAAATTCGACGGTTTTCGACCTATCCTTGAAGCTGATCTCCGACGGGTTATTGGCTCCTCGAACATGAAGTCGTGTGAGCTTGATCCGCTCCCACCGTTCATCATTGTTAATGTGCTTGATGACATTATTTCATTTCTTGTCTATATGTTTAATAGGTCACTCAGTGATGGATTTCTTCCTACATCTCAGAAACGTGCAATAGTATTTCCAAGGCTAAAGAAGCCTAACCTTGACCTTAATGTTTGCCAAAACTACAGGCCCATCTCTAACCTCTCTTACCTATCTAAAACTCTTGAGAGACTTGTTGCAGCTCAATTCGTCCCTTACTTGGAGCAATCTGGGCTTTTGCCTCCCACCCAATCTGGCTTTAGAAGCCACCACTCGACAGAAACTCTTCTCCTGTCACTTCTCTCGGATATTTACACGGCAATTGATAGATCTCAGCTCTCTCTTCTTGCAATCTTTGATGCCTCTGCGGCATTTGACATGGTAGATCATGAGCTCCTTCTGCAGCGTCTACACCTCTCATTTGGCGTATGTGGCACACCCTTTAATTGGTTTAAATCATACCTTACGGATCGTTCTCAGATGGTTGTCCTGGGTAACACTAGAACACCCTGGGTTAGAGTTGACTTAGGTGTCCCTCAAGGGTCGGTCTTAGGTCCCCTTTTATATATTCTTTTCACCGCAGACATCCCCTCTGTCCTCTATAAACACCAGGCCAGAGGTCATCTTTACGCTGATGATGTACAAGCTCTTGTACATGGCTCACCTTATGAGCAGATCTCTTTGGTTGAAAGGATGAGCTCTCTGTTGCAAGATCTCCACTTCTGGATGTCGTCAAACAAACTTAGCCTTAATCCTTCCAAGACCCAATTAATTTGGTTTGGAACCAAACAACAATTACTTAAGCATGATCTTCAATTACTGGCCACATTATTCCCTCATTTTACCTTTTCCTCTAGTGTTCGTGATCTGGGTGTCACACTTGATAGTGCTCTGACATTTACTGAACACCTGTCACTCTTGACCCGTTCCTGTTACTACCACTTGAGACGCCTCAGGGCAATTAGAAGATCTGTGTCCTCCAAGGTGTTTACAACTATGGTACATGCCTTTATCTCCTCACGAATTGACTACTGTAACTCCCTACTAATTGGGCTTCCTAAAGTTCGCTTGTCATCTGTACAATCTGTCTTAAATTCTGCTGCTAGACTTATTGCACGACTTCCTCGATACTCGCACATCTCTACATTCATGACTCATGACCTTCACTGGCTTCCGATCTTTGCCCGAATCAGATACAAAGTCTTGCTTCTAGTTACTAAGTCCCTGCAGGGCTTAGCGCCTAAATACCTGTGTGACTTAATGTGTAAGCCTCTTTCTGCAAGATCTTCACGCCCTCTTCGTTTCTGCTGACCGCTTTGATCTATTTGTACCCAGATCACGAACATCATTAACCCAACACCGAGCTTTTGCTATTGTTGGTCCTTTAATTTGGAATCACCTTCCTTCTGAAATTCGTGGCAGGATTCTTGTAGGAAATTCACCTGCATCTTTTCGCTGCTTGAAGACTTTTCTTTTTTCATGGGCCTGTCACGCTGAGAGCGCTTCTGAATAGCTCTGCTGTGAGAAGCGCTTTACAAATGCTTTATTAGATTAGATTAGATTAGATTTCCACTCTTGGCGCGCTGGATAAGGCCTTGGAGGAGCGAACGACAGAGCTCAGGCGGGCGCTCGTAAGACTGCAAGATATTGGGAGACACGACGCTCTTACCCTTTTGAGATACTCGTTCAATTCAACGCGGCTTCTCTATACATTACGTTGCTGCCCCTGTGCGGACCACCCGAGCCTGGCGCTTTTCGACGCGACCCTACATTCGGGACTAATCGAGGTCTTAAATTTGCCCCTGTCAGATGATCAGTGGCTTCAAGCCTCATTGCCCATCAAAGCTGGTGGACTGGGCATTCGATCTGTAACCTTGCTGGCATTACCCGCCTTTCTGGCTTCCGCCGCAGGTACACTTCGGCTCCAGTCAATCATGCTAGGTGACTCATTCCCTGCCGACAAACAACATGAGGAAATGTTGTCTCGCTGGCTAATGGCCAGTTCAGTGCAGCTTCCAGACAGCAGTGTTGTCCACAGGCAATCATCTTGGGAAAAACCACTGACCGATAAGATCATATCTGACTTATTCACCGGACTTCAGGACCCACTCCATCAAGCGCGTCTCAGAGCTGTCTCTGCCCCTCATGCGGGCGATTGGTTGCTGGCTCTCCCTATAACCTCGTGCGGACTCAGACTAGACGACGAGTCAGTCAGAGTAGCGGTTGGTCTCAGGCTGGGGGTTCCTCTTTGTGAACCGCACAGATGCCTTTGCGGCTCTGCTGTTGCCGCTGACGGCCTGCACGGGCTCTCATGCTCTTTGGGTCCAGGTCGCTCATCCAGACATGCGACCTTGAACGATATTGTCTTCCGCGGTTTGATCCGGTCTGGCTTCCTTTCCACTAAGGAACCCGTTGGCCTGTCAAGGGCTGACGGTAAGAGACCGGATGGTCTCACTCTGATTCCGTGGCGTGCTGGTCGCTGCCTTATTTGGGATGCGACCGTGACTGACACCTCAGCCGTTTCTTATCTACCCGACACTTCTCGGGCGGCGGGTGCGGCGGCCGAGAGAGCAGCGGCCCTCAAGCACACAAAGTACTGTCAATTGTCAGAAACCCACCTTTTTATTCCGTTGGCTTTTGAAACCCTTGGACCCATCAACAACGAGGGCTTATCTTTCCTTTCTGCCTTGGGGCAAAGCATGAGCACCGCAACTGGGGACGTCCGCGAAACGTCATATCTGTTTCAACGCCTGTCGCTAACGATCCAGCGCTTCAACTATGTCGCTTTTAGGGGTACCTTTTCCAACTGGGACCTTGATGAATAGGGTCCATTCCAGACAAATCTGCTTTTATCGAGAGTGTTGAAATCCCCGAGGGATCATGTTTACTTTATAATAATAATAATAATAATAATAATAATAATAATAATAATAATAATAATAATAATAATAATAATAATAATAATAATAATAAATGTTCTCCTTCTGAGATCCGACGGCAAGAGACCAGACTCTTATCCCTTGGCGTGCGGGACGCAACCTAGTCTGGGATGTAACGGTGACAGACACCTTGGCCGTTTCATACTTGCCGAACACTTCTCGAACGGCCGGTGCAACGGCCGAAATGGCGGCTACTTGGAAGAACGCAAAGTAGGCCTACGCTCATCTCGCATCCGTCCATCACTTTGTTCCTTTGGCCTGCGAAACCATGGGCCCGGTGAGTGATGAAGGCATGACCTTTCTTTTATCTTTGGCACAGTACATCAGCGCCATTTCTGGAGACGCTCGTGAGACGTCTTACTTATTTCAGCATCTTTCTCTTACAATCCAGCGGTTTAAAGTGGTGGCATTCCGCTGCTCGTTTCCTGCACTGGATTTCAACGACGACTAGGTGCCGTTCCAGATGTTTTTATCTTAGTAATTAGGGTGTAAGTCCCTGAGGGATCATAAGTAGGCTACCTCAGGGCAATTTAAAAATAAAAAATAAAAAAATTATAATAGTAATAATAAAATACCACTAATTCCAGAACAATGCAACTTTTCAGGTAGTTTCTTGTAACAAAATGCTGTGTTTAATAAATTACTACTGGTTTCATAATAATAATAATAATAACAACTACAACAACAACAACAACAGCTGACATACCAGAAATTGGCTGCTTTATCAGAGGCCTTCCATTGTTTTGTTTTTTTTGGTTCAGGAAAAACAAAAATAAAAATAGCAAATCGCCTGTAAGTGGTCTATCTGATATTATCTCGTCCATTACCCACCTTTCGCAGGCGATTTAAAATTTTGATCGGTGACTTCAACGTAGAGATATGATTCTCTCTCAGCTTTCTCAAGGACATAATTATTTTTACAATTATTACGCACCTCAATGGTTGAGCCCAATACTCATGACGCCATCAATATGTGTCGATATCCGGATTGAACAGTTTTACGCTCAAGGCCGCATTAAGGCCACTACGGAGTCTACGGGCCCGGGTGCTGTGATAAACTTGAGGGCCCTCTTTTGTCAGCCACCCGTCCACCAGGCACATAAATGTGACGCAGGGGCTCAAAACCCGTCGTTTGTCGAATCCTAGATATTGCGCTAGACGCTTAAATAGACGAGAGGAGTCAATAATGCATAATATTCTTCAATTCAGCAGACGACCATGAATTCGTTCTAATTTGCGAAGTAGTAAACCGATTTTGATGCCGTTTGCTTTGTTTGATTCAGAATATATTCCTTCATTACCCAGCCAAATTGCAGAATAATATCTTAGTGGTTTCTAATAAATTTGATGACACGAATATTCATACTTTTTATTCAATTTTCATAATCAAAACTGATGAAAGAATCAGACGAGTATAACTTCAGTTAGAAAAAAGATATTTTCATTTTGTAAAAGGTATTTTGAAGCAGGGTCATTGTAGCATATGATTTAATAAAAATATCAGAAACCGACATGTGACGGGTTTGAGCCCCTGTGTCACAAATGTACCACGTATTTACTATAACGAGTAAAACCTAATGATGCTTTTCTTGTGGTGTATCTGTGTTATAAGGAAAAGTTTTAGACACTAGTAATTCTACAGTGACAGAAGGTCGACACTTCTTTATGTTTAAAATTGTTATGCCCTATACGTATGCTCCATTCAGTTGATTATTTATCATTGTTCTCCTTGTCCACATTTCGAAGGCCTTCAGTCTTTTAATATAGGTACTACCTATTTTTTCATGGACCACGTCTCTGATCCATACGGCCCCACATTCCATATAAATGTTTTATTGCTTCAGTTTAGCATAATTCCTAGGCTATGTTCAAACTTATAAGTTCCCTTTCCTACTTCAGGTCAGTAGTGTGAATAGGCAGGTATAAACATCAATCGTGACGTCATCGGGGTCAAGGTCAAGACAATGGCCAAGATCAAAAGGTCAAAGTCATCTTAATTAGGTCACATAAACTAGGGCATATTAATTAGGTCATACTAATCAGGTCATATTAATTGGGTCACGCTAATTAGCTTAACTAATTAGGTCATAACAATTATATTATATTAATTAGTAATAATTAGAATTTATTAATGATATCAATTATCAAACGCTAATTAGCAGCGCAAGCCCCACTCCGACCAAAAATGACTCATCGGAAGTGTCGCAGGGCATAATGGAAGCTGCACTGGCTTCCACCTCTCGGCACCCTCCACACCATTCATTCAAATTTCAATTCCTCACTTTTAAACTGAGAACTACTTAGCCACGCAAGGCCCACACCAACCCTAAATTATACAGCCTATACTTTATTTCTATACAGCACTAAACCTCACCCTCCAACCCTCCATTCCACCCCTCCACACAAGCAAATTTGTAGCGTATGCATAAGAATCCGCCATGCAGGGAGCGGTGAACCCTAGCGACAAACTAATCAGGAGGCTAGATCCCATAGGCCTAGCATCTATCACCCTCTACAGCCTACAACCTCACCCTCCAACCCTCCATCCACCCCTCCCCACTCAAAAATATTCATTTTACACACAAAAACTAACCAAACAGAGAGCGGCAAACCCTAAAGAGCGGCCAATCAGTAGTCTAGATCCCATAGACATGGCACCTCTCACCTTCCACACCCCTCCACCTCACCCTCCAACCCTCCACTTCACCCCTCCCCACTCACAATTACTCATTTTACACACAAGGGCTGGCCAATCAGGACGCGAGAAACCTAGAGAGCGACCAATCAGAAGGCGGGAAACTCTACATACCTTCCACCTCACCCTCCAAACCTCCACACCGACCCTCCAAATACTCACATTTGACTTACACGCATAAAATTTAAGCATCTAGCAACTGCTAAACCCTAGCCACAACCCAATCAAAAGAGGAGAATTTCCTGAATATGTAGCAAAAATATCCCCAATATTCGATATTTTATTCAAAAATATGTATATAATCACAATATCTACATTTAAATTATTCAAAATTATAACAAATATTCAGCATTTCCAACAATACTAAGCAAACTATAGCGCACAAGCGCCATTTTCTTCTATATTTCTTACATTTCAAGCAAGTACAAACTCAAAACCGAAGAATACTGCAACCTTCCATTCCCCAGATGGTGCCATTTCTTACTTCCTTGCACACACAAACACAAAAACCGACGAAGGCTTCAACCTTCCAATCCCAAGATGATACCATTTCTTACTTCCTTACACACAAAAACTCAAAAACCGACGAAAACTTCAACCGATCCTTTCCAACATGGTGACATTTCTTACTTCCTTGCACACACAAACTCAAAAACCGAAGAATCCAGCAACCTTCCATTCCGCAGATGGGTCCATTTATTACTTCCTTGCACACACAAACTCAAAAACCGACGAATACTTCAACCTTCCAAGCCCAAAATGGCGACATTTCTTGCTTCCTTGCACACACAAATTCAAAAACCGAAGAATCCTGCAACCTTCCTTTCGCAAGATGGTAACAAGGGTGAAGTGGAGGGTTGGAGGGTGCGGTGGAGGGGTGTGGATGGTGAGAGATGTTACGTCTAGGGTTTGTAGCCTCCTGATTGGTCGTTCTCTGGGTTTCTCGCTTGTCGATTGGCCAGCACTTGTGTGTAAAATGAATATGTGTGTGTGGGGAGGGGTGAGGTGGAGGGTTGGAGGGTGAGGTGGAGGGGTGTGGAGGGTGAGAGGTGCCATGTCTATGGGATCTAGCCTACTGATTGGCCGCTCTCTAGGGTTCGCTACTCTCTGCTTGGTTAGTTCTTGTGTGTAAAATGTATATTTTTGAGTGGGGAGGGGTGGAATGGAGGGTTGGAGGGCGAGGTTGAAGGCTGTAGAGGGTGATAGATGCTATGCCTAAAAGATCTAGCCTCCTGATTAGTTTTTCGCTAAGGTTCACCGCTCCCTGCTTGGCGGATTCTTATGCATACGCTAAATTCTAATTATTGTTAATTAATATAATATAATTGTTATGACCTAATTAATTTAGCTAATTAGCCCGACCCAATTAATATGAACTAATTAATATGACCTAATTAAGATGACCTTGACCTTGGCCATGACCTTGACCTTGACACCGATGACGTCACGATTGATGGTCATACCTGCCTATTCACACTACTCAGGCCTAATAAAATAATAATGTTCTCTTTCCTTTACAGAATCCAATAATGCCCCTTGTAAACTGCTCTTTAGAGCGTCGTGGTCTGCTTGGGTCAAGGTCTCGGAATGATCGGAGAGGGAATAGCCCTGATGGAGTAGGCCTACACACAGTAAAAAAGAGACAATGGAAGTATGTATAGGACACAGGCTGAGGGCAGAGTTATTGCTAAAAACGGTCACCGAAGCAAAATGAATGGGATGCGAATAAGAGGACGACCTCGACCAGGGACGGATCCAGGGGTCAATCCAGCCGTGACATTATGGCTGAGAGTGCTGATGCTGCCCTCTTCAAAGCTATTGTTAAAGACAAAGATCAAGTTCTTCATAAATTTTTCTCTTATAGACGTTGTGACAAATACAATCTGCGCCCTAGGCCTCATCCATTCGAACTAACCAATAAAAACAATAAAAACTTCACAACACGGATGCTGTATAAAAACGTTTACTAGGCTTTGTTCGCTGCTCCTTTGTGCTTGTAAACGGTCGCGTTATGTCGACTGGTTTTTCAATAAAACAAATATTATTATTATTAGCGTCGTTTCCATTTAAAATTAGATTCAATACAGTAGATAAGTGAACGAATGCGAGTCGTATGCAGTCAATAGCCCTACGTCGTTTACGGGTATCCGGTCAATACCGCGCACACAATACCGCGCACACAATACCGCGCACACAATACCGCGCACACAATACCGCGATTTTTAATACCGCGCACCTTCCATACCGCGCACGATCGTTACCGCGCACAATCGTTGTCGCGTTTGTTTGCGAATTTGCTCAATCCAGATTCTATTTCATACCTATAAATACCTTCATCGAGCTTCTATTTCTCGCTCGTTATTTTCGTCAATCCAGCTTCTATTTCAGACATAGAAATACCTTCATCCAGCTCTTATTTCTCATGCTTTATTTTTGTCAATACAGCTTCTATTTCATAAATAAAAATACCTTCATCCAGCTTTTATTTCTCATGCGTTATTTTCGTCAATCCGATTGTGACGCATTGAGAAATGGAATCTGGATGATGGCTTTTTACAGGTGAAAATAATAGAAGCTCGAATGACGAAAATAAAGCACGAAAATGGGACTATAAGTGAAAAATACTTTTACCAACACAAACACCAACGAAACAACAGCAACGATGAAGACGATAGTGACAGAAGCCTAATCTTGCGAAAATAGGAAAAACAGCCGCCGTCTGACCATGAATCGTTTTTAATAATTATTATTAGACCGTAAAAGATGCATACTTTAACACTAGGCTGGAATACTAGAGGACATGACGGTTATTCTAAAAACACAAGTAATGAATTAAAAATAGACGTGATGATGATTCATCGAATAGGCCCACAACATCTTTTGTGTGTCATTTTGTCGTCCTTCTGTAAGATTTGGGCCACACAGTTTTACAGAACAGGGCCCCCACATTCGTAAATCTGGCCCTGCGTTTTCAACGTTTCCTCACGAAATAGAAGCGGGATTTAGCGCGTGAGGGTCGGTAAGGGCTCAGGTTAGGCGCATGGGCGCCCGCAGAAATTTTTGCAGGGGGGGGAAAAATTTGAAGGCGGTCACGGTAAAATTTTCTAGTCGCAAGAGCTTAAAAATTGTAAAGCTGAAAAGTGAGAACATGGGTATTTTTCAAAGAGGTTTTTTAATGCATATTTATCAGTTTCATTTTGTGTAGGCCTCTCATTTTCAATATTAATAGTTTTCTTAGTGCAATTTTTTTTATTAAAAATCAAAAGTAGAATGTTAAAAAGTAGGTTTTTAAGGGGCGCTATATAATGAATGAATGAATGAATAAATGAATGAACGAAAAACAGGTATCAGTTTTAAAGGGGCAAGTGCTCCATCAAGTTACTTCTATATTTTAATCGTAATTTCTAAACTTCTAAAGTGCCACTCCAAAGTCAATTGTAGGGCGCCAGCTTATTCAGAAGCGCTGCATCGAGTCATCAGGCTGTTCAAAAGGTAGTCAAGAAAGAGGTTTGAGTCCTGTATCCAGAGGGTCAGATGTTAATGCAGGTATCGTTTAGGAAGGTGGAGGATCCCGAGGATCAGAAGAATGGGGTATCAATTCTCTTGAACAGACGAGATGTTGGTTTTGGAAGAAAATCTCGAGGCGTGATAACCAGAGCCAATTATTCAAGTTTCTCTACAGACTGATCTACCTAAATTCTGTACTAGCTGGCAGCATGAAAAATGGACAAAATGCAGCCTGACTTAACCCACAGGCTACCATGCTTTTTTTGTAACACTGACTACCAAGAGGGGTGGTGGTTACCACCCCCCTGGATTTTGGGTATGGTTTGAGATATCATAACTTGCAATATACCATTTGATTCAGCATTCATTTCTGCACAAAATGGTATTTTTAGGTTTAGAAAATATGAATGCCCCTCGAAATTATGAATTTTTTACCATGGGCACTCGTCGATTCCACAAAATGTATACTTACGCATAGGGAATATATTAGATTCTGTGTGTTTTATACATGATTTATATATAAAAAGTAGTCTACATATAACAAAGTCCAATATTCAACAATAAAAACTAGTAATAAGTCTGTTTTATGTTCAATCAAAACAAAAAACATGTTTTAGCCATTGAAAAACGTGTACGCAGACATATCGGCTTGCGTTGTAAAAAAACCCAACATTTTCACACATTTTAATTTATTTTTAGCACTTCCGGTCATCAAGAGACAAATTATTTAGTATCAGAAAATAGCCCTAAATGCCCCCTACAGAATGGCATAATTTATTTCTATTAAAAAATAAATTATGGATAAGTTATAATAGAAAAAACATGACAATTTTAGGAAAATAAAACACCTTTATTTATATGTTAATTTATTTTGAGCACTTCCGGTTGTCAAAAGACAACTCAGTGAGCATGGAAATGTAGCCCCACATTCCCTCTATAGAATGGTGTAATTTGTGTCTCTTAATATTAACGGGCGGAAAAGTTACAGACGATATTCTAGGGGAGTGGTATCCACCCCCCCTGGTACCTTGGGTATATCGGGTGTAACTTTTGAACGGTAGGGGGCATCATCAAAACTTTTAGGTCAAAATGTGTCCCAATGAACCCCCTACAGCTACCAATGTTTTCAAAATTTTATTCCAGACGGAACGCGTTTGATTTGCGAAAAACCTGGGGGGGGGTGGCAACCAACCCCCTGGTAGCCCGAGGGTTAAAGCCGACTTGATTCCATATATAGCCTAACGCTAGTAAATATGTAGATCTCTTTGACTTCATTTCAATGGGCTGTTGATAAATTTCAATTTTTTGACATTAGTGTAATTTATTGATAATTAATTTTTGTGTAGTTGTGAAAAATTGCATTAACCTGCCGCGAGATGCCAGACAAGTAGACCATAATCGATAGGAATACTATTTGTACGGGCACCCATGGAAGGGTTAAAAGTCATTGTTACCGTTTTCAGCAAGAGCTTGAAAAAATGCAAGGCAGAAAATTAAGAGCTTCTTTATTTCTAAAGAGATTTCATTACTTAAATTATGACTTTCACTGATGTGTATCATTCGTAACATTAGTATTTCAATGGGAAGAAATTTCTTAAACCCCAAAAGTAGTAGTTAAAAAAATAGGTTTCAATTTTCCAGGGGGGCAAGTGCCCCCTTGCCCCTATGTACGGGCGCCCATGGTTAGGCGTCGTGAGGGTCGGTTGGGGTTAGTTTTCGGGTTGGTGCAGTCATTATGCTGAAATTGAAGCTGGATTGATGAAAAATAATTTTCAAGAAAAACTTGATGAAAAATATTTGCTGACGAAATAGAAACGGGATGTATTGAACAAATTCTTGCCTTAACAGAAGCTGGAGCGATTAAAAGGATTCTCGACAAACTAGAAGCTGGATTTATGAAAGATAATAACGCTGCAACGTTAGTTCTAGGTGTCTTGGTGGTCGTATAAAAAACAAGTACCATAATTAATTATATATATTATCCATGACATTATGACTATGTTATGTATGTATGTTATGTCTGGCTTAGGGCCATAACCAGAGACTTTCCCGATAAATAATAATAGTGAATAATAGTTATTGTAGGGCTAGTGCATACAGCATGCAACATTGCTCTATTAGCTGTTATTAATGGCAAACAAAAGTATTTTTAAAAGTATTTATGTATTTACAATATGAAGCACACACTGCTCAAAACATTTCCAAGTTAAAGTATGAATAGACCTCACTATATTATATTATTTGTAAGACTACAGTAAATAAAATACTCCCCACCACTGAATGAAACATAGTAAGAATTAAAAAAGAACAAGAAGTAAACATGTTTGATCATTCACCGCAGTTTCTTGCACATTATAGACTAAATTCAAAACTTAACAAGTTTTGCCCCTGAAATTATTGGCATCTGGGAAAAAATGAATTAATCCCTAATACTATTATTAGTGTTAACTTGCCTTGTAATTAATAGTTAGTTGTTATTATTTATAATTGTGTTTATTGGTGCTAATAATATTATTTTTACATTTTACTATGAATTTATACACGAATAACATACATTGTATGCCATAAATCATAGTCGGATACTGTTGAAAGATTGTTTCTTTTCGTTGCTTTATATAGCAATTGCAATTGTCTGAGAGGCTTAGATTTTAATTACATTTATATATTAATTCTCCTGGCCATGACTGATCCCATGCAAAAAATCTGTTGGGCGACCGTGGATGGGGCCCGCGTCGCATGGAGATTTGGAATGGGCCCAAGGCCGGATTGGCCCCCTAGATTCGCCCCTGTTCTATCTAGATGGCAAAGACATCGCATGTTTAAGCATGACTGCAATAATGGTTGCATTGGATTTTCAATTTCCTTAAACAACGTTAAGTTTATGAGGTAAACGTGTAGTTTAGCATTTTTATGTCAATATTGTTGTTCTTAACAAATTTTAAGTATGCTGTTCGATTATTTGGTCAAATATAAACTGTTAGTAATAATTTGCTGCGCTTTTTGAGTCATTAACTCAAAAGGATCGTCAAAAGGCGAACGTGACAGTATGTAAGACGTAATCAAGCTTATTTAGCTGCTGACGAGTGACCAGCCAGATCAACTGAGTCCTGGAAGAGTTGAGCGAGAGACGATTCGAGGACATCCAACAATTCAGATAAGCAGAAAGACATTCAGTTGACTGGCAAAGAACAAATTATTGGGAAGAGTAGTCATGTCTGGGCCTCACCACTGTCACCAGCATAGGGATCACCAGACACTGAAAGCGTAGCAAAGAGAAGAGGAAGATCACAGGAAACAGGATATAAAGAAGTGGGCCCAGAACGCACCCTTGAGGAGCACCAATGAGAATAACCATTTGGGTTCGGTCAGTAGGATGAGAACGAAACCAAAGAAGAGGAATTCCAAAAAGAAGTTTCAAGACGATGCTATAGAATATCGTAGTCTACCGTATCAAATGCTGAAGATGCATCAAATAATGTCAGAATAGTAGGGCTGTTGTTCGATTAAAAATTTTAATCGAAATTAATCGTGCGATTCATTTTTTAATCGCAATTAACTGCAAATTAATCGCAATACATTTCCTTCAAATATACTGATCTTACTATTTTCTAAGGACCTCTGAAGCATAAACTTTTTATAACTGAATGCATTCTTTCTATTGTAAACATATTTAATAACCTTTGGCTTAAGCCTTAGGCCTATTGAATTTCTGCATTTAGTTTATTGAACAGTTTTGTATGACAGACTGAATTGAAACAATGTTCAAATCAGTCAACTGCTCAAAATCCGTTAATTTTTGTCATTTGAGCCACCTTTAATTAAAATGACATAGGCATTAGTATGAAATTCGACAACCGTTTTCTGATTATCAATATTAACCCTCAGAGGCTAACCTATAAAAAAATCACATATTGGATAACCTGGGGTATATTTTTCACCCCACACAATTTGAGGCCTATGATATAAAATTGGATCATGTTTGATCGAAAATGACACTTAATTCAAGTTCAGCATGGAATTGACAAACTATGAAACCTAACTAAGTTAAAATATTAGCATAATCATCGAGTCTACGGTCATTTATACACAGGTAACGCTTTGTTGCATGCTTTCCACATACAAATTTGCAACACATAGGCTAGGTCTATGACATCATCGATTTCAACATTATCTAGCTCCAAGACATCATTACAATCAACAAACTCTTCATTATCATCATCACTAATCATCATTTTCAATACATTGATATCAATAATTCTGCATTAGCTGCAGATAACCGTCGAAACCTCTTCAACAAAAATAAATTATTAATAACAATGGTCATTATATGACGTTAGTCACGTGACCATGCATTCAATATAAAAAATTTAAAAATGTGGAATTCTGCAAAAACCATCTATGAACAGATACACAAAAGCGCATGGCAAAATTTCAAAGCAGTTAAAAAATTCAGGGCAAATACTGACAGTGGGGTGAAAAAAACACCCCAGGTTAGCCTCCGAGGGTTAATTATTTATTCAGCCAATTGTATTATTGGTGACAGTGGGCATCCTTGCCTCACTTCTCGTCCTATTTTTGCCGGCTCTGAGAATTCTCCATCGATTCTTATCTTTACTTTTTGCAGTCCACCCCTATTCGTCTCAGTATTCCCATCAATTTCTTCCAGTCCACTCTGTCAAAAGCTTTTTCGTAGTCGACGAAGCAGATGTCAATATATTGTCCATGTTGAATGCTTCTTTATGCTATTACTCTCAGCGCTGCCACTGCATCTCTTGTCCCTCTACCCTTCCTGAACCCATATTGTTCTTCTCCTAAGCATACATTTTAATCAGATCTAATTATGCCAGTTTATTTACACTGGACTGTTCAAGGGATGCTCTTATTAACTAACAATAGTAGATCTACAGTAACTATAGAACCTCATTATTTAGTCACAAGTGTCGACGACTCATCGTTGGCGTTTAACGCATGTTTTGGTTCGCATGCAGGCGATAATTGAGCAGAGAATTGCTACAATAATACTCAAATTCTTTGTTGGAATATTTGCCAAAGAATATATTACTAGCTTTAAGTATGAACCTTCCGTTTAAAACGAGTTTTCTGCCTATGATTCCATTTTAATCTTCTTTCTTGACGTTCTCTGCCCTCAGGCAGGTTCGTATGTCCAATGACGCCACTCTTCTCTCTTCTGTGCCTTTCTCTTAAGTTCACTGTATCCATCCTCTGTCAGCATCCAGTCCAGCAACATTGTACTTGGTCTACCCCGCATCTTTTTCCCCTCCATTCTTCCCTCAATGATGTCTCTTAGCAGGGTGTCGCTCCTTAAGATGTGTCCTATCCATTTCTTCTGCCGTCCACGTATAGTTCCCATCAGTGATCTCCTTTCTCCCACCAACTGCAAGATTTCCTCATTCGCTCTTCTCTCAACTCAGCTGATTCTCTCTGCGCCAGATCCACATCTCGAAGGCCTCTAGTCGTTTTATGTCTTCTTGCCGCATTGTCCACGTCTACGAGCCGTACAGGACAACACTCCACACCAGTGTCTTCACCATTCTCTTCTTCAGCTTCATGTTTAGACTGCCTCTGAGTAGCTCCCCCTTTTGTAGAACGCATCTTTTCCCATAGCTATTCTTCTTTTTATTTCCACGTGGCACCTTTCGTCCTCTGTAACCACACTTCCCAGATAGCAGAACTTCTTTACCTGTTCTATTTCCTCACCATTTAATGTGATGTTTACCGTTTCCTCTCCTCTCTTACATCGCCTGGTCGTCTGCTAGTCTCAATGCTTTCACCATTTTCCCACCCACTTTTACCCCCTCCTCCAGCTCCTCATGCGTTTCTCTGACAATTTCTTCAATATAGATGTTGAATAGAATTGGTGACAGTGGGCATCCTTGCCTCACTTCTCGTCCTATTTTTGCCGGCTCTGAGAATTCTCCATCGATTCTTATCTTTACTTTTTGCAGTCCACCCCTATTCGTCTCAGTATTCCCATCAATTTCTTCCAGTCCACTCTGTCAAAAGCTTTTTCGTAGTCGACGAAGCAGATGTCAATATATTGTCCATGTTGAATGCTTCTTTATGCTATTACTCTCAGCGCTGCCACTGCATCTCTTGTCCCTCTACCCTTCCTGAACCCATATTGTTCTTCTCCTAAGCATACATTTTAATCAGATCTAATTAACGCATACGATTAATGCGTTACAAATTTTAATCGCAAATTTTTTAACGCGTTAATCGCACGCGTTAACGCGATAAAATTGCACAATATTACAAGCCTACAGAATAGTAATATAGGATTGATTCAAAACTGTTTATTTGTGCGACTCGGTGGCCTATGCTTGCTCACGGAGCATGCTGTTGCGAATGTATCATCATCATAAAAAACATAGGAATTCTATCACGCATATCCAGAATCCTCCCACTTCAGATCAGAACCTCACTCTATTATACACTCATACATGCATACATGTCTTACTGTAACATAGTATGGGCATCTGCATATAAGTCAAACCTCTCCAAAATTCTTGTCCTCCAAAAACGGGCGATACGATTTGTTGCAAAAATCCTTTACAGAGCCCACACAAAACCAGAATTCTTAGGTCTAAAAATACTACAACCAGATCAAATAAGGCAATTACAAATTGGAATATTTATGTATCGATATACACATGATCAACTACCAGCCACATATAGAGATTATTTCAAATTTAGCACTTATACTCAAGAGCGTTGCTTGAGAAATACTAACCCTTTTTATATTCCCTTTGCCCGCACTAATACAAGACTTGCATCTATACATTGTATTGGACCAATAACATGGAATAGTATTCCTCTTGATATTCGCTCCCTGCCGTCTCTTCGTCTATTCAAAAGGGTGTTTTCTGCCTACATCCAACAAGGAATGTAAACCTCTATAACAACCTGGGGAAATAGGGGAGACCGGGGTCGAAAGTAACACGGGTTGAATGTAACAAGCATCACTGCGCCAAAACTGAAGGGCTGGGAACCAGCGTATACCGATCAAAACGTAGATACAGTAAAAAAAACTAACGTGTAAAAAATTTCGGCGCTGAATTACAGAGAATTTTTTTTTTATAACTCAAACAAAAAAAATTTGCAAAAAAGTGAGTTTCATGCTTTTTCACTATTTTTCTCATGGCCCGCGGTATTCACGTTTGACATTTTCGCTGATTGCCATATGTAGAAGAGTTTTCATTCAGGCAGCGTTTGTGTAAGCGATATAAGCGAAAGTTGGTGTTTTCCAAAGATATTAAATAAAAACTAGTCGCATGTGATAACGGGGATGGATGTAACACATCAGGCGGGGTTGGATGTAACATGTTACAACCTGCCCAATGTATGTTTCTAAAGAAGCCACCATGGATCTTTAAGCCGGATTTCACCTTATAATACTAGATAAGACAGCCTAGACCTTATTGGTGAGCCTATGATTGTAGATTTATGAATAATAAAAAATTGTAGTCCTTTTAGAAAAATTGTAGTCCTAATTATTGCAGTATAGAGTCCTTCCTGATATGAATGCCACTGAAGCCAAGGAAATTTATAAATCAACCAGGAGATCTGCGGAAGACCTTGCCTCCCAAGCTGTTCTGTGTGTGCAGGGTTTGGTTGAGGCGGAGAATGGTGGTTTAGGTGTACTGCATGTGGCTATTTGGAACATAAAGCATGCACTGATGCAGATCGTCCGGGGTCAGGCCTACATGTTTGCGACATAGCTAACCATGACGCACCTACAAGGGCCAAAACCATACACTAATCGCGACAGTATAGGCTAGGCTAGCTGTGGCCTCACTCGAACATTTCCACAATATCCAAAAGTATTCAATTTCTTACTATCCCAAATAGTGTTACATCTTACCCCGGATAGTGTTACATTCGACCCCGATACTGGGGTCGAATGTAACACCCAGAGGAGCCCACTTATTTGATGGTGTCAGCTGTATTTGATGCGCAAGCCACCTGATTCTTTCCCATTATATAGCTAAGATGTTAAGCTATCGTTTGATGCAAGAATATCGCAATTATATTTATTACAAATACCAAAAAACATGTAAAATTCGAAATGTGTTACATTCGTCCCCGGTCTCCCCTACTGTTTAATGCACCTTCATATGGGAGTGTGCACTTGTTTCCGTGTATGTGACTGCACTAACTTTATTTTACTTTCATAACTCGCCTTTGTTTTTTGTATATAGTATGCTAGTTAAGAATTTATTGTTCATGAAACTGCTTTATTTTCCAGTCGGCTGTGCTGCTTATTTCTGACCTAATTCTCTCAGGTGGCCCTGGCTAGCGGGACCTTTGGCCCCTTTTGGGTCTCCTGGGCGAACCGACATATTAGATAACTGATGTATAACTATGCTATCTGTAATGAATGTGTTGGTTGCCGAATAAAAATGTTATGTTATGTTATCATCATCATCATCATCATCATCATCATCATCATCATCATCATCATCATCATCATCATCATCATCATCATCATCATCATCATCATCATCATCATCATCATCATCATCATCATCATCATCATCATCATCATCTTCATCGTCATCGTCATTGTCATCATTCACATGGTCCTCTTTGTCGTCGTCGTCATCATAGCCGTCGTCACCGTCATTTCATTCTTGTTTAGGCGCTTCTCGCTGCAAGAGCCTTTTCAGAAGGGCTCCCAACGCGTGCAACAACGAGAGAAAAAGCAGGTTTTGAGACGATAGAAATAATAGGAATAATTACATAGAGGATGACAAGCGAACTGTTGGGGGCCATAGAGAGAGACCTTAACCAGCAAGGCATTTGGATTAAGTCATGGGACTACGGACGTGAAAACAAAGAGGTCAAGTCGATCAGAGGATCTAAGAAGATGCAGCGAAGTGGCAGAAATGGGGCGAAGTATAAGGTCACAAAGATACTTCTGAGCAGGACCCAACTGAGACTTGATGTCCAAAACAAGAATTTTGAATTGTATACGAGCCGCTAGTGAAATTGTTCAGTTATGAATGAAGAAATGTGGGAGAATCGAGGTCTGCTGTCATCCTCATCCTTTTCATCATCATTTGTATTGTCGTCGCCGTCGTCATCATAATCATCATCATCATCATCATCATCATCATCATCGTCAGTAGAAATATTTAGACTACTTTGAAACATTAAACTGCTAAACCATATAACTGCTGGAATATTGAATATTGAACATTAAACCAGGTAACTACCTTACCTCAAGTCTCGAACCTACAGCATCCATACAAAATCACGACCATCATCATAGCAAAGGTATTTGCCTCGAGTTGCCGCGCTGTATCGACGCCATCGGTTTGTAATGCAGCTCCGCAGCAGCAGGACAATTGACACTTGTTCAACGGCGGAGGCTAAGAGTCGCCCGTATAATAAGCCCCATTCATAGCTAAGTTCATGAAGCGACAACTACATATCGCATATCATAAACCTGATTTTCGTTATTATCATCGCCGTCGTCGTTGTTATCATCATCATAGTTGTTCGTAATACATCTAAGATACAAATCGGGGAGGGTGGGCCATTGAACCATATTGAACCATATCTTACCTTACCTGAAGTGTCGTGCCCACTGCAGTGTATTTAAATGGCGCCTTACTGCACCAAGAAATCCAGAAGCAGGCCTAACTTTTTATGACAAACTATTAACATCGACAATATCATCATCATCATCATCATCGCAGTCGTTGTCGTTGTCGTTGTCGTAGTATCATATTCGATGTCTCTCCATAGCAGCGAGATAGACAATTGACAAAATGAGGCGCTAAGATTGCCTGAGGCGGTAGTCCCGACCATAATTATTCGACAGTGTTTCATTGTTCTAGTAGAATAATATTCCTCTCCGTCCATCCATCCATCCATCCGTCCATCCATCCGTCCATACAGACAGACGGACGGACGGTCGGACAATTTAGCAACAACTATAACAACGACAATAATCATGAAGCCACGCACCAAATTTGTACTATAGGGCATTTGCCCCGTGTTGCCCCGTTGAAGCGACGCCATCAGTTCGTAATGCAACTGGAACTAATTAACTGTCTTCGCTGCAGCCAGACATTAAGAATGTTCGGTATGGTAACCGGTTCAGTGGCGTAGCTACCATGTGTGCAGTGTGTGCAAAGCACACGGACCAACGACCTCCAGGGGCCCACAAAGATTGTTAACTTATTAATATAAAACCTAATTAGTAATTCACATTGTTGTGACAGATGTTGTGTTTGTGAAAACGCATTATATCTACTTCGTTACTAATCTTAACTGACGCATATCAACCACGGTGCTGTTGGCATTCAAAAACTATGCTGAACTCCTTTTAACTTGTGTTTTATTATAGTCTCGAGTCTGACTGTCAAATTGCAAGCTGACGATAGTGTGTGAACGATAATAAAGAATAGGTTTACTACAGTTTTAAGTTAAGAACATGAAAGGAATCATACCAGCATAAGATTTCAATTTCTGCGCAAAGGGTAAGTGCGTACCTGTGCAGTCTAGCATATGCGTGGTAATTATTATAGCCTATATATGTGTCCGTCAATCTGCCATGTTCGTGTATTTTAATTAAACGGTAGGCTACGCATCAGAAACCTCATACTTGTATTACCGTCATTTTCTGGACATGAAACGGTAGCGACCTCTTTCTTAGAGTCACATCTGGTTAAAGCATCTTTTCACCATTTCACGACCTAATCCCATGTGGATCATAGTCTGACCCCAGTGATTTGTAGGCCATTTTCTCATACTGCTTTCAACTCCTCTCAGCTCTCATCCCAAAATCACGGAGACACCAAATTGGGCACCTAAAGATCAGGGTCCTAGGGAATCACGTTCTAGCCCCTATTTTTGACACTTGTAGGAATGTTGCTCAACTTATTTTTAGGTGCCGGTAGGACTACTATGAAAAATTGGTCATCGTGTCGCTTTTGATTTGCAAATTGCAAATCATGGACCTTGCAGCATTAATAGGTGATTGACATTTTTTGCAAAGCAAATGCTAGAAAAAGCTATGATGTCGTTCCAAATGCCATTGATTAGTTTTTGGTGATTTTTATTGCAAGCACGCAAAGTTACCGGCATTGCAAAGCCAAACAGGGGCCCAAGCAGGACCTTGCACACGGGCCCATGAAAAGCTAGCTACGCCACTGAGCCGGATGAACATTTTGCGTCCTATTTTTCATCAGAGCACTTATGGTAACCCTAGCTCTGCGACAATAGGCCTACTTTATTTGGAACTAGACCGTTACCAATATCCCCTACAGTAAACTCATGTTTGATTTATTGTTCGTGAATCAATAGCAAAATATCAGACCTGATGAAGGATGAGCAAGTGAGAGTAACAAACGAATTAGACATTATTTTGATTATTCTTTATTTCACCGAATAACACGACTATAGATTTTAGTCAACGGTGTTAAGCTAAAAATAATTAGGCCTACGTATATATAAAAAAATAATTCGATAACTAAAACACGCTTTGGGTACCGCACAGGACGTTTTGGCGCCGCGGTTTTGGCGCGGGCGGTTTTTTCTTGCTCAAGGTCCGAACACAGTAATCCGACTTCTGCCGTTGCAATAATCATTTTCATCAACCCAGATTCTACTGGAGCAACAATTATTTTTGGCAGTCCAATTTCTATTTAAGCAATAAATAAATATAATATCATCGAGGCAAGTCCGAATTAATGAAGAATCCTTATCAGTCCCACTTCTTTTTAAGGTGAAATAATTTTCTTTATTCCAACTTATATTTAACTAACAAGTTTTTCGTCAATCCAGTTTCCATTTATACATGCATTTTCTCGTCAAACCAACTTATACTTAGGCAGAAGAGGATTCTATTCATCCAGCTTCTACTGCAGCAAAGACTTAGATTCATCTAACTTCCATTGTCAGGAGCAGTTATTTCCATAAATCCAGCTTCCACTTACGCCAAGAATTAGTATTATCAATCCAAATTCCATTTAGGCAAACATTTGTTTTCGTGAATACACTCGGCGCCAAAACGTCCGGCGCCAAAACGTCCGGCGCCAAAACGTCCTGCTTCGCACGTATTGTAGGAGTAATGAAAGTACAAGTGTCATCTTCAAATCCGGAGTTTGCGGACGTATACAACATTCATCAGAGCATCGAAGACTTTCGGAACAGAATAGCACCATGGTCTTACCAAACTGACAAACTCATTACTGAATTGAGGGGGAAGACATAGACATTCTTAACTCTCAAATGGACAAACAGTCCGTGGTAATTTGGATGAGGTGTCGTTCACAGAAGGCTGTGGAAAACTTAAAGAATCTCTACGAATCGAGGAAATTGATAATGATATTGTCTGGTTTTGCAAATCTTAGATCATCTGGTGTAGAAAACATCATGTGGATGAGCTTGATGGATATCAATATTGACATCAATCAGTTCAAGAAAACAGTTGGTAAGTTCTGAATAAAGAACATTGCAAACATAGTTTGAACGCGCACGGCAGCTTCGGCGAATGATCTTGCTAAGAGAAGATTTAAAAACGGTCATGAAAAATATCCTTTTTAACAGCGACACCAAATTAAACAAGTGGTTTTTCATGTAAAATTGAGACCTTCGTTTAGGCCTATCTTTTGAGAACGAGAAACCTTATCCAATTGCAATTATTGGGGGACTCACTGTGTGCGCTGGCTATGGTTGTGCTCGAGGCGTTGGAACCGGAAGGTTACGGATCGTTGACATACCGCAGCGTAGGGACACTGAGCAAGTTCTTCACAACCAGTAATTGCTTATAAAACGCTTCGGGTGAAACTCCGATTCAGTGACCGCGACCCACTTTGTCGGTGACGACTCTGAGCTGAAATGTTGATGGGGTGCTCATTTATATGCACGTATTTTTAGCCAATGAAGTGATTTCAGGACAGAAGTGGTGTGGTGGTGTTTGGGGTTTTTGTTGACT
Source organism: Lumbricus terrestris (assembly GCA_949752735.1). Classification (NCBI taxonomy): domain Eukaryota; kingdom Metazoa; phylum Annelida; class Clitellata; order Crassiclitellata; family Lumbricidae; genus Lumbricus; species Lumbricus terrestris. Next base: position 56,195,809 of record OX457042.1, read on the forward strand.
GCACGGGCGATGATATTCTGGATAGCACAGAGACGGTTTACTTGGGATCAATGTTTATGAGCGAGTTGCAATAATCAAGTTTCGCATGAACTATAGATGCAGACTTTGCGGATGAAATTTTAATGTCGAGAATATTGTATGGTATTGTATATAAGCATTTATAAAGCGCCTCTTACAGACTAGCTATTCAGAGGCGCTCTCAGCGTGGCAGCCCCGAGGAAATAAAAAAACTTCAAGTCGCGAAGGGCTGAAGATGACACCCCCAATAAGATCTTACTACGGATAGTGGGAGGCAGAATAGGGCGGATTCTGAGAAGGTCACGAGTGTGCAAGAAGCAAGTGCGGGAAATTTGGGTTATGTGGTCGGAGAAGCTGGGATTCTAGTCAAAGATCACACCTAAATTTCGGACAGTAGAATTTGCAGTAAATTTTCGGAGGAAGTGTGGTTGGATGAAGTGTCATTGGGGAAGGAATTATAGAGATCTGGAGTTTTCTTAAGTTTTCGCGGGGCCCTATTAGGGTTCATACACATGATATTTGAGGTCATCCAGGGGGTGCTTGGGTTGACTACATGGAAAATATTATCTATGGAAGATTGTGTGAGTGAGTGCCGGATTTGGTAGTAATAGAAGCATGCTTGTCAAGTAGAAGGGAGAGAGTGGCATTGTAAGAGGACAGAATGTCATCGGGAGAGGAAGGAGGATTGCCCTGTGAATATTAATGTGATGTGCTCTGAATACTAGTTAGATCACGTGACAATATTCTTTTGAGGCTTGCTATTGTACACTTTCCTCATATTATCACTACTACTCGTACATTAATTAGACAACGTCACTAATAGATTGGTGCCACCTAGCGACGATTGTCCTCACATCACTGCTACTCCCACTACTGATGATATTTTCTTTGAGGGCCCTTGTTCGTTAAACTGTTCATTGATAGCATATAATTCCAATTTACATAGGCTAATATTGAAGCATAATTATTTTGCTTTAAGATAGTCGAAATGAGGGAGCAAACAGTTGACAATCAAGTAGCTTAAATAAAAATCTACAAATATATAAGGAATTAATGAATAACTAATGACTAACAAAGATATTCATCAATACGAAATGGCAAAAATATTAATAATCAATAATTGGCATAATAATGACTTTTTAAAATTTAGCTGTCAGTCCGATGTCTATCAACCTCATTGAGCGAATCGGCGACAAACGTGTGATTGGGATAACTAAACTACGAAACGAAATCTACGTCGTCTGTCTTTTGGAAGACGACGAATACCGTGCAATTTATAAGCATGATCGTACAGGAATTCGTGTCTATGAAGATCGAAATCCATTTCGTCTTAAGAAGAAAATCGAAGAACAAGAGATTTTAGATATCTGTGACATTGGATCCAGTGAAAAAGACAATTGCCTCTACATCTCTGACTACGATGGGTTTTGCATTTGGAAGATTACAAAAGAAACAGACGACGACTACAAAAACATCAAGTGGTTGAACGACTTTGTCAGTGTCGAGAAATGGTCATTTATTGTTGAGAAACTATTCCAGTCTGATGATTTACAGATCAGACGCAAAACTTTTTAGATTTATTCAGTTACCAAGTGACATCGGGTATCCTTTTCATACAGCGGAGACATCCATCGGAAACATCATCATCATTCACGGCATGGATGGAGAGAAACACGGTTGGCCAATGGGAAAGAGGATGGGTGGATATATCTTAACTGAATTGGCGAGCGATGGACAGACGGTCGTACGTCGCTTTGTTCCTTCATGTGTAGAACAAATTCTGGGCCATCCTCAATATCTCGTTTTCGATTCACACGATCAAGTGTTTTTGGCTGACTCAGAAAATGACAGAGTGATTCTCTTTGACTCCGATCTTAAATGGAATCAAATCTTTTGTTCAACAGAAGTTGAAGAAGGAAGTCGTGGCAGTTGGCCAATGAGAATGTGTTACGACGAAGTAAATAAGCATCTGATCGTCGGAGGATGTACCATTCGAGGCATCAGTGTCTACTCGATCAGACGAAAATGAACTTTCCATTCATCCCATGATTCCTACAGGAACATGTAAATTAAAATCCATCCTGATTCATCTTAACCGACTCTTCATAATATAAATGACAAGACCCTTATTACTCAGTTGACAAAATAAAATCGAATGACAATAAAATCGAATGTGTCATCTATATCTATAAAGAAGGATGTGGCTATGTATGTATGTATGTATGTGGGTGACTTTGTCCAGAATGCACGCTCACAGTTTTTGAGCTTTTCACTCCAAACCTTCACTACTGTGTAGGTCTCGGCACGAGACGCAAAGTCGAGGGGTTGGCGATTCTCTACCACCACGGGGGCCAGGGTGGGTGGCAAAACCTCCCAATTTTGTTTAAAAAAACTCACCTATTGGTTTGAATTTTTTTCCTAGATAGAGGTTCACCGGAACCCCCCGGATCAGTGGTTGGAAAATCTCTACCACTAGGGGGCCAGAGTGCGGGGGGGTCGAAAACACCAATTTTTGCTATAAGTTTGCATTCGCTTGCAACGTATAACAGCATTGATTTTATCCGTTTAAAAGGTGTCTATAAGGTCAACTCTGTTGCCAGGACGGATTTCACGGTTCGCGTACCGGTGGAGGCGAGGTGGGAAAGGGGGGTGGGATGGTGGGGTGGGGGGAGGGGTGGGGTGGAGTGGGGGTTGGCGGAGTGGGGTGTCGAGGGGTGGGGTGGAAGGGGGTCGGGGGTGGGTGGGGTGGAGGGGTGGGATGGGGGTGGAGGTGTGGGGTGGGGGTGGCGTGGAGGGTCGAGGGGTGGGGTTGGGGATGGGGTGGAAGAGTGGGGTGGGAGGGGGTGGGGTGTGGTGGGGTGGAGTGGATGGAGTGGAAGGTGGGGTGGGGTGGAGGGGGTGGGGTGGAGGTGGAATTTTCGTCAAACCCAAGTTTCTCCGGTGGTGTAGGCTACCGGCAGAGGTCGGAGTGTGGTGGGGTTGCGGCCAAAGCGGATCGAATCCTAAATTTCCCGGGCAACGCCGGGTACCCCAGCTAGTAACATCTATATAAATAAAAATGTAAAAAGTTTGTGTGTAATCGAAGATCTCGGAAAATTACTGACCGATTCTTTTGAAAATTTTCGCAAAACGTTCCATTCGAATGCGAGCGGGTTTTCATAATGTTTTTTGTGAAACAGCGCAATCTTTTCGACCAAAAAAAACAACTTTCTCTTTGATTTGACACGCTTATACATTTTAACTTTTCACGCAGTCGTCCGCCATTTTCTCGCATGAACTGTCGATATATATGGATTCCGCCCATTTTAACTGGGTCACCAATGACAAACCTTGGAAAGAGGTCGCGTCGTGCATTCATATCTCCGAAACTCCTTCACCGATTGCTTTCAAATTTTCACACAACGTTCAAGCGGACGGGTTTTAGCTGTCGGGAAGGGAGGATTCCGCCCATTTTAACTGGGTCACCAATGACAAACCTTGGAAAGAGGTCGCGTCGTGGATTCATATCTCCGAAACTCCTTCACCGATTGCTTTCAAATTTTCACACAACGTTCGAGCGGACGGGTTTTAGCTGTCGGGAACAGAGGAGTGAGAGAGGAAGGGAGAGGGAGAGAGCGGGAGGAAGGAGGGGAGGGAGCGGACGGGATAGAGGGAGGGAGGAGATGGATGGAGAAAGGGGAGGGGAGAATGGGGAGATGAGGGGAAAGGAAGGGAGGGAAGGAGAAGGGGAGAGTGGGGAAGGAGGGAGGGGAGGATGGGGGAGGGAAGGGAAGGGGAGGTAGGGGAAGGGGAGGGAGGGGAAGGAGGGAGGGAAGGAAGGGGATGGAGGGAGGGGAGGGGAAGGGGACGGGAGGGATGGAGGGGAAGGAGGGGGAAGGAGGGAGTGGGAGGGAGGGAATGGCGGTAGGGAAAATTTCTAAAAAATGTCAATAAATAATAAACCTATAGGCATAGGCCTAGGCTATGGATAAACTTCGCAACTAATAGTTTAGTCTATGTGGGCCTATAACCTATGCTTACCGTCAGATTGAAAATTCCGCACCTGCGGCTATTGTGGGATAGGCCTGTCAAGAAAGAGAAAAAGAAAAAAATAACTGTGAACAGTTTTTGATAGTTAGAGGCTAAATAAATAATCTACAAGATAGCGCTAAACACTTAAAGCGAAATTCAGAAGAACACAGATTGCAGTAGCCTACTTATACATGGATTAAATCTTAACTAGCCCACTAACAGAACAGCTAGGAAGCCTACAATAATAGGCGCTAATTGCAGCCTTCAAAAGCACGTAGGCTATAGGCCCTATCCTACGCAGGCTTCGGGAGTCGATATCGGTATAGGGCCTACACCTACCTCTCGCTCTCCATGCTCTCCATGCCAAAGTGTTATAGGTTATATGCGACACCGGGCGATTAAAATTTTTACTGAACTGCTAGACTTTGGGGCGAATATTGACGTGATAGGTCCAATTCGCGACAAGCAAATCCGAAATCTGAAAACCCTACGCTCAAACGATAATACTGGATTGTTGATCCAAATGCGATAGCCAATATTTATTATGAGCGCTAAAAATTTGCATGGCGGTGTAGCCCCAGGGGATTTAAAATAGGCTAATTATTTCGATCGGCCACTAAAACGCAGAGACGTGTAGGCTAATTATTCTCTCAAGGGGTATAATATCATTTAAACAATATTATTATTTTACACCTCAGTGGTTGAGCCCAAAGCAGATGACGTCATGAATAAGCGACGATCTAATTTAACAGTTTTTACGTCGAAACGTAAAGCAGATTTCAAATAATGTTTTCGCTATTATGGTAACCTACTAATTTAAAGTTAAAAGCAAACGTTAAGCTACAGAGAGTGATAAATATTCTACGGCCGTTTTCTAGTTCCTATGTTGATCAGCATACAGGTTAGCGAAATGCATGTGGTTAGGTAAAAGTAAGAAGCAATCTAAAATTCTAAATGATTGATTTCGCACCTGTGTGTTTTGTTGCCAGAGTAGAGGCGGCATTTATTAAATTAAACGAAATCCTGCTTGAGCAGAAGCTGGATCAATGAGAAGGATTCATGCCATACTAGAAGTAGGTTTGATTAAAAATAATAATGCTGCAACGAACCAATAATTTACGAAGCTAAAATGAACGTGTACGAAATTTAACATAATTATAGCATTTTTTGGTAACGAAGTGACTAGGGGACCGCCAGGCGGCCGTCGTATTTCAATTACTAGGGGACCGCCAGTCACATGTAGCCTGTCACATGACCCCAGTCACGAGTCTTCATTTATGAATAATTGCGGCAGTTACCGATTGCTTGTTTTATGTCGGACAAACGTTTTCTTGTTTTTTCTTGTTTTAATGACAGAGTAAGTAACCAATCTTCATTTAAATGATAGGGTTAGGGTTAGGGATAGGGTATGGTTAGTCACAACAACATTTCCTTCAAAAATCGAACTTCAAATTACATAATAATATTCGTTATGGGATGGGCGCTACTGGCGCATTCAGCATGAGACGGCCGCCTGGTAACGAATCTTCATTTACATGATAGGGTTAGGGTTAGTGTTAGGGTAGGGTTAGTCACAAGAACATTTTCTTCACAAATCGGACTTCAAATTACATAATAATATTCGTTTATCCGTCTCATGCTGAATCCGCCACTCGCGGATTCAGCATGAGACGGCCGCCTGGACTCGTGACTCGGGTCATGTGACAGGTTACACGTGACTGGCGGTCCGCTAGTCATGGAAATTCGAGGGCCGCCTGGCGGTCCCCTAGTCACAGCCTTTTGGTAATCTATCGTTTTAACGGAAATAATTATTTTTCTCATTTCGGAACACGGAATAGCGGAATAAATTATACAAAATTTTTGGGCAGTCGCAGAATCATTATTTTTCAACATTCCGGCTTCTACTTTGGCATAAATCAATATCATCAATCAGGTTTCCATTTAGTCAAGATTTCATTTAACCAATCCAGCTTCTATTTCAACAATAACAGTTTTTTATCAATTCAATTTCTGTTTAAATAACAATTATTTTTCATCAATCCAGCTCCAATTTCAGCAATAATGTTTTCACAAATCCCACTTCTATTGCGTGAAAAATTATTTCATCAATCCGACTTCTATTTAGCAAGAATTATTTTCGTCAATCCAACTTGTATGCCATCATCGCTATATCCCATGCAATGGCGAATAATTAATTCCGCTAAAACGATAGTGGACAAAATGGCAAATAATTAATTCCGTTAAAACGATAGATTACCCATTTTTTGACTCAGTGTTTTATTATTGTGCTCAACTGAAGTCTGGCTAAAATCTCAGTTAAAGTGGAATTATGGGGTCACATATCGGTGGTTTGATGGTTGTCTTTTGAGGCTGTTTACTCTTGCAAGTCATACAGCAGACATGAAACATGGAAGATCCTATATAGGCAGACTACATCAATGTTTTTTACTTCAAAATGCGTTTCTCTGCTTCTCTCTAGCAAGAACATCACGCACGTTTAGGCCTGCCCCCAGTAGCCTAATTATTGCAATGACTTTTCCATTTCCTTAAACAACGTTTAGTTTATTAAACAATTCGAACAAAAGAAAATTTAATAAATCAACTTCTTGTTTCACGTTGTGAGTCTTAAATATTCGCCTGCAATAATCATATTTCGATATTTTTTAGAGCCTCAGGAATATTCCTAATTAATCACCAGTGATGTCGCAGAACATTTCTTCAGATAGTCCATTTGGTGATGTAGCAAATGCAGCACTAGAAGCGACGAGCAACTCCCAACTAAATCTGAAAAACGTTAATGTTCGTTCGAACGGAAACAAGACAAGCCGTTCCAAAGGTAAGAAATACGAATGCGAGTTGTGTAAGAAAATGTTTAACTACTCACGTTGCCTGAAGAATCACATGAAAATTCATACAAAAGAGAAACCATACCTATGCCAGATGTGTACAAAAGCGTTTGTATACCGAAGTCAACACCAAGTTCACATGTCAGCGCATACAGGCAAGAAACCTTTCCAATGCCAAGTATGTCAGAAGCGTTTTACCCAAAACTCCAGGTTAAACTATCATAGCAGAATTCATATTGAAGAGAAGCTGCACCAATGCCAATCATGTGATTTTAAAACTAAATATAAAGATTACTTAAAGAGGCACGCAAGAAGACATACGGGTGAGAAACCATACACTTGCAAGTTATGTAATAAAACATTCTCAAGCGCGTCAGCATTGAGAGGTCATGAAAAAGTTCACTCTGAAAATAAGCCATTTCCGTGTCAGATTTGCCAAAAAAGTTTCATCACACCTTCAGTGCTAAAAAGTCATGTAAGACGGCATACAGGAGAAAAACCTTTCCAATGCCAGATATGTAAAAAAGATTTCTTTTAAAATGGTAGTCTGGCATTTCATGTTAGAAATCATTATGGGGATAAGCCATTTCAATGCGAAATATGTAAGAAAGAATTGACAACATATAACGGCCTACGCTTACATGTTCGACTCCATACTGGAGAAAAACAGGTATGCCACAAATGGTTTCTTGATCCTTCCAGTCTACGAAGTCATGTGAGAAATCATTTTGGAGAGAGACCATACCAATGTCAATTTTGCCCCAAAGCATTCTCACAAAATGGTAATCTCGTAGCTCACAATAGGACGCATACTGGAGAGAAACCATTCCTGTGCCAGGTGTGCCAGAAAGCGTTCACAAGCTCTGCAAGCCTGAGATACCATGAAAGATGCCACTTTGGAGAGAAACCATACCTTTGTCAGGTGTGTCAGAGAACGTTTTCAAGCTCTGCAGGTCTGAGATATCATGAAAGATGCCACTCTGGAGAGAACCATACCTTTGCCAGGTATGCCATAAAACATTCTCATGTTCTTCAGGTTTGAGATATCATGAAAGATGTCACTCTGGAGAGAAACCATTCCTTTGTCAGGTATGCCATAAAACGTTTTCTAGCAGATCTGATTTGAGATGTCATAAAATATGTCATTACGGAAATATAGCGTTTTGGTGTCAAGTTTGTAAAAAAACGTTTTTGAGATCTTCCCAACTGAAAATTCATGTTAGAATTCACACAAGAGAGGAACTACAACAATGCGGGTTATGTACAAAAGCATTCAGTTGTCATTGTAACCACAAAAGTGACACGAAAACCCATTCTGGAGATAGAAATTTTAAATGCCAAATGTGTGAAAATAGATTTTCCAGTTCTTCACATCGAGGGCAACATTTTAGGATCCATACCGGAGAGAGGCCTTTCAAATGCCAAACATGTAATAAAAGTTTCACCCATTCGTCCAGTCTAGCATATCACGCTAGTGTCCACACCGAAGAGAGAACTTTCGAATGCCAGGAATGCAAAAAGCGTTTTTCTAGATAATTATGGCATTCTTAGAGAGCACGTTAGAATTCATACTGGAGAAAAGCCTTACCAATGCCAGTTATGCCAAAAGCGTTTTACTGCTTTTTCCGGTTTACACAGTCATGCAAGGATGCATAGCGGAGTGAAGCCATACCTTTGTCAGGTTTGTCAGAAAACATTTGCCTTCTCTTCTGCTTTGAAACGTCATGAAAAAACTCACTCACTATAGAAACAATTGCTTCAGGCTTGTATAAAAACATTTTTCAATTCCTAATGACTAAAAAAATCATGTTCGAATACTTCGCAGAGAATGGTCATTCTCTACAAATCTTTCCATGAACTCTGTCCTGCAGACGTCTAACAGAGCATGCTAGTATTCATACCAGTTGGAGAAAAGCCTTGCGAATGTCGGATATGCCAAAGACGTTTTCTGCCTCTTCCAGTTTACATAGTCATGCAAAGTTTCATAGCGAAGTGAAGCCATACCTTTGTCAGGTCTGTCAGAGAACATTCGCATTCAGAGGATACATTAGCATTCGATATGTGTAGCAATCTTTGTTTATTCTAAATTTTTTCTTTATGGCCTATGCAAGATTTAATTTTGTAGTTGAGATGTTCCATCGGAAATAATTATGGTCTCGAAATATTGGGATCTGAAAACTTTGCGAGAGAGTCAATTCTGGAGAGAAATTGTACCACAGTCGTTCTCACACTTCTGATTTCACGTCAATGATTTATTGTAAAAAATACAGTACATTTCATTCCTACAATGCTTTTATAGCAATACGTTCAAGTCGAGTCTACAAAAAATGATTAAAATCATTTTTTTTTAAATCTGCCAGCGCCAAAATTGCCCAAAGGCATATCGAAACCATACTATTCTGCAGATTCAAAAGACAAAGTATATTTGGATCCGGAAAATAGCAGTAGGCCTATTGTTAGATATTAATCACAATCTATTATCTTTGTTGAAGTTTTAAGATCATTTAGAAGATTATATTGTAAGGCCTAATGAATATATCGCAACGTATTTCTACAAAAAGATAAATTCTACATTTTCAACTGCCGAAAAATCATCTGAAATAATTATTTCTGAAACATCACATGACGTCTTGGAAAATAATACTGTGGATGGTGCATATGCAGTATAAGTTCTGAGTTAACGAGGGCATTGCTGGAATGAATAGATTAATGGTAGGCCTAATTTGTGTTTAGTTCAACTTAAAGGACTTTCGTTGTTTTCAAAGTAGATGGCCTCAGTCAGTTGCGTAGCCACGAATTTATGAGTGGGGTATGGCCTGGCCGGATGCCATTTCTGACACCGACCTCACAGTACTTATTTAGTTAATTAAAAAAGGGAATAAAGTAACAAAGGCAATAAAGTAAGAAAAACAATTGTTACTGCAAGCAATTGCTTTTCTTTTTGTTTTTCAAGTGGATAAATAACCTTTAAAAATACTCTTTCCCTACTATTAAACTACTAAAAACCATTGTTTTTTAGTTAAGTTTTGCGCCGTTTTGTCCTGCGCCGTTTTGACGGAGGACAAGTATCAGCACGTATATCAGTACGTCAACAGCGCATCTCAGAAGAATAAAGTCACAATCAGTTCTTAGTTGTCCTCAATGTCTAACTACATAATTTGTATTGATAATTAGCGTAGGTCAATAAAATTAATAAATAGTCAGTTCAAAAAGTGATGGGTAGAACAATGCTCCAAAAATGCCTTCTCAACATAAAACATTTCACCTCATATTCCACATCCAAAAGGTATTTCCAGAATCGGTGGGAAAAAACGATAGATTACCGAGTATAGCCTAATGGCAGCTTGAAGTGCTTACGGTACGCGGTTCGTTCGAATCCCATATGCGTCTGGATTTAGCTCTTCCTTCATTCCTTGGGTTGAAGCAAAACTTCATAAACTCACAGCATGTCTGCAACTTTGCGATTTAAAATAGGAAGATCTCAGCGAAAATGTTCAGCGAAAAATCTCACCTTCCAATCGAACAAAATGGCTAGAGATGCGGGAGGCATATACCCGAATCCCAAGCCATATAGCATCGTAAAATTATTTGAAACATGATCTAGCCATTTTATCATCGCTCATCCAACTTCTAGTTCTACTATATCACAGTTCCGTTATTCATCCAACTTCTAGTTCTACTATATCACAGTTCCGTTATTCATCCAACTTATATTTCAACTAAAAATATTTTGATCGTTCATCCAGCCTCTTGTTTTACGGTAACAATTTAGCATAAAGCCATGATTTCCGTGCTAGTCCAACTTCTCCTTCTGTTAATCAATATGCTCATCCAACTTCTTATGATACTGTAATACGTCAGCAGTAAAATCATGTTTTCATCGTTCATCCAACTTCCAGTTTACGGAAGTAAAATATCTCTGAAGTGCTATACGGCTTGGGATTCGGGTATAAGCATGCGGGCGGGTCAAAAGTAACAATGACTTCGCTGGAAATAGAAGCTGGATAAAAAGAGTGCATAGACATTCTATTCTATTCTATTTTGGGGTTTATAAAGCGCCACTCACAGTACAACCTAATCAGAGGCGCGCCCCAGTGCGAAGAACTCTTGAAAAAAGAAAAGTCTTAAGACAACGGGCAGAAAAAGTAAAGCCTCCAGATAAAATCTGAGCACAAATAGTAGTAGGAACGCCATTCCACAGCAAAGGGCAGACAGAGGCGAAGACGCGATGTTGGGCTGTGACAGTCCGAGATCGTGGTAGAAGATCATGACGGTCTAAAGAGCGGAGAGGACGTCCAACAGCAGCTGAGAAAGGTTTCCTAGTAAGATCACAAAGGTAGCGAGGTGCTTGACCCAAAAACATCTTATAGCTTAGGTAAGAAAAAGAATTTTATATTAAATCCGGGCAGTCAAAGGAAGCTAGTGAAGGTGCTCAGTCATGAAAGTCGAAATGTGAGAAACGAGGGAGGCGAGCAATCAAACGTGCAGATGCATTAAGTACCGATTGGAGAGGAGCCAGACGGAGTTTAGGTAGGCCAATGAGTAACGAGTTACAGTAGTGAATGCGGGAACAGATGAAAGCATGGACCATAGAAGAAAAAATCGATGAAGAGACAGATCGTCTAATGGCACGTAAACGTCGCAGATGATAGAAACTGGACCGAGAAATATTAGCAATATGTGTAGAGAAGGAAAGAGTAGCCTATTGTCAATAGTAACACCCAGGTCACGGACATTTGTCACAAAGGAAATTGAGGAAAGTGATTGGCAAGTAAAACGTAATCAAGCCTATTAAGCTGTTGACGAGTGCCCAACCAGATCAACTGAGTCTTGGAAGAGTTGAGCGAAAGACGATTTGAGGACATCCAACAATTGAGATCACGCTTGTATAATTATCGTGCCTAACGACAAAATTAAGTGGTCTCCATACAATTCGTCTACGACAACTTGTTTACAGACAATTGGTCTACAAACAACTCATACATGACAAAATGCTAACTCGGAATTGTTTAGTCGATGGCTGTGGCCGCTGAAAGAGATTTTGGATTGATGGAAAAAGTTCAATGATTTCTAGATTCAATGGAAGCTGGATTGATGATTTTCATTCATGTATTTTATCATGCATCCATCTTCTACTTAACATCAAAAATATTTTCAATTTTTTGCTAGCTATTTTAGGAAATCCAGCTTCTATTTCAGACATAAAATGCCCTCATCCATCTTCCATTACTTACGCGTTTTTCATCAATCCAGCTTCTTTTTCATATCTAGAAATACTTTCACCCAGCTTTTATTTCTAATGCGTCAATTTCGTCAATCCAGCTTCTATTTCGCATTATAAAAGAACCTTCATCCAGATTACATTTCTATTGCGTTTTCTTATCAATCCAAGCTCCATTTCAAATGTAAAAAGCTTTCATCCAGGTTACATTTCTCAAGCGCTGGACCAGTTGTGTGGAGACCACTTGTCGTTAGAGGAGTTGGCTGTAGACCAGTTGTCGTGACACCCGCTGGCAAGAGACCAACATTTTGCAGATCTGGGAATGGCATTGGTTGTCATAACGGTAAAACTTCATTTTAGGTGCGTAAATTATTTCTCCATGTATACGCGCTTTCTTGATAAAATCGGAACTAGATCGTTGAAAATAATTACCGCGGGAGTAACGGAAACCGTAATAAACATTGTTACACATGAAATAGAACTGGATCGACGAAAATGTCCTGCCCTAGATTGGAGCTGGATTAATGAAAACGTCTTGCTTAAATTGGAGCTGGATGGAGTAAAATGTATTGCCTTAAATTGGAGCTGGATGGAGTAAAATGTATTGCCTTAAATTGGAGCTGGATTGAATAAAATATTAAATGGGAGCTGGATTCAAAAAAGCTTCAGAAATGGGGGCGGGATCAATGTATTTTATATCTTAAATAGAAGCTGGATTAATGATAAAACGCTTAAGAAATCGAAGCTGGATGAAGTTTTTATATCCATGAATTTGTCTTCCGCAACCGATTCCGTCATGAGGACATGTTTCTTACAGTGTTAACGATAATTTCAGACAACTATCCGGTTTGAAATCGTGAGAAATAATTTACGCACCTAAAATGAAGTTTTACCCAAAAGCTAGCTGATCAGAGACTGCATTTTCAAAACTATTATATGGGCCAGATATAGGCTAGTCTACTGAGCCTCCGATGCCTGACCTCTTGTCTAACGTCGGTGACAGAGTAACATATGCGCTATAAAACTGTTCCAGATATACAAGCGTGATAAATTATATTTATTTATTATAATAATATCTCAATGGTCAAGTTCAATACTTCAGACGTCATGAACATGCGTCACGCTGTAACGGAAATCAGATTTCAAATACGGTCATCACTATAATAATAATTATTGACAACCTAATTTTTAGCATTGAAAAACAACGCCAGGTCGGTAAAATAGATTAATCAAATTCTCTATTTCTAAAGCGATTGCTAAATTATCAAAGTCCGCTTTTGTCCTTCTGTCGATCAGCATGCAGGTCAGTGAAATTTTTATTTATTTTATTTCGAAATTTTATATAGCGCCTCTTCAGGGTAGGCTACTCAAAAGCACCCCGATGTAAAGGCTTCAAACTACCTCCTCCTAAATATTACTCGCCCCCCAACCGGTAACTTGAAACCGGTTTCATCCTACTTCTCCGGTTTCAGGTTACCCCCAGTGAAAGCGGGTGTCACGACAACTCGTCTACCGACAACTCGTCTAACGACAAGTGGTCTCCGGACAATTCGTCTACGACAACTGGTCTACAGACAACTGATCCAGCGCTTGAAGAAATGGAAGCTGGATGAAAGTTTTTGCAGGTGAAATGGAGGTTGGATTGACGAAAAAACGCAAGAGAAATTGAATCAAGAAGATGGCTCTTTTACAGGTGAAATAGAAGCAGGATTGACGAAAATAACGTATGAGAAATAAAAGCTGGATGAAAGTATTTCTTTTTGTATTGTATTGTATATGAGCATTTATAAAGCGCCTCTTACAGACTAGCTATTCAGAGGCGCTCTCAGCGTGACAGCCCCGAGGAAATAAAAAAGACTTCAAGTAACGAAGAGCTGAAGATGACACCCCCAATAAGATCTTACTACGGATAATGAGAGGGAGGTTATTCCACATAGAAGGGCCTACAATGGCAAAGGCACGGTGTTGGGCCATGGCAGTCCTTGCCCTTGGAACCAAGAGATCTAGTCGATCAGCAGACCGGAGAGGGCGGGAAGAGACTGCAGAGAGGGGTTTATGCATCAAGTCACAAAGGTATTTAGGAGCTTGTCCAGTTTGAGTTTTTAAAACTAAGAGCAGTACTTTGAATTGGATACGAGAAGCAACAGGAAGCCAGTGTAGAACATCAGTCATGTAGGTAGAAATGTGGGAGTAGCGAGGTAGACGAGCAATGCGTCTAGCTGCCGAGTTCATAACTGACTGAAGGGAGGATAAGCGAACTTTGGGAAGCCCAGCAAATAGTGAGTTGCAGTAGTCAATTCGACAGCAAATAAAAGCATGAACAATGGTTTTAAATGCAGAAGAGGAAACAGATCTGATGGCTCTCAGACGCCTCAGGTGATAATAACATGAGCGTGTCAACTGTGAGAGGTGATCAGAGAACGAAAGGGTGCTATCAAGAGTGACGCCCAAATCACGGACACCAGATGAAAATGTAAAGTCAGGGTACATTGAGGACAAGAGTGGGAAGTTGAGTTTAAGGAGCTGTTGTTTAGTACCAAACCAGATCAGTTACAATTTAGTAGGACTAAGGCAAAGTCTATTGGCCGACATCCAAGAATGAAGATCATGTGAGCAGGAGTCAATCTGTTCCACAAGAGTAACCTGATCAGCAGGAGGACCATGTACAAAGGTCTGAACATCGTCAGCATACAGGTGGCCAGTGGCCAAGTGTTTAGCAAATAAAGAAGGAATGTCAGCAGTATAAAGTAGATACAAGATTGGGCCGAGGACTGAGCCCTGTGGGACTCCAAAGTTAACTTTAGCCCAGGTCGTTCTGGAATCACCAAGGACAACCATCTGAGAACGATCTGAAAGGTAAGATTTGAACCAGTTAAGAGGAGGTCCAGAGAGGCCACAAGAAAGTTGAAGACGCTGTAGCAGGATCTCATGGTCAACCATATCAAAGGCGGAGGAAACATCAAAGAGCGCCAGGAGTGTTAAGTGTGACTTATCAATGGCCGAGTAGATATCAGAGAGGAGAGATAACAGGGCAGTTTCTGTGGAGTGATGCCCTCTAAACCCAGATTGGCTGGGTGGCAAGAGTCCAGAATGCTCAAGATAAGGGAGAAGCTGTGGATTGAGACAAGTCTCTCAAGAGTTTTAGAGATAAACGAAAGGTTAGAGATAGGACGATAATTTTGACAGACATGTTGGTCAAGGTTAGCTTTCTTAATAGTAGGAAAAACTATATAGCCCGTTTTTGACATGCTGGAAGGTGACCCTCGGTAAGGGACCTATTAAACATAAACTAAAAATGGAGCAATGTCATCTAACATGTTAACAATAACAAATGGAGGAAGTGGATCAAGTTCACATGATTTTTGATCTGAAATAGAAGCTGGATTGATGTAAAAATGCTTAAGCAATGGATGCTGGATGAGGGTATGTTTTATATATGAAATAGAACCTGGATTGACGAAAATAACGGGTGACAAATAGAAGCTGGATGAAGGCATTTTTAGATCTGAAGTAGAAGCTGGATGCATGTCGAAATACATGAATAAAATCATCAATCCAGCTTCCATTTAAGCTAAAAACCCGTTTTCATAAATCCAGCTTCTCTTTCATCAATGCTATTCGTCTGTAGACCAGTTGTCGTTAGACCAATTGTCCGGAGACGAGTTGTCGGTAGACGAGTTGTCGGTAGACCAGTTGTCGTGGAACCGTGAAAGCGTTGTTTTCGTCAATCAAGCTTCTATTTCACCTACAGGCTACAGAGAACCTTCATACAGCTTCCATTTCATCTACGTGGTTTGTTATCAATATTTTCATCTGTATCACGTAACTAAAATACTAATCGCCGCTGAAGTTACATGGAGAAACGGATTAGAGGCTTATTTTTCTTCGGATCAAAATATTGATAACAAAACACGAAGAGGGATGGCGGTTGAAAATCTTCAGACCAAAACAAGAAGCAGGATGATTTTCCTGAGTTTTTAGTGCAATAAATGCAACGATTGAGGCAAATCTAGTGTCCATGTGGTAATCCATAGGCGGAGACCTGCGCCGAGAATTGGGGGGGACGGAAAGACGCGAGATTTTCCGAAAATTTCTGACGACCGGCGAAATCTCAGAAAATTTTCTATTTTCGCCGCCAAAAAAGTTGACCTTTTTTTTTTTTTTTTTTTTTTTTAGTCATCCGGCCAAATCTCGCCCAAATCCCGAAGAAATTTTCTATTTTCGCCGCCAAAAAAGTTGATGACCTTTTTTTTTTTTTTTTTTTTAGTCATCCGGCCAAATCTCGCCCAAATCCCGAAGAAATTTTCTATTTTCGCCGCCAAAACAAGTCTTGACGCTCAAACATTGGGGGGGACAAATGCATGGACCGTCCCCCCCAACACTTTTATTGGGGGGGACCGTCCCCCCCTGTCCCTCCCTAGGTCTCCGCCACTGTGGTAATCTGAAACCTGGGCGTTATTTGAAACCTTCGGTTTGTACGAGGTTTTCAATGTCCGTTCCCCATGTTTCAAATCGCACATCAGAAAATGCAGATGTCTTAAATTTTGAACGTCAAGAACTTTTCGTTTCTGCAACGGTCCAGCAAAGACTTCACCCATGTTTATCAATGACGGCGATAATGACTGCGTTGACGGTTCCATTTATTTAAACAGCGATAAAATAAAGAAAACAAAAGAAAATCTCACAAATTAAATGCTTGCCATTTCACGTAGGGATTTCTAACTATTGACTTACAACAATAGTATTTCCTACAGCCCCAAAAATATTCACAGTCACTATATAATGATGTCGCAAAACAATTCTTCTCAACGTTCATTTCGAAATATAGATGGACGACAGGAAAAGACGTACAGCTCCCAACTAAGACAGAAGAACTTTGATATTCGTACGAAGGAAAACCAGACAAGCCGTTCCAAAGACAAGAAATACGAATGCGAGATATGTAAGAAACTGTTTAAGTACGCCTATTATCTGAAGAATCACATGAAAATTCATACCAAAATGAAACTATACCAATGTCAGATGTGCACCCAAGCGTTTGTATACCGGAGTCAACACCAAATTCACATGTCAACGCATACAGGCGAGAAACCTTTCCAATGCCAGGTATGTCAGAAGCGTTTTTTTCAGCAGCGTAGTGTAAAATCTCATGTTAGAATTCATATTGAAGAGACGCCGCACCATTGTCAATCATGCGACTTTAAAACTAAATATAAAGATTACCTAAAGAGGCACATAAGAATCCATACTGGAGAGAAACCATACCCTTGCCAGATATGTAAGAAAACATTCTCAAGCTCCTCAGCCGTGAGAAGTCATGAAAAATTCCACTCTGGAAATAAACCATTTTCGTGTGAGGTTTGTCAAAAACAATGCGTGACATCCACAGAGCTAAAAGTTCATGCAAGAAAGCACACAGGAGAAAAACCTTTCCAGTGCCAGATATGTAAGAAAGATTTCTTTCAAAATGCTGGTCTAGTATGTCATATTAGAACTCATTCTGGGGAGAAGCCATTTCAATGCGAGATATGTAAGAAAAAATTGTCTCACTATAAAAGCCTGCGGTTACATGTTCGACTCCATACTGGAGAAAAACCTTTCCAATGTCAGGTTTGCCAAAAATGGTTTCTTGATCCTTCCGGTCTACGAAGTCATGTCAGAAAGCATACTGGAGAAAAGCAATTCCAATGCCAGGTGTGCAAAAAATGGTTTTTCAATTCTTCCGGTCTACGAAGTCATGTCAGAATCCATACTGGAGAGAAACCATACCAATGCCAGCTATGCTCACAAGCATTCACACAAAGTGGTAACATCGCAGCTCACAATCGGATGCATACTGGAAAGAAACCATTCCTTTGCGAGGTGTGTCAGAAAACTTTTTCAAGTTATGCAGGCCTGAAAAGTCATAAAAAATTCCACTCTGAAGAAAGGCCATAGTATTACGTTTGCCAGATATGCCATAAAACGTTTACATGCAAATCAGATTTAACAGGTCACGAAAGATGCCACTCAGGTGAGAATCCATACCATTGTCCGGTGTGTAAGAAAACGTTCACATCCACTTCATATCTGAGATATCATGAAAGATGCCACTCTGGAGAGAAGCCATACCTTTGCCAGGCGTGTCAGAAAACGTTCTCTTGCTCTTCAAGTCTGAGATATCATGAAAGATGCCACTCTGAAGAGAAACCATACCTATGCCAGGTGTGCCATAAAACGTTTTCATGTTCATCTAGTTTGATAAATCATAGAAGATCCCACTCTGCAGCTAGACCGTTTTTGTGCCAGGTTTGCAAAAGGACATTTGAAAGATCTTCTCAACTGGAAATTCATGTCCGAATCCATACTAGGGAGAAACGACAACCTTGCGAGTTATGTACGGAAGCATTCGCAAATCATTGTAGCCACAAAAGTGGCACAAAAATCCATTCAGGAGATAGAAATTTTGAATGCCAAATTTGTGAAAAGAGTTTCCGCAGTCCTTCAAGACGTGCAGCACATTTTAGAATCCATTCCGGAGAGAAGCCTTTCAAATGCCAAATATGCGATAAAAATTTCGCCTATTCATCCAGTTTTACATATCATGCTAGAGTTCATACTGAAGAGAGACCTTTCGAGTGCCAGGTGTGTAAAAAGCGTTTTTCTAGGCGTGGCACTCTCACGGATCATGCTAGAATTCACACTGGAGAAAAGCCTTACGAATGTCAGAAATGCCAGAGGCGTTTTGCTTCCTCTGCCAGTTTACGTAGTCATGCAAAGTTTCATAGCGGAGTGAGCCATACCTTTGTCAGGTCTGTCAGAGAACATTCGCATTCTCTTCAGGTTTGAAGCGTTATGAAAAAAATTCACATTCTTTAGAAACCAATTGCTTAAACCAATTGCTTCAGGTTTGTAGAGAAACATTTTCCAATCTCTCCAAAGCAAACAAAAATCATGTTCAAATACTTCTTCGAGAAAAGTCACCCTATAGAACACGTTCATGCAATTCTGCATACCAAAATCATGCTCCTCTGCAGATTCATAAGACACGATATACATCTATGGATCCTTAAAATAGCAGTGGGCTAATACTAGAAACCAGTCACAATCTATGCGTCTTCAGGATTACATCATAACAATGGTATAATTAAATGGGAATATTCGTTGTCTTTTGAAACTGCAGTATTTCAGTTGGATATTGGCTAAGTCTTATGCCTGAACGAATATGTGACGACGCATACGTATTGCATAAACAGATATCCAGCAATGTTAACTGCCGAAATGAAGTGATCTGAAGTGGAACGAAAAAATCAAACTATTGTTAAACTAAACACTGAAGATAACCCGTTCCAAAGTCCGTGAAGCGGGTCGGGTTTCGAACCCGATTCAGTGTCGTCAGATGCGGAAGGTCGCCAAACCTTCCGTCCTCACCAGTCGGCAGCGTCGGCAGGTCCGGAGTCGAATCAGCAGTCGTTGGCGTGTAGTTCACCGCTGCCTCGCCAGCGCACGCAGAGAATCCGTGAAGCGGGTCGGGTTTCGAACCCGATCGTCGTCAGATGCGGAAGGTCGACAAACCTTCCGTCCTCACCAGTCGGCAGCGTCGGCAGGTCCGGAGTCGAATCAGCAGTCGTTGGCGTGTAGTTCACCGCTGCCTCGCCAGCGCACGCAGAGAGTCCGTGAAGCGGGTCGGGTTTCGAACCCGATTCAGTGTCGTCGGCGTCGGAAGCTGAACCACTGCGCTCACCCGGTCGGAAGCGTTGGCAGATCCGGCGTTGAATCCTGCCCGTCGTGGCACAGCGACGATCACCGATCCTTCGGTCGTCCGTAGGCGTCGGGTTGCAGAAGAGCACGACCGCGGGTCAAGAATCGAACCCGAGTCGACAGTGTTGCACCGCAAAGGCCTCCAAGCCTTTCGTCGTCGGCAGGCGCTGAATTTCGGCAGCGTCGTCAAATCGTCGTCCTGCTCTCCAAAGCGTTTTTCCTCAGACGATTTCCTGCTGACTGCACCGCGATTCGATCCCGCAACGCTCGACCGTCTCGTCTTTCCACTGTGTCACGGCGATTCACTGGCTGTTTCTTCCGATCACTGTGTTCCTCGAAGACTGACGACTCTCGCTCACTCTGTGTTCATTGACGACTGACTCTCGATCGATGACTGGCTTTCGATGACTCGAAGACTTGATCGCTGACTGACGTTCGATGACTGGCTCCGGCCTGCGCGCACGCACTCGTACTTATGCGTCACGAGGCCACGCCCCTTTCAGGTAGAAATGGGCTAGGTAGAAATGGGCTAGGTAGAAATAGGCTAGGTAGAAATAGGCTAGGTAGAAATGGGCTAGGTAGAAATGGGCTAGGTAGAAATAGGCTAGGTAGAAATGGGCTAGGTAGAAATGGGCTAGGTAGAAGTAGGCTATGCCTATTGCAGGCAGACACAGATACCCAGACGGACACGGGGACGGTCACTCAAATTAAACTCCATGACCCTGATCTCCAACACGCTTCCCCCACAAGCAATCTAAGGTCCCACTTGGAGTAAGTAATTAAACATCCCCCAAAACTTAATCAGTGGCCAACGTCTATAAAAATCTATCACATTACTCCGGTCTACACAATAGGCCCAAATTAACATTCTACTCACAAAATCGAAATAATACAGTTTCTCATTATTCGATGAATTCGGTACATTTGTTTTTCAGCGAAATCCTTCGCAGCGATTCATTATGAAAACATCAAATTACAACATTTCAAAATCTTTATCGGGTGCGGAGTGCAATCGCGCACAACCCCCTTTTCGTTTTTCTCTTTTCTCTCGGGTGCGATGTGCCTTCTCGGTCACAACCCCCTCTTTCTGTTTTTCTCGTTTTTCATGTCTCTGCCTGTTTTTCTTTTCTTTTTTTTTCTTTTTTTTTCAGGCTTATTTCTCTATTTTTTTTCTTTTTGGGTACGGTGTGCTTTGTTGGGCACACCCCCCTTCTTTCTTCTCTTTTTTTTTCCTTTTTTTTTCTTTTCTTTTTAAACGACATATGCAATTAATTACACAAGTTACAGACAATTAGAGAAAATAAAAGCCTCGCACGGCTTTACAATCAATTCAAAAAAATAAAAACACGGGCCAGGCACGACCCAATAATAAATAAATTAACTTTCTTTCAGCCGCGTTGCTCTCCCGACTAGTCATCGATCCAAATAATTTCAGGCGACGATGCCGCCGGAGGCGGGGCCTCGGAGTCGCAACCCTCGAAAATTCCCATCAACAGTTCTTTCGGCCAGTTGGGGTAC
Organism: Lumbricus terrestris; assembly: GCA_949752735.1. Lineage (NCBI taxonomy): Eukaryota > Metazoa > Annelida > Clitellata > Crassiclitellata > Lumbricidae > Lumbricus > Lumbricus terrestris. The sequence continues at coordinate 56,217,163 of OX457042.1, forward strand.
TTTATTGACTGTACCTCCGCGAAGCACTCAGCCGTCACGAAGGATGCCAGCAGGTGTCCCTGCCGGACGATTTCCGCGGCCTCCGTGCGCGTCATTTCGCTCCCCAGGACTTCTGCGATCGACGGACCCGAGAGCTCCGGGAGGGTGCTGCCGAGCACCGGGTCGGGAAGGTCAAAAGGAAAATCATGGTCGGCTAGCAGGTCATCGACGTCGGGGAGGGAATCGTCATCGGGCGGTAGATCGGGAATGTCTGGTAGGAGGTCGCTGTCGAAGCCAAACACGAACTCATCGGGGCTGTCGACGATACCTGGTAACATCGGGGCGGCGGCCTCCAGGGGGGGAATAGCGACTTCCGAAGGAGGAGTAGCGACCGAGGCCGAGGCTGCAGGCGCCGAAGTCACCTCCCGGACACAGCGGACTCCGGCGACCCGGCACGTCTGCTCGTGTCTCCACTTCAACTTTCTAAAATGCGGTCCGTGAAAAACTTTGTCGCAAAGCACACAATTAGCCACTGACGACTCCATAATTCTCAACTGGTGCGGTTCACTGCCGCCAGCGTCCTTATATTGATAATTTCGGACATGCGCAGTCCGCCGGCGTCGCTTGGCCAAGGGCATGCACGTGCATAATTGGCGGCGCCGATCGGCACGCACAATCGTCGGCCCATTTTTGGGCGCAACCCTCCAGTCATTTTTCGGGTCAACCCTCCGGTCATTTTTCGGGTCGACCTCCCGGTCATTTTTTTTTGATTGTGCAGGATGCACCAACGAGTCATGCGCCCTCAAGGATTTTTCGATATTTGCAAAGCGCAGGTCAGGAAGTGAATCAGCAGTTAACATAGGCTGTTCATTTAAATTCACCACTCGGATGCACATTTTATCATCATCATCATTCAGCACAACTCTAGCCACATGCAGTCCAGGTTGAATTTCTTTTGATTCAGTCATCCATGCTTCAGCTGTGGTCGTCAAATCACGATATTGCGTTTTACAAGGAATATCGCACTGCGAACGAGGAAGGACAGTTGTTTCCTCCGCAACAATAACCCTGCGACACCAAAGCGAACCATTTCCCTTGACCAAAGGAATGCGGCGTCTACCCACAAAGAGCGCACCCTGACCAAAACCCAGTCGACAGCGGTGTTGTCTCAACCAATCCATCCCAAGCATTGGTTCACCAATCTGATCAGAGACGAGAAAATTAGTCTCAATAGAAAAGCCTCTAGAAATCCTAATTGGGACATCAACCTGACCCAAAACCCTTATCTGCGTTCCGTTAGCAGCCAAGAGAATGCGATTACTAGGCTGGAGCAGCAAACCATCCACATCAGACGAGGGAACCAGGCTTACCTCCGACCCAGTGTCTACCAGGCACGTTCTTTGCTGTCCGTTGATCACACCATGGATGTAGATCGCGTTGTTCGTCACGCCTGTTGCTCGGTCTCTCGTTGTATGGTTGGTGACGGTCTCTTCGTTCCGCTCGGTCGTCGGCTGACCCAAGTCGCGTTCGTCGTCGTTCCGACGGTTGGGGAACGGTCGACGTTGTCGGCACTGGCGTGCATAGTGCCCTGGGGACCCGCATTTGAAGCAGGTCGACCCACGTCCCAGACTTCCTGATGCGTTACCTTGAGACGGAATGGTCGGCGGAACCATCGGCGCGGAGTTGTAGTTCGTCCTGTTCGAGCCTCGGAGTTCCTCCAGCTGTCGGCAGATTCTTCCTTCCATGTCCTGCTGCCACTTGCGCTGGGCAGTGAAGAAGTCGTCCAGCTGAGACTGAAGCTGTCCTCCGGCGTCGGCCTCCTGAGTTCCTCTTACTCGATTCGCAGGTCTGCGACGATCCTCCAGGTCTGCAGTCTGTTGATACGCCGACAAGCGTAGAGCTGTTCGGTACGCCTCGTCGATCGTCTTCGGTTCCCGTTCTCTCACCTTTAGAGACAACTCCCGGTCACGGATGGCTTCCAGGAAGGCGTCCTTCGCAACGATCTCGGTCGTCTCGTTCGACGGCACCGGGTAGGCAAGAACGACAAGTCTCCGGATGTCGTGCAGCAAGTCTCCCAGACTTTCATCCGCCCTCTGTCGACGATAGTAGAGTTGCGCACGAAAAGTCTCAGCTTGACCTTCCGCGCCCTATCGTTGACGAAGTCTCTCGACCAGCTGTTCATACGTCACCTCCGTTCGCGCTCCAAAGTCCCACAACAGCTGCGTTGCTGCCTTTTCCAAGGAAACACGGAGGAAGTCGACTTTGTCGATTGCCGTCCATCTGTTGTGGCGTGCACATACGTCGAATTGTGCCAAGAACGATTCGAGTGACCCAGTCCCATCGAACTTGGTTGGTTTTATGGTCATCTTCCGTTCACCGACCAAGCGACTGGCGTTGTCCAAGACTTTCGTCTCCAAAGCGCTTACCCTGTCCAAGACTTTCGATTCCACGGCGGTCGAGTCTCTCTCAGAAATCAGCAGACTTCTGCGATCCTTCTTCGGTACGTCGTCGAAATCGATTCTCTCCAGGAAGCGGCTGGACTCGACATCGTAGTCGACCAAGAGGTCCGTCCTTCGTCCGGCTGCCGGCGTCGAAGTCGTCGGGCGGTCAGCGGCGTTTTCGTCCATCTCTGCAGTGTTCCACATCATTGCTGAATTTCGCTCCACTGGCTGAGTCCGAATTTCCAAGAAGTCCAACGAGTTCTTCTTTCACTCCAATGTCTGGAACCAGTTTGTAACGAGACGTCCAACGAAGAAATCAAAACCCCACTTGCTGGTGCCAGTTTGTAGCGGAACTAGGTTTGGGCAATTAACACCAGGGACCGAACCCCAAACCCTAGTCCTGTCGGAATCGTCCGTCTGTGCAGTCCGGCGTCAACTGAAGATTGACGACTAGCCCGTCAGGCTTGAAACTCATTTATTCACGACGTCAAAGAAGAAACTCGTACTGCAGTTCTCGTTCGACTTCTATAGCGCCAGCAATGTTCGGAGCAATGTTCGGAGCAATGTTCGGAGCACTACCGTCTCAAACCACTGCACTACTGTTCACCGCAATTGTCACTGTAGGACGCCGAGTCGTCTTCCTGTAGATCACCGCTGCCTCGCCAGCGCACGCAGAGAGTCCGTGAAGCGGGTCGGGTTTCGAACCCGATCGTCGTCAGATGCAGAAGGTCGCCAAACCTTCCGTCCTCACCAGTCGGCAGCGTCGGCAGGTCCGGAGTCGAATCAGCAGTCGTTGGCGTGTAGATCACCGCTGCCTCGCTAGCGCACGCAGAGAGTCCGTGAAGCGGGTCGGGTTTCGAACCCGATTCAGTGTCGTCAGATGCGGAAGGTCGCCAAACCTTCCGTCCTCACCAGTCGGCAGCGTCGGCAGGTCCGGAGTCGAATCAGCAGTCGTTGGCGTGTAGTTCACCGCTGCCTCGCCAGCGCACGCAGAGAATCCGTGAAGCGGGTCGGGTTTCGAACCCGATCGTCGTCAGATGCGGAAGGTCGACAAACCTTCCGTCCTCACCAGTCGGCAGCGTCGGCAGGTCCGGAGTCGAATCAGCAGTCGTTGGCGTGTAGTTCACCGCTGCCTCGCCAGCGCACGCAGAGAGTCCGTGAAGCGGGTCGGGTTTCGAACCCGATTCAGTGTCGTCGGCGTCGGAAGCTGAACCACTGCGCTCACCCGGTCGGAAGCGTTGGCAGATCCGGCGTTGAATCCTGCCCGTCGTGGCACAGCGACGATCACCGATCCTTCGGTCGTCCGTAGGCGTCGGGTTGCAGAAGAGCACGACCGCGGGTCAAGAATCGAACCCGAGTCGACAGTGTTGCACCGCAAAGGCCTCCAAGCCTTTCGTCGTCGGCAGGCGCTGAATTTCGGCAGCGTCGTCAAATCGTCGTCCTGCTCTCCAAAGCGTTTTTCCTCAGACGATTTCCTGCTGACTGCACCGCGATTCGATCCCGCAACGCTCGACCGTCTCGTCTTTCCACTGTGTCACGGCGATTCACTGGCTGTTTCTTCCGATCACTGTGTTCCTCGAAGACTGACGACTCTCGCTCACTCTGTGTTCATTGACGACTGACTCTCGATCGATGACTGGCTTTCGATGACTCGAAGACTTGATCGCTGACTGACGTTCGATGACTGGCTCCGGCCTGCGCGCACGCACTCGTACTTATGCGTCACGAGGCCACGCCCCTTTCAGGTAGAAATGGGCTAGGTAGAAATGGGCTAGGTAGAAATAGGCTAGGTAGAAATAGGCTAGGTAGAAATGGGCTAGGTAGAAATGGGCTAGGTAGAAATAGGCTAGGTAGAAATGGGCTAGGTAGAAATGGGCTAGGTAGAAGTAGGCTATGCCTATTGCAGGCAGACACAGATACCCAGACGGACACGGGGACGGTCACTCAAATTAAACTCCATGACCCTGATCTCCAACAATACGAAAGACAAGCGTGCAATTGGACGAAAGAAGTCCAGGAAAGTCAATCGTTATATAAAAACAATATTTAAAAAATAATAATTGTAGCTTATGCGTTACTTTGCTTCTTTCTAGTTTTCTACAAATCTCTGACGTAAGAGCGGCAATTCGGAAAAAAATAAGTTTAAAGTTTAAAACATAGACTTATATTGGCCTACTAGGCCTATTATAGATAAGAGCAGACGTAAAAGTCGTAAAAGTTAGATCTGATAATTGCCTTACAACAATAGTGAACTTGTGTTCGATGAAAATTTTGATTTTTCATTTCACACTCTTAAAATAAATGTAAAGAAGATGCAAAGAAAATTTCCAAAGTTTTTGTGGCAGGTTATTAGGCAGGTCGGGAGCAAAATAGGCAGGTTAAATGACCTGCCGCGACCTGCCGTAGCGCCGCCACTGCGGCTCCACTAATAAAGCCATCACCTTCTCATTTTGCATCACCTCCATCAGGTCATCCGGTTTTATGTTTTTTCCGTGACATCATTAAGTGAGATTAAGTACTTTTATTATATGGGATGATCAACGCAAGCATCGAGAACAAGAATTATCGCTTGGCAAAATGCAGTGTTTAATCTAGACGTCTCTGGGGGGAAGGTCCCCCAGGATTGACATTTCACCCCCAGAAAATTTGACGAAATGATATTTTTTAAGTTACTGTTTTCATCATTGTTTTACATGAAGTGTTATAATATACCGCGATATTATTTATTATCATATGATTATAATTACATTATTTACTACTATAATATACGATACTATCATGTTAAGATGACACCTTAAAATACAACCATTGCAATGTGCAAATTCAGAAAGTTTCTAATAGGCCACTGAAAAAGTACAGCTCTTTTGTTAAGATGACATCTTAAAATGCTGCCATTGCAATGTTGAAATTCAAAAAGTTTCTAATGGGCCACTGACAAAGTACAGCTATTTTGTTAAGATGACACTTTAAAATGCAGCCATTGCAATGTGAAAATTCAAAAAATTTCTGATGGGTCACTGAAAAAGTACAGCTATTTTGTTAAGATGACCTCTAAAAATGCTGCCATTGCAATGTGGAAATTCAAAACGTTCCTAATGGGTCACTGAAAAAGTACAACTATTTTGTTAAGATGACCCCTTAAAATGCTGCCGACCACAGCGGCATCATGAGATAGGGACCGCATGACAACACGCAACTGGCGGAGCTGGTAATAGCAGCTTCGCGTTACTAGGTTGACATGCTGTGAGAAACTGAGTTCTTGGTCAAGTGTCACTCCAAGATCGCGGACGGTATGAGAGAATGCAATATGAGGGAATGTCTGAGCCAAAAGATGCATGCCTAGACTAGTCAACTGTCTGTGACCGCCAAGCCAAATGAATTGGGTTTTGGATGGATTCAACAGCAAACGATTCGAAGCCATCCAGCCAGAAAGGGCATCAATGGCAGAACACATCAGCCCAACAGAGTAAACTGGCATCTGTTGCACGACAGTGAACATATGCTTGGATGTCATCAGCATATAGCTGATGTGAGAGTCCACATACCCTCAGCAGGGAGCTAACATCTGACGTGTACAGAATGTAAAGCAAAGGGCCCAGAACCGATCCTGTGGCACACCAAAAATGGCAGGGACCCATCGATGTCATCAGCATATAGCTGATGTGAGAGTCCACATATCCTCAGCAGGGAGCTAACATCTGACGTGTACAGAATGTAAAGCAAAGGGCCCATAGCCGATCCCTGTGGCACACCAAAAATGGCAGGGACCCACCGAGATCTAGTTGAGCCAGACATGGCACTGTTTGTGCGATCAGTAAGGAAATATCGTAGCCATTCCAGGAGTTTATCAGTCAGCCCAAAAGAGACAGAAAGGCGCTGAAGAAGGTTCTAATGGTCGACAGAGTCAAGGCAGAGCTGACATCAAAAAGAGCCAACAGAGTTATATAGCCACAGTCCATGGCGCCATAGAAGTCAGATAGGAGGCGGACTAGCAGGGTCTCAGTAGAATGGTTTCTCCGAAAACCCGATTGTAGGGGAGGGAGCAACCCATTCCCATCTAAATACGCGATAAGTTTGTTGCAAACAATTCGTTCTAAAATTTTCGAAAGGAATGTCACATTATCAATGGGACGGTAGTTAGCGGGAGCGCTTGCGTCAAGTCCATCTCGCTTCAAAGCTGGAAATTATGCTGAAACACAGTCAGTTGTGTCTTGAGCTTACCTCTAAATGTCTGGCAACTGTTCAGTAACGACGATGCATTTTGGAAACTTACGCTACGCTAAAATGCAGACCTGTGTTATATACCCCGCAGTCGATCGAGTCGTGGGCTACGATCGACTTGGCTCGTGCGACGATCGACTCGATCGACTTCGTCGACTCGCCGACCTTTCTACGACTCGATCGACTTAGCTCGGCCGACGATCGACTCGATCGACTTCGTCGACTCGCCGACCTTTCTACGACTCGATCGACTTGGCTCGACCGACGATCGACTCGATCGACTTCGCGTCGACTTGACCTAGTTTTGTCTCTTGCTCACCTCTGCAGTTACATGATCTTAAAATGAAATTATACAATAGTAGATCTGTGTCATAAATCTGTGTGACGTAACAACATGCCTAATTTCGTATTCTCAGTGAATTTATAGATTTGCACTGTAATCGTAGTGACGTCACAATAGGCCTCGTTTTAGATTATGCAAATGAAACTCAATAATTATCAGGTAGATCTGTGCAATAATTATAATTGAAGTTAGTCACAATAGGCCTAGTTTATACTCTAAAAATGTACGTCTATAATAACAGATCATTATCCTAATCGAGGTTAGCCACAATAGGACTATTTCATTCTCAAAATGAACTTCTTTAACATGATCTAGGTGACGTCACAATGGGCCTAGTTTTATATTCACAAACTGAACGTATAATAGTAGATTTGTATAATAATCAGAGCAATGTTGCATTTAAACAGCCCCAGTTTTGTATTATGAAAACAAAATAATATGACAGCAGATCTGTATCATAATCGAAATGACGCCACAATTAGAGACCTAATTTCGTTTTTTCCAGTGAACTTATTTAATAGTAGAATTGTATTATAATAGAAGTGACGTGACTGACGTCATAAAAGGCCCCGTTTTATATTCGCAAAACGAACAACATACTGGTAGATCTGAATAATAATCGAAGTGACGTCACAATAGACCTTGTTTATATGCTCAATATGCACTTCTATAACAGTACATTTGTCTCATAATCGTCACACTAGACCTTGTTTATATTCTCAAAATGCACTTCCATAATAGGTCTGGTACATTTGTATCATAATCAATGTGACGTCACAATTGGCGCTGTTTTTTTTAATTCTTGATGTGAACTTAATTATAATATAATAGCAAAATTGCATCATAATCAGAGTGACGTTACAATAGGCATAGGCATAGTTCTGTATTCTCAACATTAATGAAATAATATGACGGCAGATCTGTGTCCTGATCGAAGTGACGTCACAATAGGCCTAATTTCGCTTTCTCAGTGAACTTATTTAATTGTAGAATTGTATCATAATCGAAGTGACGTCATAAAAGGTCTCCTTTTATATTCTCAAAATTAACATCTACATGACTTGCATATACAGGCATATAATAGTAGATCTGTATCATGCTCATTCAGGAGCGGATCCAAGGAAGGGGCCAATATGACGTGGACCCTCCCTCCATCAGGTTTCAAGAAACTGCAAATCAACGCAACGGGAACAGTAAGGTGAGAGAGAAAGTAGGGCTTGCACATGACTAAAAAAGTCATCAGATTTTTTTAAAACCAAAGTCGCCACGGGTTTTTAGAAGTTTTTTGGGCGAAAGACTAAAAAAAGATTCTTTCGGCGGAAGATCAAGGAAAATTTCTGTCGGTTCAAGACCACAAATTTTGTCCATCCTTCCAAAAATTTTGTATTCGCTTCTGTTACCCTGTATTCGTTCAACTCAATTCGAAAACGCACGTCTATTATAGCCTAATAGTCAACTTTCACAGTTCCCTAACACGAAATCGACAGCTGCCAAAAGGTTCGTGTGCAAAAACTGTATAGGTCACTTTGAGACTTCAAGAAATAGTAGGCTAAGTAAAATATTTCTAAATCGGGTCGAGTAGATGAAGCAACGATCGACTCGACTTAGCAAAACTCACGATCGACTCGACTTGCAAGTCGACAATTTTTCAATCGACTCGACTTGGCAAGACTCACGATCGACTCGACTTGCAAGTCGATCGAGTCGACGATTTTTCGATCGACTCGACTTGGCAAGACTCACGATCGACTCGACTTGCAAGTCGATCGAGTCGACGATTTTTTGATCGACTCGACTTGGCCGAGTTATGATCGACTCGATCGATCAACTCGATCGACTGCGGGGTATACTGTGTTACAGTCTTGTTGATAGCCTAAGTTTATGGACTCCATGGCAATGTCCACTTACTTCTAGGCGCAAAAACATTTTAATTGCCGCATTGCAAACAGTTAATAAAACTGTCGTTTCCCAAGTTGGTTAAAGTGCAAATAAATCAACAGTGAATGATCTTCAACTGCAGGCCTAGTCCATAGGCATGAAATTTATAAAGACATAGACCACAGACACCACACCAAGTATTCTACAATGTAGCTCTTCAGTTCATCTCACGCAGATTGGATAAACACCACTCAACGATCAATGGCCAGCAGAAGCTATGTTGAACCCTCCTTATTTTAAATCACAATGTAAGCTAATTTTAGCTTTTAAATATCTTGCAATGCTGTCTTACCTGCGGTATCGTAAATTAGAAAGCATTAATGGGGCGTATGATTCCGTACAATCTAAATATTCGGAGACCTAATCGTAATCGTAATCTCCTAATTTCTAAAGCGCCACTGGAAAGCCAAGCGCGGGACACCGGCTTATTCACGAGCGCTGCGTTGAGTTAGGAGGGTTGTCCGTTGGAGTAGTCCGTGGTGGTCCGTGGGAGTAGTCCGTGGTGGTCCGGGTCGAGTTACCATAGGATCAGGATCAAATGCGTTGAGTCAAAAGGGTTGTCCGTAAGAGTAGTCCATGGTGGTCTGGGTCGAGGTACCGTATGATCAGAGGTGTGGAAAAGCTACTAAGGTGGGTGTCGTCTGAGCCGGGAATTGGAGGGTGGGGGATCAGGTGAAGCAGGATAAGAGTTCTTGAACAGGAGTGTCTTTAGTTTCGAGTGAAAGGCCCGAGGTGTGATGGATAGAGGAGCCTGGAGAAGGTGATGGTGTATGATTAGTAATGATGGAGGAGGAACTGAAAAGGATCGGAACTCAGCAGGCAGATCATTCCAAAGGCGTGGTGCTGAGTTGGATATGGCTCGGTTGGAGAACTTGAGATGACTTGTGACCGGCGGTCGAGAGAGTGTAAGGCAGGCGGATGATCGGGTAGAACGGGTAGGCTGGATGGTGAACAGTTCGCGAAGATATCTGGGCTGGGAGCATTGTAAGGAGTTGTATGTTAAGGAGAGAACTTTATAGTGAATTCGCTCTGGGATTTTCAACCAGTGAAGAGACTTGAGGATGGGGGTGATGTGATGATGTCTGGGTGTTCTGGTGACGGCTCTAGCAAGAGAATTTTGTATGAGTTGTAGGCGCTTAAGTTGTGTGGAATCAAGGTTTAAGAACAGGGAATTGCAATAGTCAAGCTTTGAGTGGACGATGGACGTAGCAATGGTGGAAGCAGTTTTGAAATCAAGCATGGGTCAGATGCGTCGGAGGTCCCAGATGTGCATGAAGCAGGAGCGCGATAGATTAGAGATGTGGTTAGAGAAGGAGAGGTGTGAATCTAACAGTACACCAAGATTGCGGACCGGAGCATCGGAGGTGAAGGTAAGAGATGAAGAGTTAGTCGATAGGTGTATTGAAGGGTCAGGGATTTTCTTGATTTGGTCAGGAAGGCCTAGAATAATGAACTCTGTTTTGGAGGGGTTGAGGCAGAGGAGGTTGGACGACATCCATTGAGAGATCAGATTGACCACATTGAGAAGTTTAGCAACGGATGTGGAGAAAGAGCCTGGGGAAAAGGATATGAAGAGTTGGGTGTCGTCTGCATAAAGATGGTGGTCAACAGACGAGGATTTTATGAGATGACTTAGAGGAGTGGTGTAGAGAATGAAGAGGAGTGGACCCAGGACGGAGCCTTGAGGAACGCCGCAGGATAGTGGAAGAGGTTTCGAACAGTGACTGGAGGCTTTAACAGAGAAAGATCTGGAAGACAAGTAGGACTCGACCCAGAGTAGAGCAGTGCCAGAGATGCCAAAGGAAGAAGAGAGTCGATTAAGAAGGAGATTGTGATCGATGGTGTCGAATGCAGCGGAGATGTCAAGGAGACAGAGGCAGGAGACTTGCTGATGACTGACGGCCGAGACCAGTTTATTGTAGAGAGAGACGAGTAGAGTTTCTGTGGAGTGGTGTTTAGTAAAGCCAGATTGGTGGGGATTGAGGAGTGAGTTAGAAGAGAGGTAATCGTTTAGGCGGGCAAGGACAATTCGTTCAGTTAATTTCGATAGAAAAGAAAGGTTGGAGATGGGTCGGTAATTTGATAGGTTTTCCTTGTCAAGATTTGCTTTTTTCAGAAGAGGAGTGACGAGAGATTGCTTGAAGACCATTGGGAAATTGCCAGTGGAGAGTGAAAGATTGATAATTTTAGTGATTATAGGAATGAGGACGGAAGCGCAGTCTTTTAGGAGAGCAGTTGGGATAGGATCTAATTCACACTGTTTGTTGGGAAGAGAGTTTAGCAGGAGTGACACTTCAGCTTCAGAGGCGGAATGGAGTATTGGAAGGGATGACTGAGAGACAGGAGGAGTAGGGTTTGGAAATGGAGGTGGATCAGTGTTGGAGGATTGTGAATCAAGAAGGGACTGCAATGTGAAGCGAAGGGATGAGATTTTGTCCGAGAAGAATGAACAGAATGTATCGGCCATAGAGGGGGGTGGAATGGAGCTCGGTAGTGGGGAGGGCGATTTGCGATGAAGAAGAGAGTTGACAGCTCTCCAGAGGTGGCGAGGGTTGGAGGAGCTGGAGTGAATGAGGGAAGAGTAGTATTTCCTTTTTGTAGCAGCAATGAGTTTGTGATATCTGTTTGTGGCTGATTTGAGGTTGGAAAGGGCTTTTTCTCGGGATAGAGCGTCAGTGGCGCTCTTGTAGATGTGCTGAAGTCGCCTACGAAAGGTTTTAAAAGCCTGGAGGTAGGAGGTGAACCAAGGATTAATGGCACGTGAGCTGGGTTTGATGATAAGTGGTGCGTGAATGTCAAGGAGGTCGGAAAGAGTGGAATTGTAGGCCTACAATGAATTTTTCCCTCTCTACCCAAAACAAATGTGGACAAAATGTATTATTCCACCCAAATTAAACCTTGGATGACAAAGGGTCTCCTCAAATCCTGTCGAAAAAATCTGCACTATATCTGAAGTATATAAAAAGCCCTAATGACAGCAATAAGCTTAAGTTTGTTTCTTATAGAAACAAATTAAAATCCTTGAAAATTCAAGCCGAAAAAAATTATTATGCTTCAGAATTTTTTAAACATAGCAATAACTTGAAGAAAACCTGGAGCCTCCTGCGAACTCTTATGGGGATGAATGATAGTCTTGATAAAAATGTCTTATCTCTAACAGTCGATGGGGTGAAAATTTCTGATCCTAGATCTGTTGCTAACAAATTTAATGCCTACTTTACAGAGATAGCCCAGTCGCTTGCATCTAAAATCCCTGCTGCCATGACTTCGTTTGATAAATTGCCCTTGCCAAGTATCGAATCATTTGGTCTCAGCGAAACCTCTCCCGAGGAAGTTATCCGTCTTGGGCACTCCATTAACTGTTCACACGGCAAAGGAGTTGATGACATTGATCCCAGCATTGCACTTCTATTGCTCACCTCTTATCTGATTTAATTAACTGTTCTTTTAGCACCGGGGTATTTCCTCAATCATTAAAAATCACGAAAGTAGTTCCAGTTTATAAAAAAGGGGTTAAAGACGATGTTACAAATTATAGACCCATTTCAGTACTACCATTTTTCTCTAATTTTTTTGAAAAAGCCATGTATGAACGTCTTGATAATTTTTTTTCTAAAGGTAATGTCCTCTTCCATTTTCAGCATGGATTTCAATCTGGACACTCTACCTACATGCCCTTGATGAGTATGCAGGACAATATTTCCGATGCAATTGAAAATAACCAGTATGCAATAGGAATTTTTTCGACCTGGCAAAGGCTTTTGACACCGTCAATCATAATATCCTTGTGAACTTTTATTTGTCCCTCAGTTTTTCCCAGTCTCTTTGAGAGTTCAGCAGCGCAGCCTAGGCCTAACCTAGTAACTGTAAAGCGGTAGCTATGGCTAGTTTATAAGTGTCTATTTTTCTACTCAACTGGTTTACTAAAACAACGATCAGTTTCTTGTATTATGTTCTTCGATCTCCAACAGTCAATGAACAGACAACGCAGCATCGACGACAAATTGACATATATCAAAAGCAGTTTTCAATGTCACTACAGAAACGCCATCTTATTCATTCTTAACACTAACTTCTTCTACAGACTGGCACTCCTGCCAAAAACTATCTCACTCTGAGCGTACATCCTTCCCTCCGTCGCTCTGTCATTCTCTCTACCTCTCTCTGTCTCTCTGGCTGTCTCTGTCTCTGTCTCTGTCTATGTCTCTCTCTCTGTCTCTGTCTCTGTCTCTGTCTGTCTGTCTGTCTGTCTGTCTGTCTCTCTCTCTCTCTCTCTCTCTCTCTCTCCGGCGAAGGTCGTGCCGCCGCAACTTTCCCGCCAGTCCGCCAGCTGGCCTTAGACCTACTTGCGCGCTCGTGCACAACAATCAGCCGACTGCTATATGTTGTACACAATTGGCTTACAATCCTACTAAAAAAATTAAGTATTTATGGGATCCGGGGTACCCAATTAAGTTGGTTCTCTGGTTATTTTACTGCCCGATATCAATTGGTATCCTGCAATGGCACTTTATCTGATCTACGGGAAATCAACTTTAGAGTCCCCCAAGGATCTATTCTCGGCACCTTATTGTTTCTAATCTATGTCAATGATCTTCCTAGCGCATCTCCTCTATTGTACTTTATTCTCTTTGCTGATGATACTAATGTATTCTACTCCAATTCATCTCTTGATGCCCTAATTCTCTAAGTTAACTCTGAATTGAAAAATATAGCCGAATGGTTCCATGTAAACAAACTGTCCTTAAATCTTGACAAAACCAATTACATAATCTTTAAATCCCATAGAAAGAAATGTCCTACAGGAAACCTGAGGGTGTGCATTGAAGGGGTCCCGCTCACTCAGGTTATATCTACTAAATTCTTAGGAGTGTATATTGATCAACACCTAACCTGGAAAGACAACATAAAAGTTGTATCTAATAAAATTGCTAAAAACCTTGGAATATTATCCCGTACCTCCCAGCTAGTACCTCCTCATATTCGTCTCACATTATATTATTCACTCATTTACCCTTACCTCACATACTGCAACATAATTTGGGCCTCTACCTATAAATCTAGTATACTGAGTTTACTCAAGCTCCAAAAGCGAGCAATTCGATATTTAGGAAACTTGCCCTATGGAACTTCGACCAAATATAAATTTCGGGAATATAGCCTTCTCAATGTTTATCAAATTAGGCATGTGCAGATAGGCGAGTTCATGTTTAAATATTTTCATGGCCTATTACCTTAAACTTAAACTGCATATATAAATGACTATCGATATGTTTATTCTGCTATTTAGCATACTTTATATAACAATGAAATTAACTGCACTTTCACTGACTTTATTAGGCCTATATTGATTATTTAGTCATGTATATATATATATATATGTATATTCATTGTTGTTCATAACTGATTGATGTTCCCGCAGTGCGTTTGCAGGCGGTCCATTAAAGTATATACTTACTTACTTACTTACTTACCTTCTGTATTTAATAACTTTTTCCTCCCTACTAGAGAGGTGCATTCATACCATACTAGACATGCCGACTCTTACCATTTGCCTTATGCCCACACCAATATCCCTCGCTTTTCTGTTAAATACAGTGGGGCGCAAACATGGAATGAAATTCCGCTTCCCGTCAGATTGCAACCTAATCTTTGCCTCTTTAAGTGTAGATTGAGAGCCCTGATACTCGATAAAAACCAATGATCTATTCTGAAACACCATTGGTATTCATTGTTGCTAATCATTTAGTCATTAAATAATTTAACTTTTAAATATCCTCCCTTCACTCTTTCAGAATTAGTTTGGTGTAAACCTAGGTTATATCCAATTCCTACTAATTGTGCAGTGTCCCGACCATTCAGTAAATTTTCTGCCTCATGTTTCTCTTATCTATAGGCTCTATGATCTTCGTATGTGTAACCGTGCTATTAGTTAAGGTGTTTATTGTTTAGGTAAGGTATTTACAGAACGTTTTCTTTCACAATGTTGTTTTGTCTAGTTATTTCCTATATCGAGACCACTTTATGGCAATCTAATGGCCATCTTCATCATGATATTTCCGCCCAGGGGGCCCACCTAGCCGGGTTGCAAGACCCCTTCCGAGTCCCCTGTGCAACCACTTACTTGTAAACTATCTGCATCATTACTAATGCACATAGGCGCAACCACCCTATGGGACCCACGGGACGCGTCCCCCCCAACTTTTGAGTGGTCCCATTGACTTTATCATTATGGTCCCCCCCAACTTTTAGGACGTGATTCATTATGGTCCCCTCCAACTTTTAGGACGTGATTGCGCCTATGCTAATGCACTGTTTTATTTAATTTTGTTAGCTTTGTTGCTTTGATGCTTTATTGATCTGTTTTGTTGCTCTGGTTGCCAAATAAATTCATTTGTTTTGATTTGATTTGATTTGATTAATTTGGATTCGTGTGAAAACATACGCACTTGCACTCTTGCGGCTTCATATGGCATACATGTATTTCCCCCATTATTATTAGGCTACTGTGTTGTGCAACAGCATGTTCTCATTCTAATCTTAATTGTATCTGGAAGTGTGGAGTTTGTAAAATTATTAGATCAGACTAACACATAGCCTATTGTAAAATATCGCCAATGAATTGGTCTTGCTTCCAAAGAGAGCTGTTTTGCAACGGCACTGCATGGTGAGACCTGCCTTAAATTCTGTGCGATTTAATCTGCTTTTATTTTAGACAGAACCCTTTTAGCCACTTGATTTTTCATTTACATACAGGCCCCCTTCTCTGTCACCGGTTCTACAGACACATGATTAGGCCTAGGTCAATCATGTTTACTAACGAGTATGAACTATACCTAAGAATGGTTTTCTTATGGCGTGAATTATATGATATTTAGAAAACGTTTCAGACCCAATAGAGCACAGTGACAGCATGCAGGAAAGAACGATAGATCTGAGCAATATTTAAATTATTAATCATTCAACGCAATTTTTAAAATTAAATGTTAGCCTACTTGGCGAAGCTCAATTCGACTGCATTATTCCATGTTTAAGTTTAACAATCGTCGTAATCATCACGAGTCAGGTCTTAAAAAGTTAGGATTCACGCGTTGATCAAGCCTACGGCGAAGCCTTGCGAACTTTCATATAAAGTTCCTGCGATTTTAACCATCCATAAACAGTCCGAGTTAATGGGCAGACCTGCACGGGAATGACTAAATTCTAAGCAAGTACTCCGGATTGTAGACTATGTAAATTGCTTTCAAAATAGACTGACTATTATTATTCCCACGTAGTTCTACACGTAGGCCTATTTAGGCTACTTGCTTTTCATTGTCGCATGGCAAACAGGCAAATAAAACAGTCGTTGCTCCAGGAGACTCAAGTGCAAATAAATTAATCGTGAATGATCTTCACCTGTAGACCTAGACTATGGGCATGAACATAACAAATACATTTATAAAAGCTTTGCAACTCTTCAGTTCAGCCCAAGATGATCACGTAAACTACTCGGCAATATTATTAATGGCCAGCAGAGGCAATGTTGAACGCTACTTATTTTAAAGACACAATATCCATGCGGGTTCTAGCTGTGTTGGGAGCGCATTGTGTAGCGATTTAGAAAATCGCTATTATTATGATTATTATTTCCTGCTTAGCCTACATACTATGTCCCGCATCTTTTGCTATAGTTAGATCGTGGTAGGTAATCTTAGCACTGCAAGCTGCAACGCGCTATTAATAGATTCTATCTTGCAAATTACCATATGCTAATGCATAGTGTTCAGCAGTATCGGCACGTGAGGGCTTCTGATTGGTTCTAAATTGCCCCACGCGCTTTCAGCGCCTAATAGGTGGCCTGTGATTGGCTACAGTAATTTGCTGGGCGCGATTCTAGCTGTTGATCGCCAGTTGCGGCCTGAATGTGGAAGGGTAAAGACCTGTCGAAAACAGTAGCGGCAGTGTTGAAGTAAAATGTAGAAATATTCGAAGAATTTATGCTTTCTGATCGAATTTACGGGAAGAACTTACTCTACATTATCGGGGCAACTCATCGCTACAATCGGTGTCGCCGTTTCGTCCGAGAAACGTGCATTTGGTGTTTGTTTGACGACAGATATTTCTGGAAGACGAAATTGGCGGAAATATATCTATTGGGCCGGAAATTGTCCCAAGGGAGGATCCAAAAACGCTTAAGACAGGGAAGTAGGGAAGGCGGGGCAAGACGGACCCCTGAGGTAAGATGGATCACCCTCTAATATACGAATTACAGTGGTGACATCTAGCTATGGTTTTAAATATTCATGACGGCATCGAGTATCTATGATATTGCGTTGTTGTTTCTTTGTTTTTGAGAAGCAGTGACATTTTATGCGGAAAAACTTAATTTTTGTCGTTTTCGATCTTATTCAGGTATTGTAAATTATTTGCTGTCAATTATTTGTTTCATGGTTTATAATTAATTTTATTGTAATCATTAATAGTGTAGTAACTGCTAAACTGTTTGCCGATGGATGAGTGAACGATAATAGGGCTTTATTTGTTTATTTTGTATGTAAGCTATATAGCCGTGAATGGGGCAAGATGGACTCCTGGCTCGGGGTAAGACGGATCCCATGGGGGTCCGTCTTACCTCAAGCTCGGGGTAAGACGGATCCCATGGGGTCCGTCTTACCTCAAGCATGGTTTTATGATTGGAGTTAGTTATTTCGAATATTGATTAATTAAAAGTTAAAAAATAGGCAGTTTTTTGCATTTATTTATTTTAGATTAGTTATCAATTATGAAAAAAATTGACCCATACAGCGAATCATTGTCCATGTTTAACCTGAATTAACGTGTAACCTTAACTTATCTGATTTGTTGTAGACATGGTTCGTACATATGTACGCAAGACCACGAGACAATCTTGGGATGAAGTTGCTATGCAGAATGCAGTGGAGACTGTCAAAAAAGGAGAAATGGGTGTGAAGAAAGCTAGTGTGGTTTTTAATGTGCCGAAGACTACATTGCGCAGGCGAGCCAGAAACAAGAACAAACGCGTCAATGCTGGTGCAAAAGATCTTGGTGGTCGAGTGCCTGAGCTGTGTGAAGTGATTGAAACAGATTTGGTTAATTACATCGTCAGAATGGAAGAAATGTTCTTCGGCCTCAGCATGGAGGATGTACGCAAATTAGCATATCAACTAGCAGTGCGCAATGGATTGGTGCAAGCAATAGAACCAAAGAAAGATGCGTTTGGCAAGGACTGGCTTAAAGGATTCTTGAGGCGCCATCCTAACATCACACCGAGAACGCCAGAAGCGACATCAGCAGCAAGAGCTCGAGGATTCAACCGTGTAGTTGTTGGAAAATTCTTCGACATGTATGAGTCGCTGGTAGACAAATATCATTTTACTCCAAACAACATTTACAACGTCGACGAGACTGGAATGACGACAGTTCAAGGCACTGGGGCTAAAATATTGGCATTAAAAGGTCGACGGCATGTTGGCTGTTTAACTTCAGCGGAGCGTGGTCAACTGGTTACCGTTGTTGCGTGTATGAACGTTACCGGGTCCTTTGTGCCACCACTCTTCATTTTCCCCCGACACCGTATGAAAGCTGAATTAATGGATGGTTCTCCCCCTGGTTCAATATGTGTTTGTCACCCAAGTGGATGGATGCAGATGGAAATATTTAGCCGGTGGTTTGATCATTTTGTAACATGCTCTGGTGCCTCAAAGACTAATCCAGTGCTGCTTATCCTTGACGGTCACTCGACTCATGTACGAAATCTGGATATGATCAACAAAGCACGGGACCACGGTGTCGTCATTATATGCCTGCCTCCTCACTGCTCTCACAAGATGCAGCCACTGGATGTTTCATTCATGAAACCATTGTCGACATACTACAACACCGAGGTATCCAAGTGGCTTCGAAATCATCCAGGCAGAACAATTTCTACATTTCAAGTGGCACAGCTCCTCACACCAGCTTTTCAGAAAGCAGCCACAGCTCTAACAGCAGCAAATGGCTTCCGCAAAAGTGGTCTGTGGCCTGTCAATCGCGACATATTTGAAGACCACGAGTATGCAGCAGCAGATCCTACAGACCAACCACAGCCAGAGCCGTCAACAGTTAATGTCGAGGCGCCTGTCGCTGGTTGCTCGTCAGATGGTGATCAGTCAACTGTTAATGTCGAGGCGCCTGTCGCTGGTTGCTCGTCAGATGGTGATCAGTCATCCGAACCTTACGTTAAGAAACCCGCTAATATAGTTTCCTATACTGTGTCGTTGGGAACTGTACAGCAGACAGCCATCAATGATATTTCGACGTATGTCACTGCTGCAGATATCAGTCCTTTCCCAAAAAGTCTGGAAAGAAAGTCACGTGGAAAAAGCAGAGTTTGTGGAGTAGCTACTGTTCTGACTAGTACTCCACACAAGCAGCATCTGGAACAATTTCAGATGAAAAGTCCGAAAGTACAGAAACAAAGAATTGTTAAGGGAGGTGCTAGAAGAGCATTAGGCCTACCCAATGTGTCGACAAGACAAACGGATGATGGTGCTTCATCTGCCAAGAAGACGAGCAGAAAGAAGTCGAAGAAGAAGAGCACTGCTGGAGTGTCAGAAGACTTGACTCCGTGTGGCACCTGTAGCGTCACGTTCGCTTCAGACGTACAGAAAAAGACTGGACGTAGATGGGTTATGTGTTGCAAGTGCAACTGCTGGTATCACAATGAATGCCAAGGACTGCGTAACAATGCTCGGCCAAACAACTATATGTGTCTTACATGTGGCTGATAAGATAAGAGGACGATGACAATATTATTTTCAGATTTCGTGTTTGTTACATTGACTTGAGAATACTTGTAGGCCTAGTTACAGTTGTAACTTTAAAAATAATAGAAGTTCAACATAATCACTTCATAGTATATGTATATTGAATATAGACTACTGGGGTAAGATGGACTACATGGGGTCCAACTTGCCCTAATCAGGGGGCAAGATGGACCTTATAGTTAATTTTTTTAAATCCTGAAAAAACTGGAAATTGATATTGTATTATGTTAATTGTGTTTTCCTTATTACAGTATTTCATTTGCTGCGTAAGTTAGTAATCACGCCGTTTAAGTTAACAGTTTTGCAATACAAATAAATAAAAAAAATCATTAGAGGGTCCGTCTTGCCCCGCCTTCCCCTATGAACTTACGCTAATGCCGGATCGAATTTGATAGTGATAATTATTGAAATACCGGTACGATAAATACTATATATTGCGATTATCACGGGGCACACTTATCCGACCTTACTTAAATGCTCGTTCGAAGGAACTGGTGGGTCGCATGGATACAGTAAAATCTACCATTTATGGAGAAATTAAGACATTGATTCTCAAGGAATACAAATTATCTCCTGCCATGTAGGCCTACAGAGACTCGTTTAACACTTTGTCAAAGCGCGAGGGAGAAACTTTTGCTATGTTTCTTTCTCGGTTGCATGCTGTGTTAACATATTACGTTGAAAGTCGGTGTGTTACATCATTAACGCAGTTGATTGATTTGTTGGTATGTGATCGAGCTAAAACTTGTCTAACTGACTCGTGTTTACGCCATGTGTTATCAGTGGAATCCGCTACTGAAGTTGGGTGGGTTGACTCGGGTAAACTGGGGTCCACTATGGATGAAGGTTCTCTATAGGTGAAATGGAAGCTGGAAGAAGGTTCTCTTTAGGTGAAATAGAAGCTGGATTGACGAAAATAGCGCTTTCACCGGGGTAACCTGAAACCGTAGGTGGTAGGATTAAACCGGTTTCAGATTGCCCCCAGAACCGGTTTCTGAAACCGGTTTCAACTTACCTGGAGGTAATGTTTAGGAGGGGTAATTTGAAACCTTGACACCGGCCAAGATGATCGTGTAAAAGATAATGAATGTTGTAATGCCGCAGCCTTACAGCGAAACTCTTGGATGACGCGATTGACTTGGTTGTTCATTGTAAACACACAAACTAGTGACAGCCATGCGGTGAAGATCGTAGATGTTGAAATCGTACAAAACGCGCAAATTACTCACGGCTTCCTCGTGTGGCATTAAAGAAACAGAAATGCCAGGTGGCATGATGTAGAATCCAGGTACAGAAGTCTTGTCTTGTTGTATAGTATACTAGCTGGGGTACCCGGCGTTGCCCGGGAAATTTAGGATTCGATCCGCTTCGGCCGCAACCCCACCACACTCCGACCTCTGCCGGTAGCCTACACCACCGGAGAAACTTGGGTTTGACGAAAATTTCCACTCCATTCCACCTCCACCCCACCCCAACCTCCCACTCCATCCCCTCCACCCCACCACACCCCACCCCAACCCCCACTCCCACCCCACTCTTCCACCCCATCCCCAACCCCCACCCCTCGACCCCCACGCCACCCCCACACCTCCACTCCCATCCCACCCCTCCACCCCACCCACCCCCCGACCCCTCTCCGCCCCACCCCTCGACACCCCACTCCGCCAACCCCCCACTCCACCCCACCCCTCCACCCCACCCCACCATCCCACCCCCTTTCCCACCTCGCCTCCACCGGTACGCGAACCGTGAAATCCGTCCTGGCAACAGAGTTGACCTTAGACACCTTTTAAACGGATAAAATCAATGCTTTTATACGTTGCAAGCGAATGCGAATGCATATTTATAGAGGATCCTGGGTGGCCGAGTGGGTTGTAGCCCGCTCGCCGCGCCGGCGGAGCGGGTTCGATTCCCCGGTCGGATCTTTACATACTGCGGGTGACTCGGTCGCAATATAAACGTGGAGTCGACGCTGAAATCATCTTCGTAATGAAAAAGAGTCGTTAAACCCATACATTTAATGTTTGCATATTTATAGCGAAAATTGGTGTTTTCGACCCCCCGCACCCTGGCCCCCTAGTGGTAGAGATTTTCCAACCACTGATCCGGGGGGTTCTGGTGAACCTCTATCTAGGAAAAAAATCAAATCAATAGGTGAGTTTTTTGGGGGGGGAAATTGGGGGGGTTTCGCTCCCCACCCTGGCCCCCATGGTGGTAGAGAATCGCCAACCCCTCGACTTTGCGTCTCGTGCCGAGACCTACGCAGTAGTGGAGGTTTGGAGTGAAAAGCTCAAAAACTGTGAGCGTGCATTCTGGACAAAGTCACCCACATACATACATAGCCACATCCTTCTTTATAGATATCTAGATTTAATTTCAAAGTGAGACAATCAGGGTGACACAACGCACCAAGTTACAGGTCAGAGATGTAAAATAATACACAGAAGTAATAATAAAGCTCATAGTAATAATAAATGTGGACTTGGCGAAGAATGGAGCTGGTCAGCTGGACGGAGCACAAGACGAATGAAGAAATACTGCGGATGGTCGGAGAGAGAAGTTCGATGCTGGGGACAATACGGAGGCGGCAGAGAAACTGGATTGGCCACGTCTTGAGGAATGAAACCGTAGTAATGGACATTATAGAAGGAAGAATGGAAGGGAAAAGACAAGAGGAAGACCAAGAAGAATGCTACTGGACTGGATGATGACAAAGGACGGCTACAGAGGACTAAAGGAGGATGCACAGAACAGATACGAGTGGCGTCATTAAATTTTTGACATATGAACCTGCCTGACGGCAAAGAACTAAAGAAGAAGATAGTAATAATAATGAAATGAAGTTGCGGCGGCCATGGGCTGGCATCCGTCCGTTACGTTGTTCTTTTTCAAAGTGTCATTGTCCAATTTTGAAAGTCTCCAAAAGAAGTTGGAAGCACAGTTTTAGGCCTATTAGTTGTTACGAGAAATATTACTGTCACATGCTGCATAAAATAAATTATATCGTTCTTGAGCACGTGATTCCTCAAAAATAACTCTGCGGGCATAACAGAAACTGGCTAGGACGCATTAATTACCCGAACACAACATTAATTTCCTTAGTCAGAAAACGGCTGAAAACTCGAGAATATGCCACATTTCCACTACACGAATGCAGACCGCTACCGGAAGCGCGGCCATGCAAGAATTAGTATCAATGTTTTACAAGCTCCTGAAATCCAGTCTCTGACTGGATTTGGGCGCCATCTAAATTCTTTAAATGAATTAATTAAAAACGAGAACGTTTCGAGGGCCGAGTTAAGCCCATCGATTAATAATATTATTATATTTAGACATCAAGGGGTAAAGCTAAACCATCGATATCTATTTATACATCGATGGGCTACTTTACACGACCTCGAATGTGTTCTCGTTTTTAATTCAATGGTCAAGTTCAAAATCGATGACGTCATGAACATGCGACAATGTCGAAATTAAACAGTTTTACGCTATAACGGAACAAAATCGTCTCTAGTTTAAGTTGAAAGCGAACGCTAGGTCTAAAACGATTGCCAAATACTGTTTGGCCGTTTTTATGTTCTTATGTTGATCAGTTCCGACAGTAGGCTTATACAGGGTGGCCCAGCATAAATGTCCCGACTTTGCACGCGTATAACGTCGCCAATTTTTAACATTTATTTATGCTTAATGCATCAAATTAAAGGTATTTCACTCTAGTATTAGCTCTAAAAAAGTCTAACTGATACTAGTTTAGGTTTTAATTATGTACTTGGAACAGCACTAGCTACCAATTTTTGTCATTACTGACGCAGTATGACGCCGTTTCCCCGAGAATTTCTATCTGTTTTTGCTAAAACGCGCGTAGACAAGATCATTTTGGGTGTTTGTAGGGTCCCTACCATAAATATCTTCTCATCGAAAAAACACGTCCTTTCAATTTTGCCAACAGCCGTGCACTGCCATGCGCTGCTTCAGACGCTTGACGCTGCCAACCGTTTCTTTGCGTAAGAGTTGGAGAGCTCGTTTGACTTCTCGTCGACGAATTACTTTAACTTTAGGCCTATATAATCTTTTCCAATACGTTATGCAGTGCTTATAAGACTGCCTGTTTTGCGCTAAATTTTCCTGGGAGATTTGCATGTAGGGCCTGCCCTGGTCATTGTCTTGGCTGCAAATTTAGGCTACTCGGACACACGAGCAATGTTAGCGGACGTGAGCGCCGTGCGCACCGATTCCCATGGTTTGCGAGTAGAAAGTTCTATTTTATCAAGTTTCCGTAGCAGATAATTCAAGGTATTGTTTATTCCATCCTCTGCTAGAAAATTCGTTAATCATTTCAAACGAATAAATCCCTTATCAGTTCGTAAAATTAAGAACAAACGCGATCATGTTGGAATGCAGAGTTTTAATTAACGATTCAAAGAGATAAAGATTGTCACATGTCATCTTAACTATTAGCACAAAACACGGAACGAGAAGCAGGGCGGAAGTGACGTATAACATATACTAAATTATATAGAGTCCTCTACAGTCATCTATGCTAGCGCCATCTAGAATGTGTATAATATCATTATTCCAACACCCCACTTTATACACACTCAGAAAATTAGGTTAGTGTTATTTTTCTAACCCCATCCCAGAAATGCATTTGTTATGCAAATCTTTACACAGTCCTTTCGTTAAACAGTCAGCAACCATGTTTGTTGTTTCAATCTGTTTAACCAGAATGTCTCCAATTGCAATTCTGTCTCGAATGAAGTGATGCTGCACAGCAATGTGCTTGGTCTTGGGTCGATATCCGGGATTTCTAGCAAGATCAATCGCCCCTTTGTTATCACAGAAAATCTCCACAACATCTGAAGCTTGAGGAACAAGTTCTTTGTGAAGTCCCTTTAACCAGATAGCTTCTGTAGCAGCCATGCTTAAAGCCATGTACTCTGCTTCAGTTGTTGACTTTGCAACTGTTGGTTGTTTCTTTGAGTTCCAACTTATTGCGGCACCACTTAAAACAAAAGTGTATCCTGTGGTTGATTTCAGATCCCTTTTATCACCACCCCAGTCAGAATCACAAAACCCAATCAAATCTTCATTGGTTCTCCTGTACACTAGTTTGGTACTTGCAGTCTGCCGAAGATATCTAAAGATTCTTTTCACTGCAACCCAATGAGTTTTTCCATAATTGTTATTGAATCTGCTCATGACCCCCACTGCAAATGCGATGTCTGGTCTTGTAGCCTGTGCTGCATACATAAGGCTACCCACAGCTTCTTGAAAAGGAATGTTTCTCATTTCTTCTTCTTGCTGTTGACTGTTAGGAAGAAATTCTTCTCCAAACAAATCTTGATTCGGATCAAGTGGAGTTGAAACCCCATTGCACTCAGTCATATTGAAGCGGTTGAGCACTTGTTCAATATATTTCTCTTGATCAAGTGATATCGTTCCTGTATCACGATCTCTTTGGATATGAATGCCCACACAATAGTGTGCCTCACCAAGATCCTTCATCTTGAGACGTTTCATTAGATCTGCTTTCAAATTCTGTTTCTCCCCCTTGTTGTTCGAGAGAATTAAAAGATCATCAACATACACTGCAATGATTAAGATCTTTCCGTTTTCACATCTGTAGTAAATGCAAGTGTCAAAATTTGATTGCACAAATCCAAGTTCTTTCAACAACTTATCCAATTTCTTATTCCAGGCTCGGCTTGCTTGCTTCAGACCATAAATTGACTTCTTTAGCCGACAAGTTTTACCATTCAGCCGAAAACCACCTGGCAATTCCATGTAAATTTCTTCTTCTAGCTCAGGATGCAAAAATGCTGTTGTGACATCCATTTGATCAATGTCAAGGTCGTATTTTGCAGCCAATGCCATCAGAAGACGAATGGAAGTATAACGTACAACCGGCGAGTACGTTTCTTCGTAATCAATGCCTGGTTTTTGTGAACATCCTTTAGCCACCAAACGAGCTTTGTAACGCTCAACTGTACCATCAGATTTCAGCTTTGTTTTGAAGACCCATTTGCACTTAATTGCTTTTCTCCCAGTAGGTACATCAGATAATGTCCATGTCTGGTTTTCAACATGTGCCTGAATTTCTTCTTCCATTGCACGTTTCCATTCTTCTGCATATTGAGAAGTAAGTGCTTCTTCAACAGTTGCTGGATCAGTACTTTTACACAATGTAGCTTGATGCACAACAAAATTCTCATTGAATATTTGCTTATTTGGAATACGAGTTCTTTTTGGCCTCTCAAATGTGTCTCGTATCACTTCTCCATCATCAGTTATGTCCTTATTGACCACTGAAATATTGGATCCATCAGAATCTTCTTCCACAGAGTTTATTTCCGAGCCAGTGTTCGAGCCATCAGTAAGATTAGTCTTTGATCCACCTGGTTTTCAACATGTCTTTGATCCACCAAACTCCTTTGAACCATCAGACTTCAACATGAGTTTGGGTATTCTGAAACTGCTGTTGATTACGAATGTCTGAAGTGACAATTTGCGATGAGTTGTCATCCGCAACATCTGGAAATGGATCATCTGAAGACGAATGTCGAACAGGAAACTGAGATTCAAAGAAAACAACATCTCTGGATCGAGTGAATTTCTTTGTAACAGGATGAAGCATTCTGTAACCTTTGCTTTCTTCACAGTAACCAACGAAGATGTACTCTTTTGACTTAGAGTCCCATTTCTTGCGGTTATTATCAGGAATTTTCACCAAAGCTTTGCAACCAAAAACACGAAGATGGCTTAGGTCAGGTTTTTTTCCTGTCCATGCCTCTTGAGGTGTCATATTTGGTAAGACTTCTGTAGGTGACCGATTCTTCAGATAATTGGCTGTATTTACTGCTTCTGCCCAAAAATCTGTGCTTACTCCGGATTCTAGAATCATTGTTCGAGCTCGTTCTACCAAAGTTCTGTTCAGACGTTCAGCAACTCCGTTCTGCTGAGGAGTATACGGAATCGTGGTCTCGTGACGAATTCCACTACGTCGTAAGAAACCCAGAAAATTCTCATTGACATATTCAGTACCATTATCTGTTCGAAGAGTTTTGATACGTTTACCAGTCTGATTCTCAACAAGAGATTTGTACTCCTTGAACTTCTCCAGTACCTCAGTCTTTGATTTCAGGAAATAGACAACCGAGTGTCTCGTGAAATCATCAATCAATGTCAGAAAATACCGTGCTCCACCAACTGATGAAACATGCATTGGACCACAAATATCAGAATGAACAAGACCAAGAACGTGCTTCGCTCGTTTGGCTCCTGTTTTCTTGAACGGTTTGCGATGCTGTTTGCCTTTCACGCAAGCTTCACAGGGAATATCTGCCGTCCCTTCAGACTGAACACCAGTAGACATAGTGCTTTGAAGTAGGCGCATAGAAGGACGATTAAGATGTCCAAGGCGACGATGCCATAAGTTTACAGAGTTCGTTGACAGTGCAGCAAACATACGAGATTGCTTACAGTTCAAACGATACAGTCCATTGACTTCTGTGGCAGTTCCAACGACACTTTTTGGATTCACCTTCACCTGCTGATTAACTATGCGACAGCCTTTCTTGTCAAACAAAACAGTTTTACCCTCCTGAGCAATTCTGTTAACTGCTAAGAGATTTATAGCCAAATCTGGAACATGAACAACATCCGAAATTTCCATTGTTTTCTTTGTTGACAACGGAATCGATAATGTTCCCAATCCAGTACTTTTTAACTTTGTTCCATTTGCAATTCCAACCTCTTGACTAGAATCTGAAGAAAAATTCTTAAGCCAGTCAAGTCGAGATGTTAGATGTACTGTGGCACCTGAATCTAGATACCAATCATCATTCATCGAGGTAGGCTGCACTGATGAAACTGAAAAATTCGTTTGGGCTGACATAGCACCAAAATTCGCGTTGGCTGAATTCTTATGTGGTTTAACATTGACCTTCTCACATTGCGAACGAATATGACCAAAACGATTACATTCAAAACAACGTGGTCCTTTTGGCTTACTTTTCATCTGGGACCTGCCCTTGTGGGACCTGCTCATTTGAGACCTGCCCATTGAAAATGCTGAATGAGTTGCAACCGAAGTCGTACTTGCTCCTAGCTCCTTAACACTGTCCTGAAGCAAAAGACTTTTTACAAACTCAACTGTTGTGTCTTGCTTTGATCCTTGGATGCCTAATATTAAAGGCCTATACTGATCTGGAAGACCCCCAAGAATTATGCCTCCAACAACATTGTCCTGAAAAGGTTGACCAATTGATTCCAATTGTTCTGCAATTGACAAAATGTGATCTACATACTGCTGCATCGAAGGAAAGTTCTCAAAATTTGTCTTAAACAAACTAGAATACAGTCCAATCAGACGAACAAGAGCAGTGCTTTCATATTCACCTCTCAATGCGTCCCAAGCAGCTTTCGCAGTCTGGCATTTCTTCGTGACTCTGGCTGAACAGGGTTTTAGGCTGAGATTGATTTTGGCTAACGCGCGTAAGTCCAAATCCGGATCAACAGTCTGGCCCTCTTTTGGCGAAACACAGCGCCATAAACCAGCGTCAATTAAGAAATTTTGCATCCAGAATTTCCAATCACCATAATTTTTGCCATCAAGATGCTTCGCTTCCGGTAAACCTCCGACGGAATTTGTAGTAACTGTTGTCGCTACACTACCTGTTCCTGTGCTAATTTTCTCCTGAATTCTCAAAACTTGCTGCCGTAGTTCTTCCAATGCCGCCATTTTGACGCGTGACCAAGAAGAAACTTCAGCTTCTATCGACTCGGATAATTAACGAGAAAACTCGAAAAATATTAGTCGACCAGTCGTCCTGGGATTTAACCAGTCGTCCTGGGATCGCCCTGGGCACATAACCTGTTGGAATGCAGAGTTTTAATTAACGATTCAAAGAGATAAAGATTGTCACATGTCATCTTAACTATTAGCACAAAACACGGAACGAGAAGCAGGGCGGAAGTGACGTATAACATAGACTAAATTATATAGAGTCCTCTACAGTCATCTATGCTAGCGCCATCTAGAATGTGTATAATATCATTATTCCAACAGATCATCGTCTGTCAACGGCGCCAGATTGCGTCACAAATGACAGCAAAATATGGTAGTTAGCGCTGTTCCGGGCATATATTTAAAACCTAAAGTATTATCAGTTCGACTTTTTCAGAGCTAATACTAGAGTGAAATGCCTTTAATTTGATGCATTAAGTATAAATAAATGTTAAAAATTGGCGAAGTTATACGCGTGCAAAGTCGGGATATTTATGCTGGGCCACCCTGTATAACATGTATGTCGATGCTTTTACCAGCAGGAAGAATTTTCAATGGATAGGCTACTTTAATTATTGTGTGTATGGTGTAGTGTGGGTGGTGTGTTGCAGTAGACCAGTGTTTCCCAACCTTTTTCGACTCTCGGGCCACTTTTTCTTAGTTGAAGGACACGAGGGCCACTTTTTCGTGGTTGAAGGACATTAGGGACAACAATGATAAAATTTAATGAACTAAAAGCATATCACAATCTTAGATTCGAATCAAAATAGAATGCTTGATGTTAAGAGAAACTAATTTTTAATAGAATATAATGATGTGTTCTATCCTGTCCAAAATTGAAAATTTTTCGTATATTTTTGCTAATTCTTCGCGAGATTGAGGGGCAATTTTTTAGACCTGGCGGGTCACTTTTGGCCCGCGGGACACGGGTTGGGAACCACTGTAGTAGACCATGCTGTACATTGTGTAAGCTTACAGCTTACACTGTTGAGAACTACAAACACCACAAAACCTCAACAAAATTCAACGTTGTTAATCTAACTCCATAATCTATATATATAAGAAAGGATGTACGCATGTTTGCAAGTTATGCACGCTCACAGTATTGCAACTATCGACCTGAAACATTGTACATAAATAAACTTTCACTCAACTTACTCAGTCGCGCTATTTTCAGCTCTTTAGACAATTGAACTTTCAAAATATAGACATTTTAAATTTCGCCATGTTAATTATGCTATAGCTGAACTATACGACGCCATTTGTAATCTTTTGCAATAACAAATTAATGCACGTTGCTTATGACGTCATTTTGTCGTTGGCCAAAACTCAAACGCTCTCACGCTTTCAGTGCATAAATTCCGTATATATGCCAGGGAGTAAATATACACTAAGAGGAGCGGCACCCAATGTCACATGAGCTTAACGAGTTAAATTACCATTTATAAACCCGAAATGGGCGGCGAAGCCGCCCCGCAGGGACGTGTGGACCGCGGAAGACCTTCCAAGCAGAGCTAGGGCCATAACATTACCATTTATAAACCCCAAATGGGCGGCGAAACCGCCCCGCAGGGACGTGTGGACCTGGGTTTGGGCACGAAAATTTTAAATTTCCCGTGCAACACCGAGTATCCCATTATTCACTTTAAATTTCGCTGCGTTAATGTATGCGCTATATTGACGACGCATTTAAATTGTTTTCAGTAGCAGCTAATTTATCCCGGGCAACGCCGGGTTTCCCAGCTAGTACTACTATATTATAGTAGTCAACTCATCATCATCATCATTGCTCTTCTCCGTCCGACCGCGCCGACGATGAGGCTTTTACATGGCGTCTCCACGCTGCTTTATCCTTGATGGTATCCATGGCATTCCTCATATCCATCTGCCTTTCCTCTAGATCTTCTGTTACGTTGTCGATCCATGTTTTTCTTTGACGTCCTCTACTTCTCTGTCCCTCCACATTGCCGTGCAGAGCCGCAGCTGGCAGTCTTCTGTCGTCCATTCTTGATACATGTCCAAACCACGTGAGTCTTCTCTTCTTGATTTTGTCCACTATTGTTTCCTCCGCTCCCAGTTCTTCTCTGGTCTTCTCATTTCTGATCCTTTCCCTTCTACTTCTGCCCAGTATTCCCCGCAGCCAGCTCATTTCGGCCACTAGTAGTCTCCTTTCGTCCTCCTTGCGCAAGCACCAGCACTCCGATCCATACAGCACTACCGGCACTACCAGAGCTCCATACACGCTACCTGTCATCTCTTGTTCATTCAAATTCATCCAACCCTCGAAATCTCTGGAAAACTGTAAACAATCTTCTTCACCGCGGCACCTCTCACCCCCTTCCGAACTCAATCCCATCTGCGTCCATTGCTGACTCTTTCGCATCCTTTTTCACTGACAAAGTTTCCACCCTTCGTCTCTCACTACAGACTCTCTTATCGAAATCTACCAGCACGCAAACCGACTCTTCCTATTCAGACGCAACTTTGCCACCTACAATATCTTTCAACCTCTTCGAGCCTGCTACCGAAGCAGAAATTATCACCCTCATTCAGGCCTCTCAAAACAAGCAGACTCTCTTATCGAAATCTACCAGCACGCAAACCGACTCTTCCTATTCAGACGCAACTTTGCCACCTACAATATCTTTCAACCTCTTCGAGCCTGCTACCGAAGCAGAAATTATCACCCTCATTCAGGCCTCTCAAAACAAGCAATGCGACCTTGACCCAGTCCCAACATCTTTGCTAAAAGACTGTGTAGCCCTTCTTGCTCCCACGATAACCAAGCTCATAAATCTGTCACTCTCAACCGGTACCTTCCCTACGCTTTTCAAAGACTCAGTTGTTAAACCACTTCTCAAAAAACCATCTCTGGACAAAGAACTCCTATCCAACTATCGTCCAATTTCAAATCTGTCATTCTTATCCAAACTCTCCGAACGGATTGTCCTCTCTCGTCTCAACAGTTACCTCATCTCCAACAATCTTCTAAACCCAAACCAGTCTGCCTACACTAAGCATCACTCTACCGAAACACTCCTGGCCTCGCTCTACAACAAGCTTGTGATGGCGATAGGCCGTCAACAAGTCTCTTGTCTGTGCCTCTTAGACATCTCTGCAGCCTTTGACACAATAGACCATGCTATTCTTCTCAATCGCCTCTCCTCTGTCTTTGGAATCTCTGGCACTGCCCTCTCATGGATCAAATCATACCTTTCCTCACGCTCTTTCATCGTTAGCGCTTCTGGTCACTCATCTAATCAACAAATCCTCACATGTGTGTCCCTCAAGGTTCAGTCCTTGGTCCTCTCCTGTTCATTCTCTATACCTCCCCACTCAGCAAACTCATTTCATCATCCTCTGCTGATCATCACCTCTATGCCGACGACACTCAACTATTCATATCTTTCTCCCCTCGCTCCTTCTCAGACGCACTAAATCAGCTACGTAACACAATCACTCAGATTTCAGCCTGGATGACCGCTAATCTGCTCTGCCTCAACCCCTCAAAAACAGAATTTCTCATCATTGGCCTACGCGAGCAATTAAACAAACTAGACTATCCTTCTGACTTTTCTCAAACAGACCCAACTCTTCCTACGCCATACTCTTCTCCTGTCCGCAATCTCGGAGTCATTTTTGACAAAAACCTTACTTTTTCTGACCACATCACCCAGCTATCCCGCACCTGCTATATGCACATCCGCGACCTCCGTCGATTGCGTCCAATTCTAAATTACAAGACCGCCTGCACAATAGCCACCTCAATAGTTCATTCCAAACTCGACTACTGCAATTCGCTCTTCCATGAAATAGATTCTCTTCAAATTAAACGCCTCCAAACTATCCAGAATGCTCTTGCCCGCGCAGTCACTAAGACGCCCAAACATCACCACATAACCCCTGTTCTCAAGTCTCTTCATTGGCTAAAAGTTTCTCAGCGCATCCATTACAAAATTGTTTCTCTAACCTACAACGCTCTTCAAACCTCTCAGCCCTCCTACATTCGTCAACTAATCACCATCCAACCGCACAGGTCTACGCGCTCATCATCATATCTTTCTCTCTCTCGGCCTCCAGTATCATCCTCTCTGAAATTCTGCGACCGCTCCTTAGTCTATGCTGCACCAGCTCTTTGGAACGGACTCCCAACATACCTCCGCATGTTCGCTCATCCCCCTATCTCTCCTGCAGTCTCACCTCCAAATAATAATTCAACCTCTCCTCCGCTTGCACTCTCCTCTGCTGCATTCCATTCACGACTGAAAACCGAACTCTTCAACCTATCCTATCCAGATTCCAATCAGGTTCCATCACCCAACCACCACCATCACCGACAACCACCGTAGCACCACGCTGTCTCCTCGGCTTGACCTCCCCGGATTTTGACCTGGCACCGGAACGAAAACGGCAGCTCTGGCTATTGCGGACTTGATTTGATATAGCGCCGGTGAATAAGCTGGTCTCCCTGACGTGGCTTTTGTGGGCGCTGAGAAATTCTCGAAGATTTACATTACATTACATTACAATCTCATCTTGGTTCTTGTCGACACGCCTTTCGATTTCCACACCTTGTTCAGGCGACCGAACATCGCACATGCCAGACCTATTCTGCGTCTAATGTCCTTTGTACAGCGACCATCCTCCGTAATCAGACCTCCCAAGTACACGAATTCTGTCACCTGCTCAAGCACCTCACCATCCAGTCTGACCTCCAGTTCCTCATGTTGTTTACCGATGGCCATTGTTTTTGTCTTTCCCGCATTGATTTTAAATCCCATTCGTTTGCTGCTACTATCAACTCTGTCCGTCAGTTCTTGTAGATCCTTTTCAGCGTCTGCTACTAAATCGATATCATCTGCAAAGCGCAGGTTGGTGAGCGTGCGGCCATTCAAGCTAATCCCGGATTCTACGTCTTTCATTGCGATGATAGTAGTCAACTACTTGACGTAAATTTAGAAAAAAGTTTCTTTTTCCTCCAAAGCAAAAAGTTTATGGACGAGACTTTGAGAAACCCAAAGTTGGAAATAATGAACACCGTCATGTAGATTTAGTCTATAATTTATCTCATAGACTTAATCGTCAGTGGCGGCCCAGGATTTTAGTTTTGAGGGTGGGGGGGCTAGCGCCGCCACTGCTAATCGCTGCAGTAATAACTGGCATCATGCCATTGATTCTATTGCAATCCTGTTCACAGTCACCTTTACTTCCCCTCACTTTAATATTTGGCTCCTCTATGTGCTAATAGGCCTAGCTGTTTTTTTATATTAGCAGACTAATAGTCTTCACCAACTTCTCCCACCGAGTTCCATCTGTCGGCCTAGCTTTCCAATTTATGAACTGCAAGCGCGAAAACGAGGTTTTGCATTACAAAGTCCTGACTTACACGCCTTTATTTCTATGTCGGCATGCATGAATTATCGTGTAGGCTAGTCTTGAACACGGCGTCAGTAGATGTGGTGGTTGTCGCCAATCTATTGTCGATATAAACGACAACTGGTCCCCAGACAACTGGTCCAACGACAATTCGTCCATCGAAATAGAGGCCGGATTAATGAGAAAGCGCTTGACAAACGGAAGGTGGATGAAGGCTCTTCATTTATGAAATAGAAGCTGGATTTATGAAAAGACTCTCGTGGTTTTCTACCCTAATAGGAAGCTGGATTGATGATTTTTATTCATGTACTTCAACATGCATCTAGCTTCTATTTCAGATCTAAAAGCACCTTGGTCAAGCTTCCATCTCTTAAACGTGTTTTCATCAATCCAGCTCCTATTTCACCTGTAAAAGAACCTTCATCCAGCATCTATTTCCCAAGTGTGCTGCTCATAAGTCCAGCTTCTATTTCACCTGTAAAAGAACCCTCATCCAGCTTCAATTTCTCAAACGTTTTTCATTAATCATGCTTTTATTTCAGCTGCAAAAACCATCGACTAAAAAATTCCCAGGGAACATTTTGTCGTTAACCATTTGTCGATGAATCAATATTTCTTGGACCAATTGTCGTTGGACCAGTTGTCTGAGGACCAGTTGTCGTTGGACCAGTTGGCAGTTGTCGTGACACCATAATTATCTTCTTCGTTTTCGTCGTTGCTGTTGTTTTGTTGGTTGTTGTGTTGGTAGCCAACATTTCACTTCAAGTCCCGGTCGCATTTACCCGAATCCCAAGTCGTATAGCATCGTAAAATTATTTAAAACAAGTTTTAGTCATTTTTTCATCGTTCATCCAACTTCTAATTCTACTATATCATTGTTCCGTTACTCATCCAACTTCTACTTCAACTAAAAATATTTTGATAGTTCATCCAGCCTCTAGTTTTACGGTAACAATTTAGCATAAAACCATGATTTCCTCGCTAGTCCAACTTCTGCTTCTGTTAATTAATATGCTCATCCAGCTTCTAACGACGTCAGCAGTAATATCAAATTTTCATCGTTCATCCAACTTCCAGTTTACGGAAATAAAGTATCTCTGAAGTGCTATACGACTTGGGATTCGGGTATAAGCGTCCCGGTCTCAAGTCCGTGTGTACAGAACTCGGTGTTCTGGGTACGTCTGAACCGGTCTAAAGGTTTCAAATTACCCCCTCCTAAACATTACCCCCGGTAACTTTAAGCCGGTTTCAGATTACTGTGAAGTTGGATGAAACCGGTTTTAAGTTACCCTCGGGGGGTGAACGGACATTTCCCCCTGGACATTTCCCCCGGACATTTCCCCCCGGACGTTTCTCCCCTACCTTAGGACATTCCCCCCCCCCGTATGCGGAAACCATTGTTTTTATGGTCTTCAACATATGAAAAGGTGCTTGAGAAATGGAAGCTGGATGAAGGTATTTTTAGATCTGAAATAGAAGCTGAATTGATGAAAAAATGCAAGTTAAATAGAAGCTGGATGAAGGTATTTTTAGATCTAAAATAGAAGCTGGATTGATGAAAAAATGCAAGTTAAATAGAAGCTGGATGAAGGTATTTTTTATATCTTAAATAGAAGCTGGATTGATGAAAAAATGCAAGTTAAATAGAAGCCGGATGAAGGTATTTTTTTATCTTAAATATAAGCTGGATTGAGAAAAAAATGCAAGTTAAATAGAAGCTGGATGAAGGTATTTTTAGATCTGAAATAGAAGCTGGATTGATGAAAAAATGCAAGTTAAATAGAAGCTGGATGAAGGTATTTTTAGATCTGAAATAGAAGCTGGATTGACTTAAGGGGGGAAATGTCCGGGGGGAAATGTCCTAGTCGAAATCGGGGGGAAACGTCCAGGGGGAAATGTCCGGGGAGGAAATGTTCGGGGGGAAATGTCCAGGTGGGGAAATGTCCTACATTCGAAGAATAAGAATATTAATCTAAAAACCGGTTTCATCCTACCCCCTATGGTTTCAGGTTACTCCAGTGAAAGCGTTGTTTTCGTCAAAACAGCTTCTATTTCACCTACATAGAACCTTCATCGATCTTCCATTTCACTTATCTGGAACCTTCATCCAACTTCTATTTCACCTATAGAGAACCTTCATGCAACTTCCATTTTCCTAACCTTCATCCAGCTTCCATTTCACCTATAGAGAACTTTCATCCCGCTTCTATTTTACCAATAGAGAACCTTCATCCATCTTCATTTTCAAGGTATAGAGAATTTTTCATAGATCCAACTTGCGTAAAACTAACATACATTTTGAAATTTTGACCTTCGTTCGGAGTAGGCCTATTTCCACTTTGAATATGTTCTAACCCTTGTGGTTTATGTAACACCGTGGAGGGCCTTTTGCTAAGGGTTTTCCCAGGGTGTAGCCTATTGTCCGGTGGATTATCCGAGGTCGTTAATGTCAGTTTCAATTTTTACAGATCACACATCAGAGTAGAAAAATGCAGATGTTGGCAAAACGTATCATGGTTTAAACGTAAAAATTCTTTTCTGCTTCTGTTTAGCAAAAACATCACGCATGTTTAAGAATGGCTGCAATGATGATTGCATTGACTTTTCCATTACATTAATCAACGTTGATTTAAATAAAAACAAAAGCAAATTTAATAAATTAAACTCTTGCCGCTTCACGTAGTGATTTTTAACTATTGGCTTATAATAATCACATTTCAATATTTCCTATAGGCCTATTCTCAGAAATATTCGCAAATCACTAGTCATGTCTCAAAACATTTCTTCCGAGTGTTCATTCGGCAACGAAGGAAATGCAGGACAAGAAACGACGCGCAGCTCCCGACAGACTCTGAGAATCCTTGATAGTCGTAAGAAAGGAAACAAGACAAGCCGTTCCAAAGACACGAAATACGAATGCGAGTTCTGTAAGAAAATGTTTAATTACGCTTGTTACTTGAAGAATCACATGAAAATTCATAGCATAGAGAAACCATACCAATGCCAGATGTGCACAAAAGCGTTTGTATACCGGAGTCAACATCAAATTCACATGTCAACACATACAGGCGAGAAACCATTCCAATGCCAAGTATGTCAAAAACCTTTTTTCCAGCAACCTAGTGTAAAATCCCATGTAAGAATTCATTTTGAACAGAAGCCGCACCAGTGCCCGTCATGCAACTTTGAAACTAAATATAAAGATTACCTAAAAAGGCACATCAGAATCCATACTGGGGAGAAACTATACCCTTGTCAGATATGTAATAAAGCATTCTCAAGCTCCTCAGCCGTGAGAAGTCATGAAAAATTCCATTCTGGAAATAAGCCATTTCCGTGTCATGTTAAACTTTGTTAAAAACAATTCGTCACATCTACAGCACTAAAAGTTCATGCAAGACGGCATACAGGAGAAAAACCTTTCCAATGCCACGTATGTAAGAACGGTTTATCTCAAAAGGTTAGTCTGGCATATCATAATAGAAATCATTCTGGATATAAACCATTTCAGTGTGAGACGTGTAAGAAACAATCTGCGGGTCCATGTTCGACTCCATACTGGAGAAAAACCTTTCCTATGCCAGATATGTCAAAAATCGTTTGCTTATTCTTCCAGTCTGCAAAGTCATACTGGAGAAAAACCATACAAATGCCATGTATGCAAAGAATGGCTTGGTCATCCTTCCAGCTTACGATACCATGTCAGAATTCATACTGGAGAAAAACCATACCAATGCCAGTTTTGTCAACAAGCATTCGCACAAAGATGCAATCTTTTGGTTCACATTAGAACTCATACTGGATAAAAACCATACATTTGCCAGGCGTGCAAAAAAACGTTCTCGTCCTCTTCTTACCTGGAAATTCAGAAAAGATTTCACTCTAAAGGAAGACCATACCTATGCCAGCTATGCCATAAAACGTTCGCACGCGATTCAGGTTTCAGAAGTCATGAAAAATGCCACTCTGGAGAGAAACCATACATTTGCCAGACATGCCATAAAACGTTTTCATGTACATCTGGTTTGAGAAATCATAAAAAAATGCAACTCTGGAGATAGACCGTTTTTGTGTCTGGTTTGCAAAAGAACATTTTTAAGATCCTCCCAGCTGCAAATTCATGTTAAAATCCATGATAGAGATATGCCACACCAATCCAATACATTCGCATATCAATGTGGCCACAAAAGTGACACGAAAATCCATTCAGGAGATAGACATTTTGAATGCCAAATTGTCAAAAGACTTTCCGCATTCCTTCAAGGCTAGCACAACATTTTAGAATTCATTCCGGAGAGAAGCCTTTCAAATGCCAAATATGCGATAAAAGTTTCACCCATTCATCCAGTTTTAGATATCATGCTAGAGTCCATACCGGAGAGAGACCTTTCGAGTGTCAGGTCTGTAAA
This sequence comes from Lumbricus terrestris, assembly GCA_949752735.1. Taxonomy (NCBI): domain Eukaryota; kingdom Metazoa; phylum Annelida; class Clitellata; order Crassiclitellata; family Lumbricidae; genus Lumbricus; species Lumbricus terrestris. The sequence continues at coordinate 56,255,463 of OX457042.1, forward strand.
AAGCGATTTTCTAGGCATGGTAGTCTAACTGACCATGTTAGAATTCATACTGGAGAAAAGCCTTTCGAATGTCAGATATGCCAGAGGCGTTTTACTGCCTCTGCTGGTTTACGTAGTCATTCAAAGTTTCACAGCGGAGTGAAGCCATATCTTTGTCAGGTCTGTCAGAGAACATTTGCATTCTCTTCAGATTTGAAACATCATGAAAAAATTCACACTTTATAGAAACCACTTGCTTCAGGTATTTACGAAAACATTTTCCAACTTTGCAAAAACAATCATGTTCGAATACTTCTTGGAGAAAAGCCACCTTTCAGAACATTTTCATGCAATTCTGTCCTGCAGATAGATAACACATTAGCACCTGCTAATTTTTATGTTTGACAATTTTTTGTTTATTCCTCCTGACCAAATGTTCGTGAAAAAACTAACTCTGTTAGATGTCTTGTCTAGGCCTTTGTCAGATACATCGGAAATAATGTCTCGAAATCTTATAATCTAAAGACATGCGTGAAACTCAATGGCTAAAACTGTACATAAGCCAGATAGGCCTATAAATGTAAGAAACGGGATTTCTCCGATCTTCAAGCCAACAATGTTGCGTTAAAATAAACACTGAAGACGTTGCAATGCCAGTAATGTGAGATTCGATGGGGATATCATATCAGTATCTAAATAGACACTAGAGAAGACATTCTGAGGAGAAAATCTACTTGCATTAGTTATGCCAGCGGAGTTTTCGTTAAAGAATCTATGCAGGAGAATACAGTTTGCTTTAACGGTAATCTTTTTGGAAGACCTTTTAAACCGTTGAGTCCACACAGTTATGTTGAAACTAATTCTTTTAAACTTTCTCCCAGCGCCACTTATGCCTGAATGGCAGTGAAGGCATACCCAAACCACGCTCCTCTGCAGATTCACAAGACACGAAATAAATTTATACAGCTATGAATCCTTAGAATAGCTGTACTAGAAAACAGTCAGGATACATCATAGCCACAAAAGACCTCATGATGAATTGAAACTGTATGCATGATGAATAATATGTGACGACGTATTTGCGTACTGCATAAGTTAAACTGTGTCCAGGCTTACACCCATTGCCTCCCTTCTAATACTATATCGATCGGTTCGGATAATGAGCGGGACTTTGGATGCTCTAGAGGCATGGATGTCATTCAATAGACTGCGCTTGAACCCATCTAAGACCAAATTTATTTGGTTAGACACACGGCAGCAGCTTGCCAAGCTTGATCTATTCTCTCTTGCATCTGAATTTCCTGGCTTTATCTTTGCAACTACAGTTCATGACCTCGGTGTCCAACTTGACCAAGAACTCACTTTCGCTCCTCAACTTCACCGTCTTGCTCGAGACTGCTATTATCAGCTGCGCCAGCTTCGCACTGTCATCCGCTCTTTTACGTCTGCTGCTACTCTAACTTTAGTGCATTCCTTCGTTACATCTTCGCTCTACATTGGCCTCCCATCCAGCAGATTGACTTGTCTTGACCGGGTGTTGCGCTCTGCTGCGCGCCTAATTGGGCAAATCCCTAAAATATGGTCATGTCTCAAATTACATGCTTGAGGTACTTCACTGGCTCCCTATCTGCCAGCGTATTGAATTCAGGGTAGCTGCATTGGTATGGCGATGTTGTCAGGGCCTTGCTCCAATTTACCTCCGAGAGCTATGCAGTTTTACATTGGGTATCCAAGGACGTCGTCAGCTACGCTCTACTGATAAGGGAGTCCTCTTGGTTCCTTTTGCTCGTACTACAACTACTATGAAGAATCGAGCTTTTTCTGTGGTTGGCCCAGTGGTCTGGAATGGCCTTCCTTTTGAGCTACGCCTACACCATGGGACACTGCCAGGATCCTTCCTTACTAAACTTAAAACTGTTCTTTTTTGGCGCGCTGGAGTCGGGAGCGCCTCTCGAGAATTTTTTTCTTGAAGGAGCGCTATATAAATGCCCGAATGAATGAATAGTGTAAGTAGGCTAGGTCTAATTGACCACTGGGTTAAACCGTATCACTTCCTTGCGACTAGGCCTACTTAGGCTACGCCGAAAAATAATAATAGTGTACTGACTATAACGCGCAGCTTTAACAATTCATTCAAATGCTTCTCGTAATAAAATTATATGTATCATAATTGTTTATCTGATCTTTTGCTCATCTCTTCCTGAACCGTGACATCTGTGTACAATATAATTCATCACAGTTTGCCTCCATTGACTGACCTTAAACACCTGCAGCATAATGTCGCAAAACGGCCTTTGCGACTCTGCTCTTCATGGCCCCGCCTGGCGAATGCGTCAGAAACTCTTTTCGCCCACGCGGTCCTACTCTTGGGCACCACTTTTATTGATTGCCGTCGCCAGTCATATAGACGTGAAAAGAGTGGATGAGGGAGTTGTGTCTACACGTCTGCGACGCTACGGACGACTACGGGTATCTGCACGTCTACGACTTCCGGTGGTGACCGTTCGACTTCCGGTGGCTACGTCTACGAGTGCCGGTGGCTATCTACGACTTCCGGTGGTTACGTCTACGACTTCCGGTGGTGACCGTTCGACTTCCGGTGGCTACGTCTACGAGTGCCGGTGGCTATCTACGACTTCCGGTGGTTACGTCTACGACTTCCGGTGGTGACCGTTCGACTTCCGGTGGCTATCCACGACTTCCGGTGGTTACGTCTACGACTTCCGGTGGTGACCGTTCGACTTCCGGTGGCTACGTCTACGAGTGCGGGTGGCTATCTACGACTTCCGATGGTTACGTCTACGACTTCCGGTGGTGACCGTTTGTCTTCCGGTGGCTATCCACGACTTCCGGTGGTTACGTCCACGACTTCCGGTGGTGACCGTTCGACTTCCGGTGGCTACGTCTACGACTTCCGGTGGTGACCGTTCGACTTCCGGTGGCTACGTCTACGAGTGCGGGTGGCTATCTACGACTTCCGATGGTTACGTCTACGACTTCCGGTGGTGACCGTTTGTCTTCCGGTGGCTATCCACGACTTCCGGTGGTTACGTCCACGACTTCCGGTGGTGACCGTTCGACTTCCGGTGGCTACGTCTACGAGTGTCGGTGGCTATCTACGACTTCCGGTGGTTACGTCCACGACTTCCGGTGGTTACGTCTACGACTTCCGGTGGTGACCGTTCGACTTCCGGTGGCTACGTCTACGAGTGCCGGTGGCTATCTTCGACTTCCGGTGGTTACATCTACGACTTCTGGTGGCTACGTCTACGAGACTTTTAAAAGACTTCGGCCACACTGGCGAAGCCGGACCCACGATAAAAACAATTATATTGAACAAAGGACAAATTTGTGTCAATTGGCGCCCAACGTGGGGCCTCCTTCTTCAAAGCTTCAACAATGGATTCTGCTGGAAGACCGATAATCAAACGGGGAGAGATCAACGATTGTGACGCTGTCTTTGGGTCGTCTGAAGATGTTCAAAGAGATGTTGTTGACCTTGAGCGATGTCCAGAGTTGTTTGGTCATCGAATTGTTCGCTGTTGCAGACATGTACCTGGACAAGATTGCAATATCATCATCATCTGTGACAGCTGTGAAAAGCGGATGCAAGGAATCCGCTACAAGTGCATGTTCTGCCCGGACTTTGACTTGTGCGCCGTGTGTGAGGCAAAGGACGGAGTTTATGACCCGACCCACATTCTGCTGAAGCTGAGCGTTCCTGTGGAAATGGCTCGGCTCGATTATTCCACCGTGGAGTCTCTGTTGAGGAATTCACCAACCAAACGCTCTGACCAGATTGAAGTGGATGGTCCTGCAGCTGGTGATTTGGACCAGGAAAATGATGTTCTCTTCCAGGAGGATATTCGGAGAGCAGATCTACTGACTGTGGAGGACCTGCTGAGCGCAGAGCTCAACCCCAGGGAACTCAATGGAAGTTCACTCGCAGTTCCTTCCAACAATCCACTGGCTGACACTCCACCACGCACTCCGATCGGGATGGGAGCCCTAGAGCCGGACCTGGCATCGCAGACTGACGGACCAGCGGATGCCTCGTCGACCGCAGACACCCCAGACCTGTTAAACAAGGCCGTCATGGCAGATCTTGTGCACAAGAAGATGTCCGACCTGGTGACCGCAGGCGATTACGACTATGTCGATGCAAATGGTGACAGCGATTTGAGTAACTACAGTGACGACTTCTACATTGTTCCAGTTCCCGATTGCTTCAATCCAAATCTGCCGCCAAGAAAAGAGGCGTCGACAACCATTGTCATTAAGAAGCCAGGTGGCACCAGAACCAGCTGCTCTTTTAAATCTGTCGACGATATGCTGAGAACGTCGAGTTGCCTAGCAAGCGCCCCTCTCCTGTCGCCCAAGTGCTGCTTCTCCACTGGTTCCCTTGACAACGAACCATCGGAAGAAGACAACAACAAAATTTCTGGGTGGACGATCGTAGGGAAGAGAAAACGTCGGAAAAAGATGGAAAATATTGTTATAAACGTCGATTTCCAGACCAGCGATCTTTCGTCGATATTCGCTAACGAAGTGCAAGTGGTTCCTGGCGATATTGCTTGGGAGGATCTCGAATTAATGTTGAAGGTCTACTCGGACCATGAAAGCATAAAAGTGTCGTACGCTGACGACGATGATGACTTGGTGATAATTGAAAGCCAGGAGGAACTGAAGGAGGCTTTCAAGGTCGCCCGAAAGTGTGACAACACGTTGAAGTTGACGCTCAGCGGTCATTCTGCCGCTGAAGATTTCTCCCCCGGACGTGGGAGGATGTCGCAAAACGGCCTTTGCGACTCTGCTCCTCGTGGCCCCGCCTGGCGAATGCGTCAGAAACTCTTTTCGCCCACGCGGTCCTACTCTTGGACACCACTTTTATTGATTGCCGTCGCCAGTCATATAGACGAGAAAAGAGTGGATGAGGGTCGTTGTGTCTACACGTCTACGACGCTGCAGACGACTACGAGTGATCGGATCCTCTGGTATCTACACGTCTTCGACGCCTCTGGTATCGACACGTCTTCGAGTGCCGGTGGCTATCTTCGACTTCCGGTGGTTACGTCTACGACTTCCGGTGGTGACCGTACGACTTCCGGTGGCTGCGTCTACGAGTGCCGGTGGCTATCTTCGACTTCCGGTGGCTACGTCTACGACTTCCGGTGGTTACGTCTACGACTTCCGGTGGTTACGTCTACGACTTCCGGTGGTGACCGTTCGACTTCCGGTAGCTACGTCTACGAGTGCCGGTGGCTATCTACGACTTCCGGTGGTTACGTCTACGACTTCCGGTGGTGACCGTTCGACTTCCGGTGGCTATCCACGACTTCCGGTGGTTACGTCTACGACTTCCGGTGGTGACCGTTCGACTTCCGGTGGCTACGTCTACGAGTGCCGGTGGCTATCTACGACTTCCGGTGGTTACGTCTACGACTTCCGGTGGTGACCGTTCGTCTTCCGGTGGCTATCCACGACTTCCGGTGGTTACGTCCACGACTTCCGGTGGTGACCGTTCGACTTCCGGTGGCTACGTCTACGAGTGCCGGTGGCTATCTACGACTTCCGGTGGTTACGTCCACGACTTCCGGTGGTTACGTCTACGACTTCCGGTGGTGACCGTTCGACTTCCGGTGGCTACGTCTACGAGTGCCGGTGGCTATCTTCGACTTCCGGTGGTTACAGCTACGACTTCAGGTGGCTACGTCTACGAGACTTTCAAAAGACTTCAGCCACACTGGCGAAGCCGGACCCACGATAAAAACAATTATATTGGACAAAGGACAAATTTGTGTCAATAATATATTTTCATTCGATCCCTGACCACGATCAGCACGGTGATGCACAATGGTCGATTGGTTGGAGCGGTCAGCGTGTAACACAGAGCGAGCAGCGCCAATCCGTCCAAGCAGTCCAAGCTCCTCCAGTCATAATTGTTCTTCTCGCAAGCTCTTTCAATAGCCTAATAATTGTCGAAAACAGCGCCTTTATATCTGCGACACGCATCTTTGAAACCTTTAGTTAGTGTGTCTTGGATCAAAGAGGCGTGGTACATAGAAGGTAGTCTCGTTCCAACCAATAATACTGAGCTCGATGAACGGTGAGCCTTGCGTGTGCATTTGATCTTCTTACACCAGAGTCTCATAACTACCAGAAATAAGCTTATTTTGCAGTTCTTAGCAATCTGTAGCAACCTAGCGCAATCTGACGTCTAACTAATTTAAAACGCGTTTACAACAAACAAGTTTCAAAAAATTTATTTTGTTCAACCTGGGACTAATATTCGATGTTAGTCCCAGGTTCAATTGCATAATAGACATGCAACGTATGACACTATGATTATACTATTGTTAGGTTCACTGCAGGTTTTACGATAGCGAACCAAGAACCTACTTAATAGACTTACATTGCCAACATTTAATGTCAATTTTTCTTGAATTAGGTAAATCAACATCCGATGCCAATGTTCTAGTGTTTAATTACAGGCTAACTGGCGAACGCTGTATCGGACGAAGATAAATGAAAAACTGCATTTTGATACACCTCGTGGTTTGTTTGATCGGCAAGATTTCCACTAGGGCAGATGAACTGCGCAAGTAGGCTATGCATCTGGAATAGCGGTAGCCTAAACATTGCGTTTCAATAGGTTATGAATAAATGGCCTACTGAACATATTTTGGATGCTGTTATTGCACATTCTAAGTCGAAGGATGAAAAACACTGAACATGCCGAACACAAAATTATGTAGGCCTAGGCCTATAAATAAATGGGTTCTTTTTCAGATTAAGAACCTTCCTTGACTTTGAAAATTAATTTGATCATTTTGATGCAATTATTTATGCAATAGTAGGCTACATACCAACCTTTGTGAAACCTAAGACAGCTCTGCAGAAAGGCATTTTTTGAAGTAAGACTCGAAAAATCCGCAATGTTTAGGCCTACATTAATTTAGCTAAAATGGGTCAATGGAGTCACCAGAAACACAATTTTCGGTCGACAAACTATATTTGGTGCTCATTAACAGTCAGAATCGAGTGAAAAACATGTTAGCATGACGGCTATTGCATAAAGTCGCAACTTTGATGTGAGTTTGATTTTATGTAGGCAAAATGTTTTGATGTAGTGTCCCATTTTTGAGACGCTACGCACTTATGGTTTAACTAGCTGAATTATCCGGCGTTGCCCGGAAATATAAATTTTTGTCCCAGCCACGCCTGACCCCGTTCCCACTCCGCCATTCTCACCCCGTCTTCCATCGTCCCCCAATTTCCGTATTTTGTCCGCACGCTGGCGCCCGCGTTAAGAAGTCACCTACCTCTCCGCTAGGTGTAGGCCTATACTGTACAGGTCTGGTCAATAATTGAAGGGCTTATTTCCAAAACCTGTTAAGTCCACTCGACACGCAACTGAGAAAAACGACTTTTTCTGAAAAGTCACTACCATTCACCGCAACATGCTTTTCATAAATTGTTGGGTAGGCCTAAACGTGTATTTTAGTATCGTAAATTATTTCCACGCGTTTAATAACACACACAAAACCGCAAATTATTTCTGATAGCGTACATTTCACCAACTGATGTAACAGCACACTTAAAATTTGGTAAGGAGAAGATTATTGACAGAAAATATGCTTTTAAAATGTCACATTTCCCATGCGAAATCGCCGTTCGAATCGCCATTGAACCACAACATTTGCCCGTAAGTTGGGGTACGCGCGCAAACCATCGACGTATATTGGTCCATGCGACTATAAATAACGTGTACGCCAAGACTTCGGTCCTAAGTGCAAAATGAGAAATGGAAGCTGGATGAAGGTATTTCAAGATCTGAAATAGAAGCCGGATGGATGATAAAAAGCTTAAGAAATGGAAGCGGGATCAAGGTATTTTATATCTGAAATAGAAGCTGGATGAATGTTTTTATAGATCTGAAAAAGAAGCGGGATGAATGATAAAACGCTAAAGAAATAGAAGCTGGATGAAGGTTTTTGTATATCTGAAATAGATGCTGGATGAATGAAAAAACGGCTAAGAAATGGAGGCCGGATGAAGGTATTTATAGGTGTGAAACAGAATTTGGATTGACGAAAAAGCAAGCGAGAAATGGAAGCTGGGTTAATAAAAACATTGTAGCTTAAATTGGAGCTGGATTGATGAAGAATAATCATTATTGAATCAGAAGTTGGATTAATAAAACAGCCGATGCAATTGAGAAGCTGGACTTTTACTTACTTATTTATTTATTTTTGCCTGCTGTCATTGCACACTTGCCGCACGCAACTTCCGGAAAGGGTCAGAATTGAATAACAACTTCGATCGGCCGTTTGTTATGACAAAATATTAAAATTTTTCAATCGATTTCCTGTTTTTAGGCTAACAAATTCTAAGTATAATAGTACATCAGTTAGGCAATAGCACGTCGGCAGAAATAATTTGCGGCGCTTTTTGTGCCATTATAAGCGTGGAAATAATTCACGATACTAAAATACACGTTTACCAATTGTTCATTGCTACTTTGACAAAGGAAGTTTTTAAATCTACGCTTCTTTATTCCAATTATTTGAAGTCATATCGGCATTATTTACTTCCATTACATCGTTTTCTTGCTCCGCGATCATGTGACGTAAAGATTTGAGCTCAAAATAATGACATCATGAGTTTAGTCAACATAATATGCCGTCCTAAATAATGATATCGTTTTTATAACAGAGAAATTTAAAATATGGAAATATTTTTGGATCGCGATCTTTCTGTTTTTCTCTGGTGGATCAGAAGAAATAAGCCCAGAATAATCCTCGGAAATATTTTCGATGAAAGTAAATATCACGTGACCTCAAGCCGTCATGCCGTTGGCTGTAGGACTCTGCTAGACGCAATGGAGGCGCACGACGTGAAGGCTTTTCAATCGCTTATCGCGTGGAAGCTAAAATGTTTGACATCTCGCGTTATAAAGTGAATTGACAGTTGAAAATAGTCGCGTTGAACCACAAATTCCGGTAAGAATCAATTTCAAAATTTTTTGTAAAACGAATCGCTGTAATTTCCGAGTAGGGTCTGGGGCGAAATTCAAAATACATCCGGACATCCATCCCACAAACAGAAACACTTTCCGCCTTATTATATAGATTCCGTGCTTCACTAAATTTCATGACGTCATGAACATGCAACGATGCGACGATATCCAAATTAATCAGTTTTCTAACGGAAAAAATTCTTCGCTCTAAATAGGCTATATAGTTTAAGTTGAAAATGATCGCTAGGTCTAAAATGATCGTCAAGTTCTCTACGGCCGTTTCACGTCCTTGTGCTGATCATCACGCAAGTAATTTTTTTATGTCGATAAGTAAAGCAAGAAGAAATTAAAATTTATGACTTCATTCCTGTGCGTACTGTGTAGTTTGCGTAGTCATACAGTAGTCCACAACTGGTAAAAGTGTATTTTAGCGTATTTTAATATTTCGAAATCGATATCGTGCATTTTAGCGTATTTATTTATTTAGCATATGTATTTTCGTCTTTCGTTAATGAAATCGTTATTACGGTTCATGTTTCTATTGAAAAGTTAAAAACAGACAAATTTGAGGCGGATATTAGAAGTTGAATTGATGAAAACTTCTTGGTGAAATGAAAGCTGGATTGATGAAAAACGCTTGAGAAATGGAAGCTACATTAAGGTATCTTATGACTGAAATAGAAGCTGGATTGACGAAATAAACACGAGAGAAATGGAAGCTTAATTGATGAAAAGAATGCTTGAGAAATAGAAGTTGAATTGATGAAAATTATTTCCCTTAAATAGAAGCCGGTTGCCGAAAGACAATTGGGTTGATGGCAAATAATTATTTAAATAGAATTTGGTTGATGAAAAAATAATTGTTGCTCCAACAGAAGCTTGATTAACTAACGAAAATGATACATGCCAAGATTGAAGTCGGATTGATGAAAATACCTGCGTGAGTTAAATTCACTGGGTCAGGTTTATGGAACTCAATTCCTCTTTTTATCTGACCAGCGTCCAGTTTGCAAAGAGCTAAAACACCGCTACGCACGTAACGCACCTACTTGATTCATGACTACGAAACTATTACATAACCTTATATCCACTGATATTTTTAAAATAGTTATCTAATTTGACTTTTCGTAGGCCTACTGTTCATACTGTTTATGCTGCTCAATATTATTCATGCCGCTAGTCGTATAGCCGTTTGTTAAAGTAGTGCAAGTAAATATGTTATCATGCTATCGGGATGTTCATCCATTAGGGCCTTCCTTGTCACCATCCTGTTTTGTGAAGCATGCTGCTATGACTAATTGTTGATAGTTAAAATTAATTGAATTAAATTAATCATATTTCAATATTTCATGCAGCCTCAAAAATATTCACAATCACTAGTGATGTCGCAAAACATTTCTTCCGAGGGTTCATTTGGAAATATGGCAGCAAATGCAGCACAAGAAACAACGCACAGCTCCCAACGAAGTAAGAAGAACGTTGATATTCGTACGAATGGAAACAAGACAATCCGTTCCAAAGACAAGAAATACGAATGCGAATTATGTAAGAAAATGTTCAAGCGCACCTGTTACCTGAAGAATCATATGAAAATTCATAATGGAAAGAAACCATACCAATGCCAGATGTGTACAAAAGCGTTTTTATACCGGAGTCAACATCAAATTCACATGTCAACGCATACAGGCGAGAAACCTTTCCAATGTGAAGTGTGTCAGAAGCGTTTTTTCCTGCAGTTCCATGTAAAATCCCATGTAAGAATTCATATTGAAGATAAACCGCACCAATGCCAATCATGTAACTTTAAAACTAAATATAAAGAATATCTAAAGCGGCACACAAGAGGACATACTGGAGAGAAACCATACCATTGCCAGATATGTAAGAAAACATTCTCAAGCTCCTCAGCCGTGAGAAGTCATGAAAAATTCCACTATGGAAATAAGCCATTTTCGTGTCAGGTTTGCCAAAGACAATTCATCACATCTTCAGCACTAAAGGTTCATGTTAGAAAACATGCGGGAGAAAAAACTTTCCAATGCCAGATATGTAAGAAACGTTTCTCTCAAAATTCTGGTCTGGCATGTCATAGTAGGCAACACACAGGAGAAAAACCTTTCCAGTGCAAGATATGTAAGAGAGATTTCTTTCAATATGCTAGTCTGCCATATCATGTAGGAAGTCATTCTGGGGAAAACCATTTCACTGCGAAATATGTACGAGAGAATTTCCTCACTATAGCAGTCTGCAGTTTCATGTTCGACTACACGCTGGAGAAAAACCTTTCAAATGCCATGTATGTCAAAAGTGTTTTCTTCACCCTTCCAGTCTACGAAGCCATGTCAGAATCCATACTGGTGAGAGACCATATCAATGCCAGTTATGCTCACAAGCATTCGCACAAAGTGGTAACCTCGCAGTTCACGAGAGAACACATTCGGGAGAGAAACAATTTTTTCCCAGATTTATGTGTCGGAAAGCGTTTTCAAGCTCTGCAGGCCTGAGATACCATGAGAGATACCACTCTGGAGAGAAGCCATACATTTGCCTGGAATGCCATAAAACGTTCTCATGTTCTTCAGGTCTGAGATATCATGAAAGATACCACTCTGGAGAGTAACAAAAATTGCACTCTGGTGATGAACCGTTCTTGTGTCCGGTTTGCAACAAAACATTTGTAAAATCTTCTCAACAAGTCCATACGAGAGAGATGCCGCAACCATGCGACTTATGTGCGAAAGCAAACGCATATCATTGTGACCACAAACGTGGCAAGAAAATACATTCCGGAGACAAGAAAATTAAATGCCAAATGTGCGAAAAGAGTTTCAGCTGTGTTTCACAGCGAGAACAACATTTTAGAATCCATTCCGGAGAAAAGCCCTTCAAATGCCAAATATGTTATAAAACTTTCGCCTATTCAGTGTAGCATATCATGTTAGAACCCATACCGGAGAGAGACCTTTCGAATGCCAGGTGTGTAAAAAGCGCTTTTCTAGTCATAGCAGTCTAATAGGGCATGCTAGAATCCACGTAGTCATTCAAAGTTTCATAGCGGAGTGAAGCCATACCTTTGTCAGGTCTGTCAGAGAACATTCTAGTTCTCTTCAGCTCTGTGATATCATGAAAAAACTCACCTTCTATTATAGAGACCAATTGCCTCCTGAAGGTTTATGCGAAAACATTTTCCATTCCTGCAAATAAAAAACAAATAAAAAACATGTTCGAATACTTCTTCGAGAAAAGCCATCCTCTAGCAAAATTTCCATTCATTTCTGTCATGCGGATAGATGACACATTAGCACCTGATAGAAAACACAGCATAATAATTTTATATTGGACAATATTTTGTTTATTCCTCCTGACCAAATGTTCTTGTAAGTACTAATTCTGATAGATGTCTTACCTCGGCCTTTGGCAGAAACCTTGGAAATAATTACTCGAAATTTTATAATCTGAAGACATTCGTGAAACTCAATAACTAACATAAGCCAGATATAAATGTAAGAACGGGGATTTGTCCAGCCGTCAATGTTGGGTTAGACTAAACACGTTCCAATGCCAGAAATGTGAGATTCGATGGGGATATTATAGTGTCTAAATAGACAGAGAAGACATTCAGAAGAGAAAATTTACTTGCATTAGTTATTCCAGAGAAGTTCTCGTTAAAACATCTTTGCAGGAGAACACAGTTTTTTAAAGAACTTTAAAATCGTTGAGTTCACACAATTATGTTAAAACTAATTCTGTTAAACTTTCACCCAGCGCCACTTTTGCCTGAAAGTCAGTGAAGGCATATCCAAACCACGCTCCTCTGCAGATTCACAAGACACGAAATTCATCTATGGATCCTTAAATATCAGTAGACCTATTACTAGAAATCAATCGATCTATGCATCATCAACAAAAATTATAATAGCCACACAAGTTCTCATGATTTGAAAATGTTCGTTGCCTGTTGGGACTGCATCATCTTAGTTGGATATTATGCATGATGATTATGTGACGACGTATTTACGTACTGCATAAGCTTACTGTGAAATCCCACAATTTTAACTGTCGAAAAGAAGTTATCTGAAACAGAACGGAAAGAAATCACACTACATGTCTTGTCGAGATAAATTACTGTGGATGAAACAAAGAGCAAATGAAGATTTAGGCCTATGCTAATTTTCGTCGAGTTGACTTCAGTTTTTTCCAGGCCAATGGCTAAAGTTAAGCAAATAAAATTATTGACTTCTTATTTGATTACAACAATTTAGGACCTGTGTTTATAGTTTTAGTAACATCTTCAGTTCATTTAGTGTGTGACTAAGTCGATCAGTAGCCTACTTCAACTATAGGCCTAGATCTGCGCCTGATTTTCAAGTTGATTTTTACCGTGATGATATTGACTGCGTGAACAATAATAATCTTTGGTTTTTGTTGCTATCTTGTTTTTCACTCTTGCATGGCGCACAGTAGGCTTAATAATTATTATAGCTAACCAGTCTGTGCCGTACAACAATATGGTAGTGACATTCATGCAGCGTCACCAGACTCATCGTAATCCACATTTTCGACCACTGCGTGTGAATTCCTGGATCGTTAGGTGCAGATAATTTCCGTCTGTCTGAATAGAAGTTTCGTCTATTGAAATTGAGAAACCCATCTCTTTAGCGGATAAGTAGGTAACGTCTTATTGACCACTGAGCAAAAAACCATGTCACATCCTTGCGATTAGAAACGCCGGGAAACAAAATTAGGCCTATTGTCCTCACCATAACACGCAACTTCAACAATTCATTTAAATGCTTCACCAAATAAAATTATAATGTGTCAGAATTGTTTATTTATTTGCTCATCTCTTCCTGAACCGTGACAACGGGATAGGCCACAATTCATCACAGTTTGCCTCCATTGACTGACCTTAAACATCAGTAACATAATTACTATCTTCTGAACTTCATTTGATCCCCGACCACGAATGCACGGTAGCCGATTGGATTTGAGTGGTCGGCGTGTAACGCAGAGTAGGCTACGGCTTCAATCCTCGTCCGAGGCGATTACTGTGTAAGAAGGGTAATATCAAATTGCTGTTGTATTGCGTTGCATACGTAGCTTCGCCCTACTTAATTGATCACTTTGACTTAACGAAACTAAAGTAATAATATACGTGACACTTCGTGTGAAGTGTTTATCCTAATCCCCTTTCTTTGGAAGGAATCCAGGTTTCTGGGAGAGACATAAACCTCTGCCATTGTCATCAAGCAGTTCGGCGGATGACAATTGCGTTGGCAGATTTTTCATACGACTCATTTCGACGTCCACTGACAATAACATTAGGCGTAGGCCTACCGGTATTCAGCTTTACTAGGTTGGTCTGATGAGAAATAAAGGCCTGATATATTAGGTCTACATTGATTCAAAATAATATGCTGTTATTTTATTTAGGCCTATGTCTTGCAAGCTAAAGATAAAGATCGATAAAGTAATTTGCATAAGCATATAGGCCCAGAAGAGTCGGAGAAAAGAGGTCGTTGATACACACAATTAGAGAAAGACAAAGAAGATGGATCGGGCACACACTCAGAGGAGACTCGATGCTACGGACAGTCTTAGAGGGCAAAATGGATGGAAAAAGAACGAGGGGCAGACCGAGACAACAACTGTTGGACTGGATGATGAAAGACGGTTACCAGAGGCTGAAAACGAATGCACAGAACAGAGAAGAATGGAGACGTCAAACATTCGAACCTGCCTAAGGGCAGAGAACGAAAAGAAGAAGAAGATAGGCCTACTGTACAACTATATTTTGGCCATATTTACTATTATAACCTATAGCCTAAGTGAGTGTAAGACACGTGAACACTGAACACTGACTAAAAGTTGCAAATCTAACACAAAAGCAAGTTAAGTCGCATAAGATTCAACACAGGGTGAAAACGTGTATCGGTCATTATTAAACAGCAGTTGCTCGAGGTAGGCTTAAGACCAAATTATTGGAAATCACCCGAAAATAATATTATTAGGGCCTATGTGTCAGGCCGAGTCTGATCTTAGTACTGTTGTAAGCTCGAGCACTTATAAAAACTAATGTCAATCAAAAGACAATGCCGATTGTGAATTAAGAGTAGAATGAGAACTTAACGGAAAATAAGCTAAAAATCTGCAAAATAAAGCCGCAAGATTACTAAAGCGTATGCTCGCACACGAATCAAAATGCCCCTTACTTAACGACACGCATGTTACACAGAATAACAGGTTTTTAACTATTGGCCTAAGTTTTAATTAGGCAATAGGCTATATAATTTTTGTTTATTCAACAATCCGGTTGATAGACCGCAACCGATTACAGTATAGGCCTACAGTTATGCAGTTATCTTAATTAACCCATTAGTGCCTAATGTTCCACTTGTGGAACATTCCACTAAAAGTGGTCACCGGATGGTCGGTGTACAGCACGGGAACTAGGGATTTTGATGTAACTTAAGTCACCACCAAATTTATTCAAAGTAAGAAACATGAGGTTAATAATAGATTATCAATTTAACCACTGTGCAATAGGAAACAATAATAAGTCACAATGTGCATTCATTAGTTATTATCAAGTAGCCTATCAGGGTACGCTGTCTTGATTTAAAGAGACAAAGATTAGGTAACAGACTGATGGAGAGGGGAATCTCATTCCATGTTTGAGCCCCACTATATTTAACAGAGAAGCGTCGGATATTGGAGTGGGCATGGGGTAAATGGTAGGAGTCAGCGTATCTAGTATGATATGAAATTATGAATGTACCTCAGTAGTATGGAGGAAGAAGTTCTTGAACACAGAAGGCCATGAAAATATCTGAACATGAATTCGCCTATCTGGACCTGCCTAATTTGGTAAACATTGAGAAGGCTGAATTAATGGAATTTACCTTCATCCAGCTTCCATTTCTTTAGCGTTCGATCATTCATCCAGCTTCCATTTCTTAAGCGTTCTTCTAATTAATCCAGCTCCTATTTCAGATATATAAATACACTCATCCAACTTCCATTTTTTAAGCGTTTCATCGTTCATCCAGCTTCTATTTCAGAAATATAATACCTTTATCCAGCTTCCATTTCTTTAGCGTTCGATCATTCATCCAGCTTCCATTTCTTTAGCGTTCGATCATTTATACAGCTTCCATTTCATAAGCGTTCTTCTAATAATTATTAATCCAGCTCCTATTTCAGATATATAATACCTTTATCCAGCTTCCATTTCTATAGCGTTCCTCTCATTAATCCAGCTCCTATTTCAGATATACAAATACACTCATCCATCTTCCGTTTCTTAAGCGTTCGATCATTCATCCAGCTTCCATTTCTTTAGCGTTCGATCATTCATCCAGCTTCCATTTCTATAGCGTTCTTCTCATAAATTCAGCTACTATTTCTGATATATTAAACCTTCATCCAGCTTCCATTTCTTAAGCGTTTTCAATTCATCCAGCTTCTATTTCTTTAGCGTTCTTTAAATTAATCCAGCTCCTATTTCAGATCTCTAAATGCCTTAATCCAGCTTCCATTTCAATAGAACAGAATTTGTCTAAATCCGACTCGGTTTAAAGACAATAATATTCTCTTCATCGGTCCTAACTTCTGTTCCACCAACAAAAGTTAGGACCGGACCGCAATAATACCTTAATATATTAATGCAAGTTATGTACGAGCAACAAATATAATTATGTTGATCTTAGGACAGCCGTTAGTAGGATTACCACTTATACACAAGTTATATTCTTCTTCAGAGTTTATGTCCTATGAGGGGAGGGGTTGTCCAGGTTTTTTGTAGGTGGGTTGTGGTCAGGGAGTTTGTTTAGTCTGTGTGTGTGTGTGTGTGTGTGTGCCTGCGTGCCTGTCTGTCTGGTTGGAATGGCTGTGCCCCCGATGCTTGGATATATAAGGTCTACGAATACGCTGCGTCTTCATATCCACTGCTGTAACACCACTATGCTGCCAGATTGTTTGGCGCGCAAAGTTGAGTCGAAAACTTCCGGCTACGACTTCCGTTTAGGAACGTTAGGTAGTATTTTGCTCATCGGACGGAAACGATATATTTGAAGAAAATGCAGAACTTTCGCTTCGAAAAAACTCAAAGGAATAAAGTTTTGCTGGTAAGTGAGGCAGGTTATTGTTACACCCTACAATGCTCAGCTGCTTGGGGAAGGAATACTGGGTTTGTGAACTGAGGAGAAGGTGTTCAGGGTGCGGTGTAACTAGCGATAACCGTCTCCAGTTTGTGCAAACACAGGACCACAGTCATTTACCGGATACTCTACGAACTGAGATGCGTGTTGTCCAGACCCGTATGAAACAGGCGGCAGCTAATGCTATTGATGTCAGTACTACAACAAATGTCCTACAAAATGCTCTTTTAGCTGCATCTAGTGCAGCCAAGGCAAGGCTGCCCAGGACGGACCATCTAAAAAGAAATATACAGCGAAGCAGAAATAGACATCCTGCATATCGACATCCTCTTCCACAGTCACGTGATGACATTAATATTCCTCCAGAGTATCAAGTAACTGGTAGCACAAACAACGCAGAACAGTTCTTGTTGTGGTTTTGGAACCCAAAGAAATTTGCAGTTTCTACGCAGCTCTACTGGTATTTTGATGGACGGGACTTTTAGGACAACGACTCCTCATTTCCTACAACTTTATACCATTCATGGAACACGGCTGGAGACCAACCACAGACCTGGAAAGGCAGTTCCTCTGATATTTTTCCTGCTCCCGGATAAAACAGAAGCAACATACAAGCGTGCTTTTCATCAGGTGAGTGTACTTGTTCCAGGATGGGAACCTGAACGGCTGATGTTGGACTTTGAACGAGCCACAATTAATGCATTGCGGATGCAGTGGCCGAACGCACAAATGAATTGTTGTTTCTTCCATTTGAACCAAAACATTTGGAAAAGGATTCAAGGATTAGGTTTAGCAACATTCTATGGAGAAGAAACTGAAGCGGCTACGAAACTAAAAATGATCGCTGCACTGGCCTTTGTTCCCCCAGCAGAGGTTGTTAACAGTTGGGATGAGCTTCTACATATCCTTCAGCCATGGATTCAGCAACAATCATTAGACATTCAACACAAAATAGACGATCTTTTGATATACTTTGAACAGTCGTACATAGGGCAAATGGTAGCAGGTGTGAGACGTGAACCCAGCGTTGCACCAGTAAACCTTTGGAACGTCCGGGATCGTACATTGGAACATTATGGCAGAACAGACAATGAAGTGGAAGGTTTCCACATGAAAGTTGGTCATACAATGGGGGCACAGTTTCCAAACTTGTGGAAGTTTCTCGCAGGATTGCAGGGTCTACAGGCAGAAACAGAAAAGGTCATAGAAGAAATGAACGCTGGAGTTATAGGAAGAAAACAGCGACCAGAATATGTTCGCCTGGCGGAACGAATAGCGAACGTCACAGCTACTTGGCAACAGAGACAGGATCTGGAAACGTTCTTGCGAGGGATTAGTCACAATTTCCTTTACGGTGGACACTAGTCGATCCACATTACAACTTCTTGAACAATGATGTAATTTTAGGGATTCCACAACAACTGGTCTACCGACAACTCGTCTACCGACAACTCGTCTACGGACAATTGGTCTAACGACAACTGGTCTACAGACGAATAGTATTGATGTAATAGAAGCTGGATTTATGAAAATGGTTATTTAGCTAAAATTGAAGCTGGATTGATGATTTTATTCAGGTATTTCGACTTGCATCCAGCTTCTACTTCAGATCTAAAAATACCTTCATCCAGCTTCTATTTCTCACTCGTGATTTTTCGTCAATCCAGCTTCTATTTCAGATATAAAAAATACCCTCGTTCAGCTTCCATTACTTAAGCGTTTTTTCATCAATCCAGCTTCTATTTCAGATCAAGAAATACTTTCATCCAGCTTTTATTTCACAAACGTTATTTTCATCAATCCAGCTTCTATTTCACATGTAAAAGAGCCATATCATCCAGATTTAATTTCTCTTGCGTTTTTTTATCAATCCAACCTCCATTTCACCTGTAAAAACTTTCATCCCGTTCCCATTTCTCAAGCGCTGGATCAGTTGTCTGTAGACCAGTTGTCGTAGACGAATTGTCCGGAGACCACTTGTCGTTAGACGAGTTATCGGTAGGCGAGTTGTCGTGACACCAATTTTAGGCATGCCTATCCAGGAGTCCAAATTTTTTTAGTTCCGTTTTTCTATTCTCTTTTCGACCATGCCATCACAAAATGATGATGTATATTGCAGTTATGAGTTTTATTCTGCCAGACAAACGAGGGATGAGTTGCCGTGGAGTCAACATAAACAAATATGGGAAGTAGGCATCTGGAATAGCATATAAGAAACCAAGATGGAGAAAAGCTACATAGGTGCAATCACTGTAACAAAGCGTTTACAACGAAAAGAGGACTGGATTACCATGCTAAAAGTCACACATGAGAGAAATCGTACATTTGCCACATAGCAGTTTTAGTTAAATAAACTCTTTAACAAATTAGTCATACTGGTGAAAAACCATTCAAGTGCATTCTTTGTCAGAAAGTATTTTAAGCTAAGCCAAATCTTCGGCGATATACAATTACCCACTATGATGAGAGGCAATATAAATGCAAGCAATGTCACAGAATTTACAATATGACAATATCTGGCATCCTATGACAGAACTCACACTGGGGTTGAGCCATACAAATGGGATCTCACAGGGCATTTCGAACCAAAAATATAATTAACCGCCATAACAAGAATCCTTTGAAGTGCAAGCAATGTCACAAAGAATAAAACACTAAAAGTGCAATTTTGCCTAGAAACATTGCACTCTGTGGTTATCTTACAAATCACTGCACAACCCACATTGGAGAAAACCATTCTAGTGAAATTTGTGTAACAAAGCATTTGTTATGAAATGCAATCTAAATTCCCATACACAAACTCCTACTGCAGAAACTCCATACAAGTTCAATGTTTTACTGAAATGTCATGGGAAGACACACCAGTGAAGCACTAAAGAGATGCGATATTACATTCAAATGTCATGCATACGAGTCGAGTAGCAATCTACATAGACTGATGCAAGTAGGAGTGATTTCTAGGAAATCAATACGTAAACACCTTCTGGAATGAGATTTACCTTGCCTACTAAAGTCGGCAACTGTATTTACGAAAACGTTTTGCGTACATCAAGACCTGCTGAAGAACTGTCATCTACGCGTCTTGAAATCCCAAGCCCCGATTCGAAAGTTCTCTCTGAAAGTCTTTATTAACTTTATTGTTCCTTATAATAATTATGGATGATATCATTGTTACAACTTATGGATGTGGGTTATGTGCTTAAAAGTTTGAATATGAAATTGAGTTTGTGGGAGCATTGCTATGATCACTATCGTAAGGGTCCTGAAAAGGACACTTCTGGAACTGTTCGAAATACATTTTGCTAAGCCACACTACTCAGGCAGATAAAAAAGATTAGTTATAATGCAATTGTTCTTGCCTGTATTTATTCACATACGCCTAATACAAGCTTTTTTAAAGTTCAACTTCGTTCACAGTAACTGTTATGCTCTGTTCATCAACCAAGAATATACTATGTATAACCTTAAATAGATTAGAGCCTCGGGCTTCATGAATGTTCACTATTAGAACTAAAATGTAGAGATTTTTATGTTCGCGATGTACTAATGACCTCCAGTACTTAGCGAACTAATTAAACGAATATTATTCAAAGAATGACGGCACAGACTCTAACGTATACAGATATTTTTTACGTTTCGCTCTGAGTCGATAGTTTGTGCTGTGTTGACTGTATTCTTTATAATGACTTTGGTAACTCCAACTGTATCTAAGTTTCAAAATGCAAATGTCCATGTATGTTGATAGTAGATGAGAAGACAACTATTTGTATGCGAAAATCTTTAGGAGATCTTGGTTCACAATTTCTCAGTTTAGTTTCTGTTTGTTATTTTAAATGGCTTTCTAACGTTCCGCAAAACGTTGTAACTTTGGTTCATTAAAATCATTAAAAACGTTTATGGCCCCATTCTATAATACAGTTTTTAGTGTATGAAGACTTAATGGCCCATCCACAAATTATAATGTGCATGGGATCCCGCAGGATTTCTTGCAGGGAGACAGTCGAATCAGCCTGATGAGTCAAAATACCATGGCTGAAGAGATCTTTTCTGAGCAACAGGCTCATCTTACTCTTCGCTGAAATGACAAGATCATGCCAGATGTTACAGGGACAGGACGAGAATGGTATATTTCGCAAGGATGTTACCAAGCTATTAGGCCTATCCATCCCCTATCTCCACTCAGTGACAGCTATTGTCATGTCAGATTCTTGTTGGCTGAGATCTGAAGCTGGAGATTGGAAGACAAAATCCGGGCCATGTGTTTTAATACAGTGGCGAGTACAACGAGTTGCAAGGGCAGCATATGCATGAAGCTGGAAGCGAAATTTGGAAAGGAACTCTTGAACCCTGCCATCGATTCCATGCTTCTGAAATTGTTCTAGAAAAGTTTTTCACTGCATGCTTCTGCAAGAACTCCAGTATTGGAAGCCTTTAGCCAAGAGCTACTTGAGCTAATAGTCATCTTCTAAAGATGAATTACACCAAAGGGAATAAAGTTCAGGTAACCAGGTGCATTTCACCGACGGCGTTAGATGTCATATGCGATTTACATGATCAAGTTGTGCCTTTTCGTTTATCAATTTTCCATTCAGCAACGTCAGAGCACAGAGAGGATCATCTCGACCATCCTACAATGAAAAGGTAATGGTATCCTTTACTTGAAGTGTCGCTCTCTGTGACAGCAACTTAGTCTTACGTGAAGTACGATTTCACCAAGGGAATCCATACTTACCATGCCAGAGAAGTCTTACCTGTCCCCCTAACAGTATTTTCCCTACACTTTGATTTTTGTCAGAGACCCTGGTTCGCCACAGTTTTTTGACGAGTCATAGACTACAGCACGCGCAACGAATTTGATGATCTGGGACCTGATCTCAAGAGAGGTTCCCTACTGTACCTAAGCCACCACCAAAATATTCAAGATCATCGGATTGGGCTACTCTCTTCGTGATTGAGACTCACAACAATGGTAGTCAGAACAATCACACAGCGAGGCAAAATTAAGTCATCATATCTGACCCGACCTAAGAGTGACGAATGATCTGGAAGAGTGACTCTTATGCAGTCCTTCAGTGAAAGTCCTGGTCAGAAATAAGGGAGAGAAACAATTTTTTCTGCAATGGTCAAGTAAAGCCAGATGTTTTCAAATGTACTATGAGGAATATACTATGACAACTAGTACTGCTTTGGATTTTGCCTTATATCTGATGGTTATGCGTTCAATTTTGCTTGGATCTGTGAAAATTACAATGTGTCACAATGTTGCCTAAGTGGCTATTCTTACGGTGCTTTGAGCAAGTCCTAAATCTATTCCGATTTTCATCTAATTTGGCAGATAACTATATTTCTGAAGGTGGAACACAAAATTATATTGGTCGATGTTAACATCGACATTTTTATTTTTAGACACACCCTAATGCATACATAATGTATGTATGTATGCATGCATGTATGCATACATTAGGGTGGTCGTTAAAAATGAAAGTTTGAATTGAGTGTTCTCCAAGGCGCCATTTGGTTCCATTCTCCCCAGAAACATCACACAAAAAGTTGTAAGAGAAAATATTAACATTTAGGACTAGCACAACGCCATCAAAGTTTTACCCTTATAATAGCAAGTCTTCTAATGCTCAAAAGCAGCTATATGGTTGTAATCAACCAGGAATCTTCAAACCAGGAAGTAATTCAATTACTTGTAGTTTGTCCACACTTAAACATAATGATGCTACTGTTATCGTAATCATAATCATCAATTTATATAGCGCCACTTAAAGAGAAATTCCTCAAGGGCAAGAAAACCTGTATAATACACCGCATCACAGAAAACATCTATCATATCTTATGTCTTTACAAATACTACCTGTGTTGCCTTGTTGTCTTGATTGATAATAATAGCTTATTGTTCTTAGACTGCTACAGTAAGGGAACAGTAATAGTATAAATTATAATAGGGATAAATATAAATTTTTTGTGGTTTCATCTGTGCCCTTCGTAATTAATTTATTCTGCAAAATCGCCAACGTTCTTAATGATGTTTGATTTCTCAGAAATCTTTCTTTTTCTACCGTCATTGTTCATGGGGTTACTTGATGCAAGGAACTGATGTAATATTAAAAGCAGCAACCCATTTTAGATGCGAAATTTTATCTCAGATTTAGGCTAATATGTTTTCAACCTGAGGCGTTTTTACCTATCTCACAAATCAAATTGCATTTGGTCTTTGCATGGGTTTGAGCTATGGTGTAGTTTTCACTACACCAGAATCGCACAATAGCCCACGTTGAAAATTCAGCTGATATAAGATGGCGTGCTATCGAGCGATTTAACCTGATATTTAATCCTTGTAATGGAAGGCAGAAATTAAACCATGCGATAAAGTCATGTCTGACACGTCTTTGTCATCTGCGCCAAAATTGGCCGCAGCTCACTAACGATTCCAGCAGCGTGACTATTAGGGTGCTCCAAAAAACATGTTTTAAATAATTTTACGATGCTATACGGCTTGGGATACGGGTAAATGCGCACAGCGCAAACGGGAGCCATTCCATGTATACGGGACAGCAACTGGCAATTAGATGTCGTCCAATCGCCAGCGACCCACCACTTCCAAAACGCAATTCTTCGGTATGCAAAAATATACACTTCCCTCAAAGTGAAATCTCTGGCATGTTGCCCAAATAAGGTGTTCATCTGCAACCAAGAGTGTTGCAATGGGTGTTGTCTTGATGGTACTTTACTTATTCCCTTGGATTGGTTGGTCGTCTGAGATGTCCTGGTTGGTGGCCACTGTAATTTCAGCTGGATCCATTGTTGAGGATGATGAAGAGATTTTGAGTAGCACAATGCTTATGTGTTTGACGCCATCGCCTTTTATGCAAATTTATAACAGATAGGGCAGTGCAATTTGTGTTCACTCTTGACAGCACATTCTGTGGCAATTGTTTGACTCTGTGTTCATTCTTTCAACTCTAAAAGTATACTTTTAATAGGATAAATTCTATATTATGAAATAGACAACAATGTGAGTAGGCTTCACCAGGCACTCAATTATGATGCTCTCTTTAGACGTTGTTTAAAAGCTGCTCTTTGACTTCTGTGTGGTAAAAAGTAATTTCATAGATTTATAAAAATTATGATCTAAATAATTTCAACATCTATTTTGATTCATTTCTTTACAGCAGCTCTTGATAAATTTTATAGGTGATGCGCTTTGTCATTCTGCTCTGATTGCCGCAATAAACGAAATATATCATCAGTATGATTGTTTTCTCTATTTCAACTATTATTGAGGTCCTTGTCCGTGTTATATCAGAATTTGTGTTAAAGTTAAGCATGTAATAAAGAGCGTTTAGTTTAACAAAGGATTCCTGTAGATAGAAATCAGACCTACGAAAAGAACATAGCAATGTGTTGGCTTACTAGTATAGGTTTATGGTCATCGATCTCAGGGACTCACGCGTCAAGTACTATTGTGATGTTCAATTGTTCATAGACATATATAATAAACCATTACCATCATTGTAGAAGTTAGGCATGCTTGTCAGTTGTGCTTGAGTAAAATAATGTAGTCTTTCTGCTAAAACTAGTCACAGGTAAAAAAAATGTGACTAAATTATCCTTATACTCAAAAAGACGATGATATTTCGTAAAATCCAAAACTTCAAACACGTTGTGCTAGTCCTAAATATTTTTCAATCGGCATAATTTTTGGGCTACAACAGTCTTTTACCAAGTGGCACCAAATGGTGGGTTGGAGAAAGAATGAAACTGAAGTTGAAAATTTGCCATGTGAGATGCAACCATCCTAGCATACATGTATGTATACATACATGCATACATACATACATAATGTATGTATGCGTGCATGTATGTATGTATGTATGTATGTATGTATGTATG